>CM034706.1:27674263-27712966 GCA_020142125.1 Phrynosoma platyrhinos
TTTAAAGGACTGTTTTTCAACACTCCTACAACATTATTTTTAACACACTTCCTTCCTGGGATAGATAAAATGATTGTGGAGATGGAGAGTTGAGGAAAGGGGGAAAGTTTAAAGAATCGCTTTGATCTAGATCAAAGACCACAGACTGTGATTTGGGAAGGAGGGGCTGGAAGAGGGGAATTCTTAAAGGGTAGGCTGTTTGGGGAAGAATCAGATCTGACACATCCAAGTCTGTGGTGAACTTCTGTCTTGAAATCCAAAATAAATCTTTAATTTTTTACACTACGATGCTGTCTTGGTTTTTGAGATCCGAGTCCACCGAACATGACAAAGCCCTACAGAGCATGGCTCCAGACTACTTGAAAAACCATTATTTTCCTATAAAAGCCTGCCTGAAACCTGCAGGGAAGGCTATATTTTGGTTCCACCACCATCTGAGGCATATCTAGGGAGGACACAAGACAGAACTGTCTCTGTGGCTGCTCCCAAATATGGAACTCTTTTCCCCAGAAGGTCTGATGGGCTCCCTCCCTGTTGTCTTTCTTCAAGCAAGTGAAACCCTTTCCTAAAAGAAACTTTTAAATTTAGTGTATACAGCACATAACGCATTTAATGATGTATAGCGTTCTTATTTTAATATGTTTCAAAATCATTTTAATGCTGTTTTTAACTTGTTTTTTAAACTAGAAATTTAGTTTAATTGCAATTTAAATTCTGTACTAACAGTTTTTAAAATTGTATTATGTTTTTGAAAGGTGGCACACTACCTTGGATCCCATGGGAGAAAGATAAATTAAATGAATAAATAAATCATTAATCAAATCTGTCTTGGTCCTAGTTGTGACATAAAGAATTTGGCAATTTTCTCATCCCTAATGAGAAAGTGAAAGCCACTGCAGTGTAGTGGTTTAAGCTAGAGACCAGGCCATGAATCCCCATTTGGCCATGGAAACCCACTGGAAGAGTGGGGAAGTCGTACTCTCTCTGTCTCAGAGGAAGGCAAAGGCAAACCTTTTCTGAACAAATCTTGCCAAGAAAGCCTCATGATAGGTTCACCTTACGGTCACAATAAGTTGGAATTTGAAGGCACCCAATAACAAATGTTTTAGAGAGACAGCATGTTGTAGTTGTTTCAGTGTTGGACTATGACTCTGGAGACTCGGATTCAAATTCCTGCTCAGCCATGGAAACTCAGCAGCGAACCTTGAGCTTGTCATACTCTCTCAGCCTCAGAAGAAGGCAAAGGCAAACCCTCTCTGAACAAATATTGCCAAGAAGCCTGCATGATAGTATTGTCTTGGGTCACCATGAGTAGGAAACGATTTGAAGGCACACAACAACAAAATGAGAAAGTGTCTCAGAACATCAAGACACCTCATCAAAAAAAATGACCAGCCATTGCAAGACAGACAGACAGACAGATATTTGCACTTTTTTGTGGAGAATATGTTTAAGCAAAAACTCGGTTTTGTGAAAAAAAGAATTTTCTGTTAAAAAAAACATTTTGCACAGAAAACAGTTCATTTTGTGCAAAATATGGCTGTGTCAAAATATTGGTTCTAAGCAACTAAGACTTTCAAATGACTGCATTTTTCACAAAAATCTCCCAAAATGCAAAAAAAAATGAATAAAAATAAAAATGTGAAAAACTCTAGTAGTCCCATCCACTAGGTAGAAAACCTAAAATTAATTGTTCTTGCATGTGAAAATTCACATCCTTAGGCGCTAGTAATTGAGAACTGCAATCTAAAAGTTTAGGATCTGTAAAAACCATAGTACAACAATTTACACAATATTTATTTATTTATTTATTTATTTAATATTCTGCCTTTGTCCAAGCAGAGGATTCAGGGCGGCTTATAACAAAATGTGTTGTGTGAGTTTTATGATGGAGGAACAAAGCCAAACATATAATTTAATATTTCTCTATTTACACCATGTCGTGCTACAGTTGCACAGGTGGGCCCTTCAGTGCCTGATTCTACAACTGCTCTTTGAGTTTCATGAATGGGCCCCATCCCAATCTGTCTTCTGACTCTATTGTTAAAAAGCTGTTCTGTATTGTGGAAGTTATCTAATGCTGTGACTTCTGAATTACCACCAATTATAGATATGCAGATATAGATATGCAGGTTTTAACTTCAAAGTCACTACAATAACTTCTGAGGGCAACTCCTGAGGTCAAGACATACATCTACATTTTTTGTAGAGAGATCTTGTAGCCCCTTTGAGACTAACTAAAGAAAGAAGTTGGCACCATGAGCTTTCATATCTGAGGAAGAAGACTTAAGTCTACGAAAGCTCATGCTGCCAACCTCATTTTTAGTTAGTCTCAAAGGTGCTACGAGATTTCTCTATATATTGATTCTACAGACTACATGCCTATATCTTTGAAATCTACATTTTTTGTTTGTTTGTTCTGCTATTGCATTGTTCTTTCCTCTGTATATCTTGCTGTTGCAGTGTTGCCCCTTTCTTGTGCAGATTGCAAAATGGCTTTTCTTTTCTCACAGACACCAATAGGGATATCCTTTAAGCTGCCCATAGTATCTATGGGTGATCCCCCCCCAAAAAAAGTGTGTAAACAATGGCTTCTTATGCCCACCTTCATATAATGAATTATAGATCAGACTGGCTCTTGTGATCAGAACAACATTATTTTCTTCCCTCTGTGACCTTTTTTATTCAAAAAGGAGTTACGTTAATCATTCCGCTTGGGCTGGCAAATCGTCTCCATAGCTCTTTGCAACAAACTCCATGGGTACAAGCACCAGCTCTTGACTTCCCATTTATGAAAGTATAGAGACATGTAATACAGCAGACACTAACAGGTCTTCTGAGCTGCCTTTTGTGTGAAGATTATGAGAATTGTGGACAGTATTATCAGCCACTACTATGCTTTCTCTAGAGTTCTCACATGGCTGTGTGATCAGCAAAACAGGATTGGTGTGTGTTAGTATCCTTTGGTTGTGGGAGTCATTGTTGATATGCTGTTATGGTTGAACTGGTATTACTTTGTTTTCTGATTGCTTTAAGAACTTAGAGAACTACATAGAGGCTAATACCATAGTGGAGCCACAGGATAGCTCTGCCTGTAACAATAGGTTTCAATTTAAATACAGACATAAATCAACAGTGAACTTGCAGAAATAAGTAACAGATAGCCCATTGGCTGTATCTTGTATGCTGAGGTTCTTTACAGATCAAATAAACCATGGATGAGCTACCACAGCAATTCAGAAGTGTGCAGACTAAGGAAACTTCCTAGATGTTGGATATTTAGGTTCAATCGTCTAGTCAACCATCAAACTTTAATTAGCTGGTTCAGATCTATCTATCTAATACCCCTAAATTAACATTCTGTTGGGAGAAGAGTGAAGCACATCATAACACTACATTATGGCAGCAGCTGACAATGCAAACAAATCAGAGGAAAATAATAAATATTAGATTGCCAGTTGAGGTGTATGGCATTCATTCAATCAAATAAAAGAGATGAATTTAGCAATGCTTGCATATTTTCTCCTCATACAAACCTGCAGGAATTCTAAGATCTTCAGGGGAAGGCCTTCTCTCAGTTCTGCCACCATCACAGGCTTGCTTGGGGAGGACATGAGAGAAAGTCTTCTCAGCAGCTGTTTCCACCCTCTGGAATGACCTTCCATGGGAGCTAGGCTAGCCCCCTCTCTGCTTTTTTTTTTTTTTTTTCCGACAACTAAATCTACATCTGCACTGCAGAAAGAATCCAGGTTGACACCTCTTTAACGGTCATGGCTCAATGCTATGGAGTTCTAGGAATGGTAGCTTGTTGTGGCACCAGAACTCTCTAACAGAGAAGGCTAAATATCTCACAAAACTACAATTCCCAGAATTCCGTAACACTTAAATGGCTACTAAAGTTGTGTCAACCTGGATTATTTCTGCAGTGCAGATGCAGAGAAGAGGCACTAAATGCAATTGTTTGTCACAAGTAGAACAGGCATACTAAACTGATGGGAACTGGACACTGAACATGTACATAAGCTTAGTGATTTGATAGGTCCACTGTAGCTGAAATTAAAAATTGCATTTAACCTTCAAATTTAGTAGATTTCATTAAAATGAAATTCAGCTGGTTTTTATTTCATAGCATTCTTACAAACTGAACCTAGCAGATGCACTGGCTCAGTTCACATATTTATATTTTGTCTATTAGAGCTCATGCTGAAGTCGCAGGATTTAAATAAATTAAGAATATAAAAATAATTTCTTAATATTGAAATTGTTATCTTTCAAAGAAGTCTTTAACTAGAATTAGAGGAAGATGCCTTGACTATCTAACCAAGAGTAAACAGGAGCCACCTAAGAGATTCTATTATGCTATTTACAGAGAGACAACTGGTTGGTATATTTCTGTCTATACCTCATTTGGATGTATGTAAACATGTGTGTTGGATTCTAAATATAGTGGCTAGTATTACCTTTAATGGTGATATTTGTACTCTACTTTTTTTGGAGTCTAAATATAGTAATGATGTACAATGTTTCCACCCATGATATAAAAGAAGTTGAGAAACTGTTGTAAGTCCTGATATGAGTTACTAAGAATTTCAGGCTTAGTCATTTCTTGATTTATAAATCAACAAATAAAGTCTCGTTTCTGATTTTTCTAATCCTCTGACCTTTGTTTGGTTATTGAGTATTATACAAAACAAGAGAGAATATTTGCCTTTTTCTAGGTGCTTGTACACTTCTCTGTCCTGCTTGTCTTTGTATTCCATTTCCTGCTCTCATTTCATAGTTAGCCATGATACTGGAATATGGCTGACTCGTTTCATTCCAAATCAGAACTGGAAACCTACTTCACACTAATTTACCAATTCTGGTTTTGAGGAAAACTACAACTCACATTTTTACCAAATTCAGATGTAGGAATTTGTTATTCATCTGTAACAAAAAGTTAATTTAAACATGTGAAAAAAAGGAAAGTGCCAAGCCAAGGTCTTGACAACAAAACTATGTGTTGTCTTATATGTTTTAAGGATGATCGTGCCATATAAACTGCATTCCCAAAGTCTGTAACTATTCATTTTGAAAATATGTTGTGGAAGAAATATTTTAACCCACCCTCTCTAGTTCTTCTCTGCTTGACAAATTATGTTTTTTTGTAAACTTTAAAGTTAAAGGTTTCCCCTTTAACAAAGTAAAAGTGTCCCCTTTGATGTGATTGTCTAATCATGCCCCAGTGCAGGGAACATTCTCACCTCTTGAGTTTATCACATGGGGGGAAATGGGAGTTTAAACAATGACTGGCCTGTGAAAATCACACAATTGATATTATAACATGCTAAAAATGACATTAACACAAGTGCCGTTATCCCATGAAGAACCAGGGAATAAGCAAAAATTCATTCACAGGGAAATTCTGTGAATGAGTTACTGTTGTTTCTTGCCTGGTTATTTGCAGGATAATAGCGCTTTCCACACAACGTCATGTGAAAACCATTCATGCAACTGCAGGTTAATCACGTATTAATCACTGTTTATACTTCCAATTTCCCCCCGTGTGATAAACTGTCTAGTTACTAAGCTGAGGGAGCCAGAGTTGTCAAAGACTGACCTGTGGTCATGTGGCCAGCATGACTGCAAGGAACGCTATTACTGAAGTGGTATCTATTTATCTCTTTGACCCTTTACATGCTTTTGAACTGCTAGGTTGGTAGAACCTGGGATTAGTAATGAGAGTTCACTTCATCACACACAGAGCTTGGGTCTCAAATTGCCACCCTGCCACCCTTGCAATCATCACAGTCAGCATCTTAACTGCTGAGCCACCATGTCTCTTTTTTTAATACTTTAAAATTTTTAACTTTAGGCATCTTATAATATGCCTTAACATCCCTGAACTGGTTGATTTATACCTGAACCCTTCTTATGTTTTCTGAAAACAAGCCCCATGATTTCCCTATAAGTACATATGTATAAGATTGCAATCTCAAATAACTCATCCATGAGTTACAAATTATACCTATGCTCTGGCAAATTAGATTTTTATCACCTGGATGGAAACAATTCAGACAAGCAAACCAATATAATGAGACACCAATTCCATAAAAGAAAAAATTATACATAGAAGCATAAATAAAAACACTGTTATTGTTTTCCTTCACTATACATATTTTAATACTTATCCATAATGTGAGCTTTGTCAATACACAAATGAAGTTATCAAACTACCCTATACTAGTCTATCAAAATTGTTCTGAGTACAGTAAAGTGCCTGCCATTATGACAGGTTTTTTCTAGTTTCAACTAATTCCCACTGAAATTAACGAAACGTACATGACGAGTGAATAACAAGCCCTGTTCATTTCAATGGGTCAACTGTAATTGGTATTAAAAGTGAATTTACCTCATATTAATAACAGTTCTATGCATAAGGCAGATGTAGTTGGAAATATTTGTAGGATACTAGATTCTCAATCTTTGGTGTTGCACATGTCAGAACTCCATACAAAGGCATTAACAGTAGAAGTATTAACACTTAAATAATGAAAGTGAAGGGCCAGGTCTAATTTGCAAGTTAAAAATGGGACTATTGGAGATCCCTGCCAGATCATTCAAAAACAGACCTGCATGAGAAGCTTACGAGCAGTACATGAAGGCCTCTTCTGTTTGATTCATGCATTTAGACTTAAGAAGTTCCCATTGATTAAATGGGTCTACTCTGATCAGACTACCAGTTGTGTTTAGGTCAAAGATTCCACCAAAATATCATGATTAACCCTATACCATATAGGGTCAGACCATATATGGTTGTTTAGTGCCTTTTTGAAGCAATATAGGCCTTGTGTAAACTTATAACAAAATAGCTCTGAGATATGGTGTAGAATCCTAAAATAATATTTGAAAAACCATCCATATTAATAGAAACCATTTGTTTATTTCATGATACCAAAAAATGGAATTATTTAGAAACTGAGTGACACTATTTTCAGGATGTATAAAATTTCTGTAAGCTACTTATTGTTAGTTGCCAACTTTATTTGTAGAGTCTGGTCAACTGTAGGATGGTCAGAATGCATCTCTAGTCTGCAGAATACTATCAAGAAGGTAGAGTGGTCTCTTCCTCTGCAAAACTCCCAATCAAAACAGAAGCTGATCATCCTTGCACCAATGAGTAATGCAGCAAATTTTAGATTTTCATATCCAAGGGTCACCATACTTCACTGTAATATCCTTTTGATCAGGGGTAGGCAACCTTTCCCCTTTAAGGGCTGAGGGACTTCAGCTCCCAGAATCCCAGGAGCTATTGGCCAACATGGGACTATTGGACATCATGGCTGAGGCTTCTGGGAGCTGAAGTCCCTTGGCCCTTAAAGGGGAAAGGTTGCCTACCCTTGCTTTTGATAATTCCATTAATACATTAAATTTGCCTTGGATGCCCTTATAAGTAGAAGGGGGATATATAAATATTTTAAGTAAATAAACACAATGGCCTAAAACTAATAGTTAGTCCAACTAAAGTTACATCTATTGATTTAATGGCAACATGTATAAAAGTACCATTGATTTTAGTGGATCTACTCCAGCTGGGATTAATAACTGGATTTAAACCAGCATTACACAATGATCAAGAAACCTGAACCTCATATTTACCTCATATTAATAACTATAATAATGAACTATAATAATTAATAATTAATTATAGGATTTTATAATATTGAAGAACAAGCACATTCTGAAAACGAGAACAAACCTGTTCTATTTTGGTGGGTTTTAGCAAGCAGGATTACACTATATTTCAGGTGGGATTTGGTAATATACTTTTATTAATCTTTTATATATTAGTTTTGGCTTCTAAACATTATAATGCACCCAAAGATATACTGCTATAGATTGGAGTAAATTAAAAACTGGACAATGCCATACTTTAAATGAGTTAAGAGTTATATTTACAACTACACATATATTTAAATGTTTAAAAGTATAACAATACTGGAAGCATTTCAGTGGAGAAACTAATATATCAGTTTAAAAAAGGAACAGAAAGGAAATAGGGGCAACTTAAATAAAATCAGGTTTCATTTACAAAAACTGTATGCTAGGATTACCATCATTAAAAGATTAGCCAAGACAATCAAAGATCAGCACATTATCATATGACACATTCTATTTTCCTTCATATTTTTTGTGCACGATTCCTTGAGGAAAACTATTATTATGTACTGTTGTAAGGACTGCAACATGCAGTGCATTAAAATGGCTGCAGTTGCAAAATTCAACATCATCCATATATGATATCAGTGGCTTTGAGAAAAGAAACAAACAGAAATCAGAAATATAATACTTTGTAATATAACAATTAATTCCCAATACCATATTTCCTAAACACTTAAAAAGCTGAGTTAAAATAAAATTATCACTTAAGAAAATATTGATGCCAGCTTCTCCCTGTGTTTACAAAATCTAAAAGAAAACATTTCAGTTTAGTCCACTCTGAAATTAACACACCATTAGCAAAACTAAATAACTTACTTTGCAACCTTCGTGTGGGACTCTCTCCATGAAGCTGTCGGCGTGGCAAATATGGTGAAGGATGGGGAAGTGGCAATGAAGAGACATCATGTGTCTGAAGTTTGTACCAGTGAGGCTCATCATCTAACAATGCTGTCTCTAATTCAATTAGAATCTAAAAGGAGAATCAAACAGATGTATTAAGTACAAAACATAATTTGTACTAAAAGTTGTAAACTACAAAGTAAAGTAGCCCCTCTCAATTCATGGGGGATCTTTTCCAGACACACACACCCATGGATGGCGACTCACAAATATTCAAGCCCCATTGAAATTAATGGTGCAAGCACCCATGGCATGCACCACCATTTTGTCCCTCTCTGCTTGTCCCTCCTGCGAAAAGCGAAACCGCAGGCTCCAAGTCTGTGAACGGGGAGGGACAACTGTATACCTATGTTATATTCATAAATTTCTAGCATTTAGAGTCAATTTAAAAATCAAATTGGCTTCACAGCAAAAGCCTCTTAGGGCCTAAGCAGACTGCCAGAAATAGTGCACATTAAACTGAGGCACTGCCCTGGCTCAGTGCTAGGGAATCATGGGAACTGTAATTTATTGTGGCACCAGAGCTCTCTGGCAGAGAAGGCTCAATGTCTCAGAAAAAAATACAATTCCCATGATTCCCTAGCACTGAGCCAGGGCAGTGCCTCAATTTAATGTGCACTATTTCTGGCAGTCTGCTTAGGCCTTTAGAGATCACTACAGGGACAATGCATTATAATACTGACAGCTTGTTACAAAGAGTTAATGCAACTAACAGTGCAACCTATCCTCAGCTGCCACCAATTTAAGAATAAGATTACTGATGTTGCCAATATGCACATTTTCCTGATTTGGAATACCATATTCTGCAGCTCATAATGTTCACTCAATTACAAACTGAGTGACATGTTCCCAAGAAATTTTCTGGCTTAGAAAGTAAACTGAGCTTAGATCTTCATGTTCTGAGGAAGAGAACAAAAGGAGTTGCTGATGCCAATCACTCCAGAGCTTTGCTTCTCCCAGTGCTAATGACAGATGTTCTATTGTTTGTTTCCTAGCTGCTCTTATGTTCCTCTCATCTCCTTATGCCTTGAAAAAACTTTCCATGCAAGTCGAAATCTGAACTGCCAAATTTTATCTAGGCAGAAGGAAACCTTCTCCACTGCCTCCCGCTCTTCTCTAGTGAGAGGTGGGGAATGTGAACATACAATGTTTGCTTGAAGTATTAATGTAAAGCTTCACTCCCAGAACAAAATAGCTAACAACCATATGGTTCGAATGAAGGCAAAATGATTTATTTTGTATCACTAAAAATGTTTCTCTAAAAGGTTATAGTTTTAAAGAAGAGGGAACAGAGATTTACATTTTGGCACCTGGCATCTCCATACATTGAATTCTTGGTTTGGAGGGGGGGGATGGATGACATGCATATGTATGACTATAATATTTGAGATTTAATTCAAGTTTACCCATGACATTTTGCAACACACAATACTGGAGAATACCATTTGCCCCACAGGCAGCAGTTTCAAATTATTTTTGTTGGTTATATTTACATCCCCTCTTTCATCCAATGAGCTCAAGGAAGCACATGTGATTCAATGTCCCCTACTTTAGCCTCAATACAACAACCTTGTGAGGAGGCCAGTCTTCTTAACCTCCCCTGTTGATAACCCCTGCTGTATTATTATTTCTATTGTATGTTTGTCCCTCTTTACAAGTACTATCTTCTTGGCTGATATGACCTTTGTGTTTTTAAAACACAATACCCTTATTCACATGCTCTCAGAACTTGTAAACTGATTTGCACAAGTGTTTCCACTTCTGTCTTCTCTGCAAGACAAAAAGACAGGCTGTGTGGATTATAAACTATATAGATGGGTAGACTGTTTAGCCATCTGTCTTTTGGACATACTTTCCAAATGCAGAAATGTTTTCTCCATTGTTAGACTTTGTTTTATTTGAGTGACCTGCTCTGACCAATTGTAGCTGATGCATAACGTAGCATACTTAATGACATCATGAGGTCTTTAGGTTTTAGGATTTGGTCTTGAGATTCTCGTGACCTTACAACACACTTCAAATATATCATCCCCTAAAGTACTTCAGAACAGCTAAAACTTCACTGCTTATGCTGCAGGTGAAGGTGTAGTCTTTGTGGCTGACAGTTTATTTTCCAAACTTATTGTAGAGAAAGAGGGTGGGTAAAATGTTGGTTGCAAGCCTCGTATGGCCCTTCGAACCCTGAATTGTAGCCCTTGAAACTCCCTGCAGCCCCCACATTAAACAGATCCTAAATTTTTAAAAGAAATTGGACCATTTTTATACACACATCCAAAATGCCTGAGAGGGGTCCAAAGCTACCGCAGGTCCACACACACACACAACTCCCAAGCTCTCACATACTTAAAAAATTTAAAAAATTAAAAAAAAGTAACAACACCAAAACTAGATATGATATGATATCATTTCTGGTAGCAGTGGCCATGCTGTTGCAGTGGGTCAGTGGAGAATTGCTCCCACTGGCGCTGAAGTTATCCATTCCTACTGTGGAGAAGGACTTTATAGTATCAGTTCAACCCTCACCACAAATTTCTGCACATGGCTGATACAGGACATGGCTGATAAAGCAGATATTGGGGGAGAATGTTTTTGATTGTTATGTTATCCTTTTGTTTAATGACATCAAGTCTACTTTCCTCTTGAGACTATATAAAGAATCTCCACTACATTGTACCAGCATCAGCAAATTCTTGCCCTTTAGACCAGAATTTTACTCCCTCATCTTTCTTAAATAGTGAGTTTAAAAAGCAGTTCATTGCAAACAATCAAATAACATGGAATACCTCTCCCAAAAATTCACTTTCTTCCTCACGAACTCGAGCTTGATCCCAAAGAGTAATTTCCAACATTCGTTCTCTAAATTCCCTCCGATGAACTGGAGAATAAATGAATGTTTGGTTCCATTTTGGTTCCAAAGTTTTCTTTACTGTTTTCGTTCTTCTTTTGTTCTTATCACTGTAATTGAGATGTATAAATTAAAAATGTTGCTGTTCTATTGAATATAGATTGTATAAAAGAACAGTTATCTGGTTGGAGTTTGAATTCAGGAACGTCTCTGTGTGTCTGTTTGTACATGTGCATAATCTACAAAATAATACAACTCCCTTTCATACGTAAACATAAACCTTATATGCTAAATGTATCTGCTATCATCATGATTTAAATTATAATTTAGTATGAATATAACAGGGGATGCAGTGGTTCAAGTGGTTAAGACACTGATTCTATTGATTGCAAGATCAGCAGGTTGGCAGTTTGAGGTCCAGGTGCTTCATGAAGGGGTGAGCTCCTGTCACTAGTCCCAGCTTCTGCCAACCTAGCAGTTCGAAAGCACGCAAACAGAAGTAGATAAATAGGTCCCACTTTGGTGGGAAGGTAAAAGTGTTCTGTGTAATCATGCTGGCCACATGATCACAGAGTAGTCTCTGACAATGCTGGCTCTTCGGCTTAGTAACAGAGATGAGCACCATCCCCTATGGTCAGACAGGACTTGACAACCTTGTCAACGGGGAAATATCTTTACCTTTATGAATATAATATATAACGGTACCCAAACAGCTCCTTTAGGAATACCTAACATCAGATTTTCTAAAACAGTATCTTGTGCCATATTGCAAACAGAATTCCAAATCCAAAAATGACTTGCCATATAGCATGTGGGGTGGCTATTTCAGAAACAAAAGTCTTAGGTACACAGAATTAGTTGTGCAGTCCTTTGGATTAATTCCTATGGTTCATCTGCTTATACAAAGGAAATAATTTTGTAGCACCTTAAAGAATAATAGATTTATTGCTGCTTAAGCCTTCATATACCAAAGATACTTATGCTACAATAAAATCTGCTAATCTTCAAGTTGAAAGAGGATCCTCTTTCAATTTTTCTTTAAAAGCTTGTTTTTGTTTACTTAACATTTGCAATATAGTAAAAGTATTTTGCAACTTCACAATACTGGATATCTTATGCACATCAAATAGCAACTGTGACAATTAAATCCATTAAAATTCCAGGTTGTAACACAACAATTGTGGAAAAATCAAGAGGGCATGTGTTAATGATCCTGTAAGGCACTGTATAGAGTTGGTTGAAGCTAGGGTGGGGTTGTTAGCAGTGGGGCCAGAGGAAATTAAAATGAGAAAAGTAGAGAAAGTTATCACTCCATTAACAGTGGCTATTAATTGAATTAAAGCAAGTTAGCACTAAGAAAGTTACTTTAAAAGTAATCTGATAGAGTCCCAAAGCCCAGGGAAGTAATAATAATGGCCTTCCTATTAGCTATATAGTTCCCTTTTTTAAAAAAAAAATGCAAGTAAAATAATTAAAAATTAGAATTACAAAAAATCAGTAAATCACAAAGCAAAATCTTATATACTATAAGTGGAACTGAGCTGGGAAAAAGAAAAAGGCAAACATGCTACACACATACAAAGAACAATTTAAATAAAGCAGACCTTGAACCAAAGAGATCACAGTCTTTGCAGTTTTGAAACTGAACCCATTTATTTGCATGATAAAAAATGAGTGGTTTAAAAACAGTGTTATATGTCATGGAATTGCAAACAATTTCTTCAGACAATTTTTCAGTATTTTAAAGCTGTTATTAAGGAATGGACTTTAATATATTTTAAAAAATTATTATAGCCTTTCAAACTGAAGACCTCTATTTCATAAGTCTCTCGTGTCAGTATCAAATAGCAAGCAAGTACATGCCTTCTGTTCATTTAATATTCTTGTCAACTGTCTGAAATCAAAGGATGCATTGTCATGTTCCTATGAATCCATAGGAACCTGCCATCAAAGTGTTATGGCCTGTTTCTATGAATCCATAGAAACCCGCCATCAACATGTTGTGTGTGTAGGGGGGGAGTGGGAAACAGAAGTGACTATGGTGATATGCTGATACGATAATATGAGATGTGATATGAAATGTGAGTGGGATCCGACTCAAGATTACAGAAAGCCTTAGCAGTGTCGAAGAATGCTAAGAATAAAAACTGGAATTTGGTACTTTGATGTATTATATTGCACAGTTTTCCTACGGCATCTAACTTTGTCTAGTATTCATAAACCTGCATTTTTCATTGTGTATTTAGGATCTGGCCATATTTTTAGCTAATTATTTTAAATTAATTATCTCATTAACAACTTTATGTCCTGGTTAATCGGTATAATGGGGCAGTAAGCATTAACTGCCTTAGAATCATTGTCCATTATGTATCAAAGCTACTCTAGTGAGTTGGGACAAGTTGAGAATTACTTTGCCTTTTATGACCACATTTAAAAGATCCATGTGTAATGGAGGAAGCTGTTTTTCAAATGCTTTATAAAACCCTCAGGATTAGGAGATTTGTGTATACCTATTTGGTTTTGGACTCTTTTAAAGCAGGTAAGATACTTAATTGTGGAAATCTTCATGCGATCACAGCGGTCAATGACTGCAGCACCTAGAGAATAAGTACTGTCTCCACTGTTGTCTGTATTAGTGACTGAAGTTTTGAATAAAATAATTAGAGCTGATAAGAAAATAAAAGGTGTGAATATAAATTTCAAACTAAAAGTTTTTACTAATGACAGTAATTTTTTTTTTTATTTTGGGGAGGATATCCTTTGGAAAACAGAAGATTTGAACCGAATTTTGAAGGAATACGGTAATCTGTCATGTTTTAAGATCAATCATGATTTTGAATAAGAATATGACTAAGATGGAACAAAATACTTTGTATGAAAAATTGGGCTTTCAGGTTTTGAAAAAGGCTAAATATTTGGGAATTTATGTTTCAAATAAAAATTCAAATTTATTCAGAAATAATTATGTTAAAATATGGAATTAAATAAAAAAATGATTTGCAGGAATTGAAAGAATTAAATTTGTCATTATTGGTTATGATATCTACAATTAAGATGAATGTTTCACCCAAAGTGCTGTTTTGTTTCACTCTGTACCCACAATAATACTAAGTGATTGTACCAGTCAAATAGTGGCAGAAGGATTTGTTGTTCTTTGTTTGGCAAGACATCAAGAGTGAAATTTTAGATACTACAAGATGAAAAAAAATATGGAGGTTTAAGTTTACCAGATTTGAGAGCATATTATTCTGTTTGTTGTTTGTTGTATCATGTTGTTTGGCATGGTTGAATGACTGGTTAAAATGAAAGACTGTTACAACTAGAGAGTTCAGTTTTGAATTTTGGGTTTCATGATTATCTCTGGTACAACAAAGCTAAATCTGACTCATGTTTCGATAATTACGTAAGGCAATCAGTATTAAGTATTTTGAATAGATACAGATTTTGCTCAAAGATAGCTCTTTGGTGTTCACCAATGGAAGCATTGGAGGTTTTTTTTAGAATATATATATATATATATATATATATATATATATATAGGTTAATTAGATGACGTATAAAGACTTGGTGATAAAAAAATAGTCAATTTAGATTGAAATCAAGAGAATTAGGGCTTGATGGCGATGTTCCAAACTTTTGCTTATAGGCAACTGTTTGGAAGATTTAAAATAGATTTTAAAAAATCAAGGATTTGAAATAATTAAATCTGAGTTTGAAACTCAATTATGTACTAATGATGAACATTTGATTAATAAAATGTATAAACTGCTGTTAAGGTTTGAAACAGAAGGAGGACAGGTAAAAAATTGTATAGTGAAAAGGTTTGAAGTTTACTTTCATGATTTAACGGGGAAAGTTGTAAATTGATGTACAGAAGGTATTTAGTATCAAACAGGCTATCAAAAATGTTTTAAAATAGCTCAAATAAATGTTGGAAATGTATACACAGAAACTTTTTATTACATGTTTTGAAACACAGAAATACTGGACTCAAATTCATTGAATGTTGGAGGACATTTTCAAAGTTTAAAACCCAAGACCTTTTTGTGGAGAATGCTAAATGAGCAAATTGAGACGAAATATGGAAGGATCCCAAACTCTTCTCACAGGGCCAGGGCAGATGGACAGGAAAGAGAAGCCCAAGTCTGCTCCAGCCAAGTGGATCAGGACCATGTCGACCGCACAGCCCACTCCCAAAGTGGGCCATGGATGCAGGACCCAAGCCACGGCACCAGGGGCTGGGTTACCTGGCTCCTTTTTGCTCTGGTCCAAAGGAACAGAGCGCTGCTTTGGTGTGGCTTCAGGCCACGTTAGAAGAGTGTGTCACTTGAATGCTTTTGGAATTTATATATTTTTAAAATATTTTCAGACTGTGGATCTTGATGCTTGAATCCATGGATAAAAAAATCCATAGATATGGGGGGTTGACTGTATTTTTGCATTTTAGTTCTCTCTGACTCACTGTATGCAACTCTCCCACTCAAGCATATATATATATATATATATATATATATATATATATATATATATATATATATAAAACTCTACCAACTTAAATAACACTTCCTGAATCTGATGAAGTGGGCTACAACACATGCAAGCTTATGACACAATAAAATGTCCTTTCAATACTTTTACGATTCCACAAGACTTTGCTGTTTCTGCTGCATTAGAATAATATGGCTATCCCTAGGAGTTATTACTTAGTTTGACTCTTTTTCTGTTGGTTGTATTCCTCAAGGATATGTTGGTTTTGTCAATGGTGTTAATGACTTTCTTTAAGCGCCAAAGGTTTATTTACAAGAATTGGATCAGACTATACTGGACAAGTTTCTTCTTAGAATTTGCTTAGTCAGAGCTTCACATCCTTACCTAATTAAATGCTTGAGCTTTATTTCTAGCAGGTTATTTTTCCATATGAAAGAGATATATTTTTGCCTACTAAGTTTATTCCTGAGAGGGAAAGGGCTAGAAAAGACTGCTTTCCTGTCAGACAAAAACTAATTCAATAGAACAAGCTGCTTTTACTTTACACTTGAAAGGAAACACTAGGAGTAATTAAAAGAAAACCTCTGTGCTGCCTATCTTAAAAGAACAGGCAATTCCTGTGAAAGTTCTAAAAACAGAACATATTATAACTTCAAAGTACATGAATTTTTGGTGCTTTCAGAATTATTTCAGAATGGAAGGAGAAGCAGTGCTGGATGTGTGGTCATCCCCATCTGTAATTAATCTCTCTTTCTTCTTCAACAGTTCTTCAAAGTACATGCTACTGGAAGGCAATGAAATACTTTTTTCCACAGGCTTTAAATACTTATTTGGCTCTGATTATTCCAGACTTTTCTCCCTGTTCATTTGACTGCTATTTAATAGTGTTACTGTTTCTAATAATGTTTCTACTGATTATTATTATTATTATTATTATTATTATTATTATTTTACTTTTTGTTATAAGATGCACTTGGAATGCCAGTGTCATTGAACATACACACACCTAAAAACCCAGCAATATTAAAGCCTCATAGAAACATGTTTCAGCTTCTGTCTTCTTCAGCTGCTCTGAATCGGCACATGTACACACACACAAACATATATATACACGCACACGCACACACACACACACACACACATATACACACACATTTCAGTTGTAGTTGCTCAGAAAAACATGAAGGAAGGGAAATCAGTTGATACCCATTACTGGGGTAACTACAGTCTTAAATGTTTCTTCTTTTGAGTGGAGGCCCTCAACTTAACACACTTCTGGTAATCCATAAACACGCTATATGATGGGTGGGATCGAATGAGTTCCTCAGTCTCATATAGTGGGTTTGCACTGCCCTACTGGACTGTTATGCTATCAACACTGATCCTTCTACAATATCATTAGTTGCTGCAGAAATAACTCCCAATTTTTTTAAAAAATCATAATTATGTTTCAGGATTAATATACCTAATTTGATATGTTTAAACTTTTCCAAGCAACACCTGTTAGAGAAAAATTGTCCATGTCAAGTGTAGTGACTTGTGTTTTCAGAAGATTAGTGAAGATGTAGTCATTGGGCTTCTAATCCATAATATCCTAATCTTATAACACACAATAATATCTATATACTTTAACTCTTTTACACATCATGAGCTTTGTGTAGTCCTTGTACAGCACAAGTCTCTGCAAAACATCTATGATGGCACAAGCTAAAAATCTCTACATCTGGTGTCAGGTTATGCTGATAAGGGTAGGAACTTGAACCCTTTGGGGTAGAGGGGAAACTTATCCCCTGCAAACCTGTAAGCATCTGTGTAGAGTCCAGAAAACCAGACTGGTTGGGATATGTAACTCCCACCTATTTGGGTATTTCTTCATTTCAGTCTCAGAAAGGAGAACACAGGACCTTTACAGACTGCCAGAAATAATCCATTTTGAGACCACTTGCTCAGTGCTAGGGAATCATGGGAACTGTAGTTTATTGTGGCACCAGAACTGTCTGACCGAGAAGGCTCAATGTCTCAGAAAAAACTACAATTCCCACGAATCCCTAGCATTGAGCCAGGGTAGTTAAAGTGGTCTCAAGCTGGATTATTTCTGGCAGTCTGTAAAGGCCCACAGTCGCCTTGTCTGAGAGATACTGAGGCCCACAGGAGAAATGGCACATAAAGCTGTACCAGCTGAAGTGATGTCAGAACATTTTCATTAGCTTTTCTCTCTTTTTTCTTTTTCTTTTTGTTATTTCTTCCACCTGCTTGTAATCAATAAAGCTATACTTTGCACAATCAGTAGCTTTGTTTTATTTCTGTTTTATTGAACCTACTTTGACCAGGACCTGAATGGGTCAGGTCCTTGAAAACACTAAGGAAAGTCAATAGTATATTATAAAAATGAAATCAAGTATAGCATAACAAAGAAGCCTATACTGGTGGCTGTGGGCCATGGGTTATCCCACGAAACATAGGTATCATATACAAATGGCATGGTTGACACCAGGGGTGTAGCAAGACAGTTTTCACTGGAGGAGCAGAGACAAAAATGGGGGACAGAAAGGTTTGGGCATCATTGCTATAAAAGAATTTTTTGGGGGGGGGAATAATAGGCTTTGCGAAAAATACAAGCCAATTAATGTATTTTAATTAAAAACTGTGTGGTGAAACTTCCAAAAAGCAAACCAATTTAAGATACAGTATTTTCCACATGCAAAATACTTGTACAAACAGAAGCAGTTAAACAGAAGCAAACAGAAGCAGTTAAAACCAATATGGTAACTTGGATGCAGAATATAGGGAACTCGATTTCGCTACAAGATTGGGAAACCACATGGAAAGACACCCAAACTTTTTCAAAATGTAATACTTTGAAGGAAAATTTTTACAAAATTTTCTTTAGGTGGTATATGACCCCCACCAGATTACATAAAATTCAAAAAGATGCAGGAGAACGGTGTTGGAAATGCAGATCAGAAAAGGGAACATTTTATCACATGTGGTGGACCTGTAAAAAGGCAAAAAGCTATTGGAAAAAGGTACATCAAATGATGTGTAAGATCCTAAGGATAAATATCCCATTTATACCTGAGCTTTTTTTACTCAATATGTTAGCTAAGATTAAGATTAAATTAAGTTTAGATGATAAAAGTTTAATTTTATATATGGTATCATCAACACGCATAGTTTATGCTCAATATTGGAGACAACAGGCCACACCTAACTTATATGAATGGATTATGAAGCTGAAGGAAATAGCTATCATGGATATATTGTCCATGTATGCCGCCGGGAAAACAATACAACAATATGAAAATAAGTGGCAGAAAGTGATAAAGGACTTTTGAAAAGGACTCCAAAGCTGTGATCCATAAATATAAATATTGACATTGATCTAGAATACTATTGGAAGTAGGGAAGATATAAGAATAAGGTTAATCAATATTGTGTGGGAGAATATCTGTAAAAATGTGTTAAGATTTCCGTTTGATGATAACTCTTTGTAATATTTTATTTTATTGACAATAAAATATTAAAAAAATACTTATACAAACTAAATAGTGGCGACTAGGAAGTAAATGCATATAATCCTATTATAATGATCTCATTTATTAGCAAAATCTAGCACACCATGATTTCTCTGCAAACTTGCATAGAAACTGTCCACTTCAAATTCCTTCCAATAAGTGGCTTTCAACAGCCAAGGACTGTGGTATCAGCACATGTGTCAAAGCTAAGAATGTTATTTATTTATTTTTTTATTTTTACCATAGCTGTAGATGTACCAAATGTTAGTCCTATAGCACATCAAGTGTGCATGCATAGAAAGGCTTCCTGAAACATGTTCAGCATTTTAATAAGTTCATGGAGTACTAGTTTTGTGGTTCTGTAGGATTATTCCATATGTGTGGAGAGTCACTGGTAGAGTGGAATTTTCACCACAGCCAGTCAAAGTTAGGCTGGCTGCAAAGGTACTTACTATTGCCAAATGTACTTGCTATTGCTAAAGGTGGAGTGACTATAAAAGGGGAGGAGCCGTTGAAAGGAGTATGAGTGTGTCATGTACTGTTAAACAGAGAAGAGGGGTCAGTACAAAGCCTTAACGGGATTCAGACTCCTATGTAAGGAATGAAATTTAAAAGGACAAAAGAAGTCCAGTGAAATTAGATGAGTATGTCATGTTTTTTGAGAAGTGAAGGACTAATTTAAGGGGGCTCATAACTGCCTTGTTCTGGGGAATGTTATTTATGAATTGAGCCAGACGTTCACAGGATTTATACTCCTGTTCAAGGGGCTTTACTGGAACTTGTGTTTAGCAAAATAAAACATAATTTCAGGTGGAAACCGAGGGGCGGAACAGACTGTCCCTTTGTACCTGCTTCAGTGCGGAATCACAGTGCAACATTTAGATGCTGCACACTCTGACATCACCCCAAAGCCAGTGTCACACCAACTGACCAATCACAAAGGGGGCAGCTTGGTGGCACTCTGATGGCATGGCGGTTAGATGCTGCATGCCACAGGAGTGGTGGCAGTGGAAAAGCCGGCTTTTTGCCAGCTCAAGAAGTCCACGGCCCCAATCCGGCGTTCAAAGGGGCGTCCTGTTCCACCCCCAAGTCAGTGAGAGAACTGGAACAAAGACAATGATGTACACATTGTAACAACAAGTTTTGAAAACCAACTGTAAAAAGATACTACTTAAAAGATACTACTTAAGTTTTGTCTGTAAATAAAAGTTAGATTGCTTCTTGTTTACAAAGCAGTGGCTTGAAGTAATTTATACATGACAACATCAAAGCATGCCACCAAGAATATTAAAACACCTAATAAATAAGGATACTGGGAGCCCATATCTGAGTCACTTATTAAGTGGGTGGACTAGGAAAGGAATTAGGGCCAGTAAAAAGACCAAGGATTAAAGAGATAGTCCTGAGGGGGGGAAAAGCCTCAGACTATAAAACAGGGGTAGGCAACCTGTTCCCTTTAAGGGCCGAGGGACTTCAGCTCCCAGAAGCCTCAGCCATGTTGGCCAATAGTCCCATGTTGGCCAATAGCTCCTGGGATTCTGGGAGCTGAAGTCTCTCAACCCTTAAAGGGGACAGGTTGCCTACCTCTGCTATAATATATATATATAAGTAAAGAGAAGAACCCTGTGTAAACCTAGCGGTCACAGTGGTTTTTTTTCTTTTTTGGATGCATAAACTGTATTTCTAAATGCTCAGATTTTTGTTAGAATTGGGATGGATTCTCTCTGTAGCATGAAACAGCTGTATTGCTATGCCATCTTTTTCTGGTGATTTAGGGGCAGAACAGCCCGCCACAAAAGAGTGGATTGGGACAACCCCAGCGCCGCTCAGCCTGGCACCGCAGCAACCATATGCCATGGCCACAATCCACCCTGGAGCCGGCCCAAATAGGAGTGGAAAAACTATCTTAGGTGGCCCAGCCTCAACCCCAGGGTAGCTTGCAGACATCTTGGAGGCATGCAGCATCTAAATGCCATGCCCCCAAGCCACACAAAAGCCGGCTTTACCAGCCTATCTGTTCCAGCCCATACTTCACAAAAGTGCTTTGAGAATCTTTTGCACTCCACTTGATAAGCATGTGGGTTCACCTTCCAATGGCTCTCCCTTGAAAGATTCAGATATTGTATCACCTCTTTTATAAAGCTCTTCATTGTATTGCTTCCATTGTCATTTTATTTTGTCCTGTTATTAGTTATTATTATTTCTTGGATCTGATGGATCTCATTCTGTCTTTTTTGCTGTCTTTTCTATTTCTCTGAATATATTATAATAGCTATGATTGTCCCTACTCACAAGTCACTAATGTATTTTCAGGATTCTGATCCTGTTTCTGTCACCTTTTGCTTTTGCTTTTGCTAAAGCTTTCCTCTATTTTTTTTATATTAGCAGTTCAGTGTTACTCAGTGTTTTATTGTTCAGTATTACTCAGACTGTTATACCACAGTCTGCTCCTAGTCTTATTTTTGCAGAGAGCATGGAGTGTCTCCATCTCTTGCTTCCAATTATATAGTTTATTTCATTTCTGTATCAGCCATCAGGTGACAACCACATATACAATTGTCTCTTTAGTTGACTGAAAAGCATGTTTGCAATGAACAACTGTTGATTCATAAAATTCAATAAGTCATTCTCCTACTTCATTTCTTGATCCTGGGATAGATTTTCATACAATGTTTGTTTTTTCTTTGTTTAATGCTTTTGCATTCCAATTGCTTATTACTACCAATATGTCTTGTTTTGATGTGTGATCTATTTACTCCTGAACACCTATGCAGAATATTTTAATTTCTTCCTTGTCTGCCTTTATGGTGGGAGCATAAATCTGGATTACATTTATTTGAAAGATTTTCCCATGAAATCTGACTTCATACTGTATCCCCTGACTGCTTTTGTTATATCTTGCTTCAACATTATTGCCAACCCATTTATTATTTGATTCTCAAATGCCCCATTCCTCTCCTCTTTATCTTGCTCACATGAAGTGTGGTTATGTTTAGGTATTCCATTTCTTATTTTACCATTTTTAGCTTTACCTGATTCCTACTAAGTATGCTGTGCAGCTTTGGACTTTTTTAAGCATCTGAGCACATCAACAGCTGATTGTCCTTTAGGTTTGAATTTCTGATACATTGGTTGGTGGTATCAAAAGGCTATGAGGTCCAGCTGAAGCAACAGGGAAACACTTACCTTGTGTACCAACCTACATAGGTCGTCTACTGGGGCAACAAAACAACCTCTATCACATAACCATGCCTGAAGGCAGATTTAAATAAGATATGCCAAGCCCAAGGACCACCTTAGCATTGTGGAAGACCAAAAAGGAATGATAGCATCATAAAGTAAAAATTAGCCTTCTCAGAGATTATGGCAAACAAGAATGCCACTTGCCTGGAAAGTAGATGCAAGTCAGCAGTCATTACTCAACTGAGAAAGGATAACAGAGAATCCACAGAATCATAAGAGTTGGAAGGAACCAACAACCAGTGCTGTTCTGAGACATGCCCACAGAATCTCTGTTTCAAGACCTCCAAGGACTGACAATCCACCACCCTCTGAAACAATTTATTCCACAGTCAAATAGCTCTTTCTAATATTTAGGGGGAATCTCTTGTCTTGTAATTTGAATCATGTTCTAGTTTCTGAAGTAGCAGAAAACAAGTCCAACCCATCTTCTACATAACATGCATCAGATAGTTAAAGGGGGCTGTAATATCTCTTCTCAACCTTCTCTTCTCTAAATTAAACAAACCCAGCTCCCTAAGCCACTCCTCATTGGGCTTGACCATGATCCACACCTTTACCATGTTGATCACCCTCCTCTGACCATTTTTCAACTTGTTGACATCCTTCTTGAATTGTGGTGCTCAGAAATGAACACAGTATTTCCAATGATGTCTGACCAAACCAAAATAGAGTGGTAATATTACTTCCTTTGATCTGGACACTATACTTTTGTTGATGCAGCCTAGAATTGCATTGTCTCCCTCTCCCCCCCCCCCACTTCATATCACTGTTAATTTATGTTTAGCTTGTATTCTACTGTGATCATTAGATCCTTTTCATATATACTATTGTGAATCCAGGTGTCATTTGTGCATTTCATTCTTTCCAACATAAATGTAGTGCCTTACATTTACCCCTGTTGCCCCTTGAGGTATGAGCTCCTCCTAATTTGATGTAATCTGCAAATTTTATGATGTGTATACCTCCTATTCCATCATCCAAGTCATTTATAGAGATGTTGAACAGCTCTGGCCCCAGATCAGAACCCTGAGGCATCCCACTACCACTTTTCTCCAGGAATACAAGGAACCAATGGTGAGCTTTATTTATTTAGGTTCATCATTTATTAGGTTCATCAACCAGTTAAAAATCCACCTAACAATTGCCACCAGGAGTTGTACCAACAGGCAGAAAGTGTCCAGACAGCCTGATTATCCTAAGAGAAGCAGCTACAGGGAAGTCGATCCAGTCCAGGTCATGCATGGTTAATCCAAGAATATGAAAGGTGGTGAAGGGACAAGGTCTCAGTCAGTTAGAAGTTGTTACCTGAAGCCTATAGTTCAGATAACCAAAGCCAAAAAGGGACAAGACAAGGAGTCAAGAATTCCAGGAACACAAATATCGAGACCACTGCCAGATATTAAACATTTGCAACCAATTCAAAAACATAGCCATGTTAGACTGGAAAATCAGTATGCACAGGCAGCAAAAATACTACTACTATAGTCTGAAATATATGATTAGATTAGTGGGAAATTGGAAGTTATGGTCAGAAGTGTGGCAGGCACAGTCTGAAACTGTTTGTTTGCAGTATACAGAACTTTCTGGTATTGAAGTGAATGGGAGCGTCTTTAGAATGACAAAAATCATAAAATCTTTCTCTTATAATGCAAGTTTCATACCAGGATCACTGAACTCAGGATAGTATTGGTAAGGCCTATCTTGATTCTCTGGAAGCTGTCTACACAAAGGATGGGGATTGCGAGGCCTGCAGGTTGCATATGGGCCAAGCCTCTTTTTTGTAGTCCATAACCTTCCTTTCACCCTGAATGAGCTCAAAGACCTGTGGCAAAATTCAGCAATATACACACCCACAGCACAGTTTGCTGCCAATTGTGCCATAGATCATTGGATCCTTCTCTCTAGGTGGGCAAGGCATTGTTCATGCAATGGGGGGCAGGCAAGTGAGCAACGACATGAAGCCAGCTGCAGATGCATTTCTTTTTGTTCTATGCATATTTTGCTCTTTTTACCCAGAAAAAAAAAATTCTTATTTACTGGGGCCTCCCCCTTTCCACACTGCACAGGACTACAGACTGAGGGTATGAAAATTATTTCTATCCTTCATCTATTTCTTTCCTACTCTCCTTTTCCTTCCCTCTTTCCCTGCAATGAAGCTTCTGACCTTTATTCTCCCCCTTGTTCCAGTCTGTCACTAATGCTATTTGCTTGCTTATTCAATTGTTTCCTTTTTAATTTTTTTTTTTAAAAAATCTCTATTCTTCTCCTTTTTTCCCAGCAATCCAGCCTTCCTCTTTTCTCTTCCTTTTAAAATAAAAACAAAACAAAAATATGGCTTTGTAGTACTTGAGCAACCAGTAGTCCTCCCCACTTGGTCTAATCTAATCTAATCTAATCTAAAATTGTGGTCTAACATATTGGCTGCCAAGCAGAATGCTTGGACAGAGAAAAACATGGCTAGTAATAATCAGGGTGAATAATCTTGGGACCAAGACTTGGAATGACAACCACATCAATATCTACAATCTCTCCCTCTGAATGTCACATAAGATACTGAACCTTCTAAGTACAAGTGCTTCCATTCCAAAATGGGTATGGGAGACATTTGCCTTTGATACTGAGGATGTTACCAATCAGGGAGAAGAAGAAAAAAGACTAAAGAAAGGTCAGACAGTGAGAATGGCTTGTCAAGAACTCCTTGGCATCCACCATCTGTACTCCTACCTAGATCTCTGAGCACATAGTGCCTTGCTTTCTTCAATATTGAAGAGCTACATGTCAGTAATGTGCAAAGTAGCACAACCAATCATTTAACTATACACATTTTTGAAGAATAATAAGAAATGGTAAGTATATACAAGAAAAAAATAGGATAATAAAAGTTCCAAAGATTGAAAAATGGAAAAAAGGATGGGAGTTTTCCCGAATATTGTTGAATCAATAGCATAGAAAAAGGAAGCAATGTGTAATGAAGAAGCACAAACATGTGTAATAAAAGGAAGTGGATTTTCCATCAAAACCTTTTGGCTCAGTTCTAAAAAGTTCTAAATGGTCTGTATAAGATAAATCATGTTATGTGTGAGTCACAGAGATCACAAAAAGAAACAGGTTTGTTCTAAAGGTTGCTGTTTCTCTGCTATTCATAAGGGAAACTATGACCTTGAAGAACCCAGTAATTTTTAATTCTTAATATCTACAGGTAAAGAATTTGAAGATTACCAAAATATATACGATTGGTCAGTGGTCATATGGGGGTTGTCACAAGCTATAACACAGCCAAAATTCCTTCTTCGTTTGTCAGAAAACAGCACAATCATGACCCTCTGAAACAAGGGTAATCTGAATATTAGAATGTGCAATATTATTTATTTATTTCCTCCTGGTTAAAAGATTCAGAGAAGGCTATGAAATAATTCATTTTTCATTGCTGTTAGGTTGACAACAGTTTACAACTTCAATATTTAATACAATTTTGATACTATTACAACTATATTCTGACACAATGTGCTGCTCATTCTTGCACTACCTCTTTCACACACACACACACACACACACACACACACACCTGTTCTAACAATACCTACTGGGTTGTTATGACCAATATTAATTATGAAACACTACTAACAGAACAATGGTATTAACTTCTGCTAAAATAGTCAAGACTTTTCTTCATCCTACCTTCTGTCAGGAAGAAAGTAAATTTTAACATAGGGATTTCTTGGCCTCCCATCTTCCCTTGAAGGAAGATCCTTTGCTCCCAATATTGTGACTATCAATTGATGACCAACCTTGTCATACCACAGTTTTATCTGCAATGAGAAAATATATATATCAATCAGCCATTTCTTTCATAATACAGGTAATCTTTCAACAAATGTAGTTTTTAAGTTTTAGCCATGTGGCCATGTGGCCCTTTTGCCACTGCAATGGAGATAAATTGTATCATTCTGATTTGTGATACTAAGGTGCAAAATGGTAGGGTATGATACAATAATTGTAATGAAATGAGCTTTGTATGGCTGATCTGTTTAAACACTATCCTTTTTACAGAGAAATACATTGGATTATTTACTTCTGACATGTTGTGTTGGATTTTTAGATTTCCTATTACACTGTAGGCCAGGGATGGGCAACATCTGGCTCCTGGGCCACATGCAGCTCACACGCTTCCTGAACCCTCCCATATCTTTTTAATGTATTTTTAGTTCAGGAAAATAGAGAACTGTCACTCTTGGAAGCTTCAAAGAAAAGCATTATTCCTTTTAAAAAGGAAGCAACTCCCCATGCCCAAACTTTCCAAACTGCATTTTTACAAAAACGAAAGTGGACTGTTGACCACTTCCAGTTTCAGTTCTGAAGGGTGCTACAGCCATGGTGGGTCCTGTGCTTAAACAGCTGTAATCATTACGAGTTCATAAATAATAACTGCTCCCTATACTGATTATTATATGATAATATAAAAGACTGTGAAATAAAGTTGTGGGCACTGTACATCTATTCCTGTTATTGTAACTGATCTATTGAAGTACTTGTACATCTAAATTATTGACATGTTCTCCATGCAAGTATATGATTAGTATCTAATTGCTTCAACCTGTTACTTAAAACAATATGGCAACCACTTGCATCACTTAACTTTGGTCCAAAACACACTGCAGAAATAATCTAGTTTGAGACCGCTTTAATTCTCCTGGCTCAATGCTAGAGAATCCTGGGATTTGTTGTTTATTGTGGCACTAGAGCTCTCTGACAGAGAAGACTAAATGTCTCACAAAACTACAGTTCCAAAAATTCCCTAGCATTGAGCCAGGGCAGTTAAAGCGGTCTCAAACTGGATTATTTCTGCAGTGTGTTTTTGACCTTTTTCTTTAAAGTTATATCGTTAGTTCATCTCCAATGGTGTTATAGCTTACAATTCACGCAGAAGTCTAACAAATATTTTGTTATCCTAGCTTAACCATTATGTTTCCCAACAATTCTGTATACAAGAAAGAAGGGGGGAATTAGAAATTCAGACTATCATACAGTGATGTGGTTCTCTATATATGCTATTACTAAATAATGCAAGATTGAAAAGGAAATATATAGATGTCATTTGCTTTGTACACACACCTGCTGTTTTTGATGGTAGCAGGAGTGTGCATACTTGCCCCACATTCACTGGAAAAATTGCCACCACATCAAGCAAAGTCTGTCCACAGCCACCTAGGTAATCCTGATTCAAGTGACTGGTTACTCTAATTTCCAACACATAAGTATTACTACAATAATTTTAAGATGTTTTGATCCACTTGCAGTGCACTACATGAGACATCTACTCAGTTGTAAATTCTCATGCTTTCAATACTGTTACCCCACACTAAGTAATAGTACTGTATCTTAAAACTGATTATATTCGTGGACAGAAAAGGCATTTTGTACTAGTTTCATGATTCATAATTGACAATTTTTCTTTTTACAGCACTGATTAGCTGTAGTCTTGAGCCACTCTAATGATACTGGTACTAAGGGCCTTTGCAGACTGCCAGAAATAGTGCAAATTGAGTCCACTTTAAGGGTTAGGGTTAGTGCTAGGGAATCATGGGAAGTGTTTTTTGTGTTTTTTTCTGAGACCTTGAGCCTTCTCTGGCAGAGAGCTCTGGTGCCACAATAAAATACAATTCCCATGATTCCCTAACCCTAACCCTTAAAGTGGACTCAGTTTGCACTATTTCTGGCAGTCTGGCAACCCCCCTAAATTAGCTACAATACTTTATTTCATGTAGTACTCGAGGACTTTTTTCTGGTAAAACAGGTTTTCAGATAGTTAGGGACATAGTCAGATAGTTAGAGCTGAACTGAACCAGTTTTCAGGTTTAAGAGCAGTGCTTATATTCCTACTTCTAAAATGTCCACTGAATATAAATTTCTAAAACCTCTGTTATGCAATATTATCAACAACTCTTATTTTCATCCTAATTTTTTTTTTCATTTTAGTGGCATAATAAATGGTGAAAACATTATAAAATTTGATGCTAGCCAAACAAGCAAGGTCAATAGGCTATGAATGTAGACTACTTGTATACTAGTTATTCTCTGTGACATATTTCATGAGGTTTTGTCTTAAAGTAACAAGTGCTCTCATTACTACATAGTAAGAAGAAAAAACACCTTTATAACCTGAAATGTACCATTTTAGATTTTCTTAACCATAACACAGTATAAAAAGGATAAACATAAAGAGCATTTATACAAAAGATGCCCATTTCCACAAATATATTATACATAAAAAGCAAGTAATGTTCTACATACAAAAAATAGAAAAGGAAAGCATGCAGCAAAGCAAGATAAGCATTATGGCATTCTTACAACCTACAGTTGGATTAATCTACAGTACCTTAAGGGATTCCTAATGAAAAAAGGCAAACAACTTGTACCCAGATAAGACTGTAGAATGTAGTCAGTGCTAGGCATCAATTTAAAAAAAAAATACGAGTTTTTGGAATTTAAACTAATGTAATCATGGGACAAATTTCTTAGACAAGGTACAAATTTATTTGCCCATCTTCTACTGAAGGAACTACTGTCATTTGGAAAATGCAAAAAAGGAAGTGTTAAGTAATGAAAATGAATTATTTAAAGAGACACCAACCTTGATATAATAAGTCCTAACATCAAAAACACAGATCCTTTATTACTAGTTCAGGGTATGCATTATGAGAAACATAAAGTAATTATCACTGTTGAAATCTGTTTTTATTTAATTAGATACAGATAAAAAGCAAAGCTAAAACTAGTTGTCTCTTTAAATTTTTAGTATTCTAATCTCCATGCAATACTTTTCAAGCTGCTCACAAGACAATATGAATTTTGTTAATATGGTCTGAAGCAACATATTAAAAAAAAATGGGAAAACGGATCAAAGTGTGACGTTTTCCTACTATGCATTTTCCAAGACAAACAAAAGAGAGAGAAAAACACAACTTTAGTTTCTGTCAGGCAGATGAAGCCTTTACCTGAACCCTAGGAACAAAAGGCGCTGTTCTTCTACTAAGGCTTTGGCTCTGGTAAGCAAAATTAAAGAAAAAGCAATAAAACAAAACCAAAAAGACAACACGCTGGAAACTAAAAGACCAAAAGTAAAATAAGGACACACAACTTTCAACACTGCTATACACCAATAACATGTTTATCATTTTTTAAAAAAAATAAAATAAAATGCAGTATATAAATTAATTTTGCATTATGTTCTTCTACCAATTGCATTTTAATCTAAATAAAAAATAACCTATCCATATCACATTATCAATGCCATGTTTAAAAAGTGCCCCAGCCTTATTCAGCACTGTTCAAAATTCAGCATCTGTCCATTTCTCTACAGCAGAAGAGCTAAGGGGGTGGGTATTGGTTCCTTTTTTGGTTTTATATTGTATTGTATTTTTAATTGTTGTTAGCCGCTCCGATTGTTCACAGAGGGGCGGGGTATATAAAAAATTATTATTATTATTATTATTATTATTATTATTATTATTATTATTATTATTATTATTATTATTAGTGATATATTTCTACATGTCTGTCAAAATAAAGGTCACCTAAGATAGAAGACACTAACAGTACATTTGTATACATGCTACAGAGAAATAATACTCATAATGGGTCTTACATCAAGGTAAATATGCATAAGATTGCACCTAAAGGCTGCAATTGTATACCCACTTGGCTGAGAATAAGCCCTATGAAATTCATTGGGATTTTCTTCCTCATAAACATGCAAAGAATTGCTCTGTAATGCTGTATATATAATAATCAGATGTATTACATAAGACATAATGAGAAATCACTTATTAATAGCTCTAAGGCAATTTATTTTATCATTTTGCACAATCATTATCAATATTAAATTACTCAACTGTAATTTTCCTACAGTTAAAATCTTTTTTTGTTGGGTGCACTAAAAAAACGGATGCACTTATAAATTTATAGTATTCCAGTATTATCTTAAATAGATGTAGGATCCAATTAACAAAGCCTAGGTCAGTCCTGAGCACATTTTTTAAAAGTGTATTAATAAGAAATAACAACAGGGAGTACATTCAAAGTACCTTTTCCACTGAGTGAACAAAGTCATCTATAATGATAACGCAATGGTTTCCAGGCAAGTTACAGACCCTATAACTGACTTCTTAGAAATTACCCAATGGTAAGGTGAAAATCTATATGTAATACAAACCTATCAACCTTGGCAGAAAGTGTTTAGGGGGCAATTAATAATATCATAATATATAATTACAGTTGTGCAAAATGTAATAATACAAGATCTCAGGTTTTGAAATCCTTAAAAATCAAATTTCTGCGTATAGGTTAATCATTTTAGAATATTTTGATTGACGTAGAAGACAGGATATCAGCCACAAGGCTATTGAAACAATGACTTGTTCAGGAAAAATATAGCTAAGAGTAATGTGGGGACTGAGCAGATTGGCTAGGATAGCATGGGTTTGGCTATCTTGGCCAGAGTCCCAATCCAGGTCTGTCCCTGGGCTGGCGCTGGCATGGTGGGCAGGTAGACTCACTACAACTGTGTGTCCCTTACCTTTTTCTGTCATTGTCACTAGTGAGAAGGCCCCCATTACCATGTCTAATGTGGAAAAAGGGCACCTGGCTGCACCCACATGGTCATACACCCTGTTTCCATGTCAGCAGAGGAAGGTAAGGGGTGCTTGGGGGCATTCAGTCTGCTAGTTGTTGTCATGGAATTTCCTAGAAACTCCATAGCAAACATTTTGACCCACGCTAATGCTCCTTTGTGCCAGGATCGGACCAGGAACACCAGATCCACATCTGGTCTGCCCAGTCCTAGCTATATTTTCTGAACAGGACAATGTGAAGCTGGGGGAACACAGGGCTTTTGGGCCATGCGTACAGCCCCCTAAATGGGTTAGTGTTTCATTCCTTATCCACTGACCACAGAATGAATTATATTCATTTCCTTCAGATAAAGAATTTTTCTGAGAAATTGAGTTTCTTTGTAATAATAATAATAATAGTTTTTATTTTATTTTTTTTATTTTATTTTTTATTTAATGATATGCATCAGTTGAGCAGGCATTGACAGGGAAATCAAAAAAAGGATCAAGTATTAGTCTTGAAGCAATACTAGCAATACTCTTCACGTTCCTAAACAAGGTTCCCAGGTTAAATGTAAACATTACTTCCTCAGTCATTTTCTTTTTCTCTCTACCTGACCATGAAAATAGATTTCTAACTGCACTCTTACATACAGATGTCAATGAAGGTATATTCCAGATATTTCTAATTTAGGGGGGTTGCAGACTGCCAGAAATAGTGCAAATTGAGTCCACTTTTAGGGTTAGGGTTAGGGAATCATGGGGACTGTAGTTTCTTGTGGCACCAGAGCTCTCTGACAGAAAAGGCTCAATGTCCCAGGAAAAAAAAAATTCCCATGATTCCCTAGCACTAACCCTAACCCTAAAAGTGGACTCAATTTGCACTATTTCTGGCAGTCTGCAACCCCCCACAGTTGCCTTGGTACAATTAGTCATTGGTCAAAGTCACAAGGAAGAATTGTTTTGTATTTAGTGTATTTGAGTGAGCCAATCTATCAACAAAGCCAGGTCTTGTGAAGATGGCTAGAAAAATAATTGGTGGCAGATAACAATAAGGAGAACCAAAAACAAAATGACGTGATCAAACAGATTCTACACTTCATTTTCAAATGCAAGGAAAGTAAAGGCCTTTGCAGACTGCCAGAAATAGTGCACATTAAATTGAGGCACTGCCCTGGCTCAGTGCTAGGGAATCATGGGCACTATATTTTATTGTAGCACCAGAGCTCTCTGACACAGAAGGCTCAATGTCTCAGAAAAAATACAATTCCCATGATTCCCTAGCACTAAGCCAGGGCAGTGCCTCATTTTAATGTGCACTATTTCTGGCAGTCTGCAAAAGCCCTACATAACTGCATAAACAACTCTGGGACAAGACTAACTTTAACCCTAATCAGAACCCCTTTTTAATTTTTTAATTGTGTTTGGGTGACATGATTACTAAGGAATATGAGAACCAAGACTTCATGGTTGCAAGTTGCATGCTTATCTATGCTGTTAAATCACTTTCACTTGCAAAATCAGCTGTTAAAAAAAGGACAGACGTTTGCTCAGTATGGTTTATTTGGCTTATCCAAACAGGTGTTACTATTCTCATTTAGTTTTGACTCAACAGACCTGATTTTAAAAATCTATTATTTATTTTAGTCTCCTATGATTTGTTGGGAAAAACATAAACCTAAGAGGAAGCTGTTTCCATGACACACAAAAGAAACTCCATGGTCTGTATGCTAACTGATTTAAGCATTTAACAATACACTGCTTATAAATGATAAACCAGGGTTCCTATGGTTCCCTGGCTTGTTGTAACCACAGTATGACTTCAGGCAAAGATCTATGATTAGAATGATCTAACACATTTGCGTCACTAGTATAAATTTTTTCTGCATTTTGAAATGACAATGATAGCTTTCTAACACTAGAGATGATTCATGTATTTTGTATCACTATTAAAGCTTACTTCTTTATTAATTGATTGTTTTCCCTTATACTCCCACAAAGATCCAGTGTGGAGAAAATATTTTACAAGCAAACAATAAAATTAAAGTGCTTAAATCTAAGTTACTAACAAAAATAATATAACCCTCTCAAATCACAGGTTCCATATCAGCATCACTAGATTAATCCTGGCATGTGCATTAGTCTTTAAAGTTCCCTAGAAGAAATTCTATACTTATGGGACAGCCCTTAACAGGACTTCTCTCCACACAGTAATGATGTGGAATTAGGGCAGCCTTAGTAGATTATGAGACTATATTGAAAAGTAGATGTAGTATGAAAAGCTGCATTTCTTTCAGAAAAGAAGGCAATATAAATACTGGAATTTGGGGGTAATGTGTTCTCAGAAATACACTTTATTTTGGGAGATGGGTCACCATATACTATATATCCCCTATAATTTCTTTATGAGAATAGTATGAAAAGTTATGAAGTTCAACAGAATACTTTTCAATAGACAGTTCTCAAAGTAAAATGAGTGTCAGAGCTGTGAGTTATTAGAGTACTAACAGCAATCCAATCCAATATTCTGCAAAATTTCCCCACACTTATTATGTGTTGAGCATTAAAGATCACTTTATGAGACAAAATTATATTCCCAATATATGGGCTAGAATCCTGTTGCTTACTCCCAAATAGAACAGATCCATTGAATTAATGTTGAATGGTGAGTCAATACTTTGATTAATCCCACTGATTGATATTATCTCCTCTAGTTGGGAGTATCAAGAGGATTTAGAAAATGGACTCCACAACACCTTTTAGCAAAGATTCATGGACGTAGTGTAATTACTAGTCATCTGTAATCAATGGAAACCGTACAAAAATTACCCTCAACGTTCTCACAGTTCATTTTCACAGCCATAGTGGAAAACATTGTATAAACGACTAGCAAATCATGAATGTATGAGTGAGAACTTGGTGATGAGGTATTTTATACAAAATTGGGAGCATTTTCCACAAAAAAATAGCTAGAAAAAAACAAAGCTGGGGAGAAGATAAGTAATGCTGCACAACAGCCAAAATATACATTACTACCGAGTATCTCTGCTACCCAAAAGTTCAAGTTCCACATGTATAAGCTAGGAGAATTAGGAGAATTAGACATTATTTCACTCAACAAATCTAATGAGTTAATTCCTTAAACACAAGTAACATCACATGCACTTGATATCAAACGCTCCAAGCAACATTCTAAAATGCACATATTCTGCATTCTGATTTGATAGCTGTTGGCATGGTCCAGAATTTCAGTGATTTCAAATAGCATTTTATGCCCAGGCTCATGGTTGTTGATTTTTTTTCTATGCAGTGAACTGAGTCCTTGAGGAAATGGGAGGTTTGCCATTGTGTGTAGCTCTATGTTTTCTTTGAGAAGGGGTGATGTCTTCTATGCAGGAACACTAATGTATAGCTCTATGGTCATTTGGTCAGTGTGACTGTTAGAAGAAGTCACTTCCCATACCCCTCCTGGGGAATTTTTCCTGGGGGATAATAAAATTTTATGATTCTTTGTCCTCCTCAGATACTTCTCTCTGCTCTCACCAAGCATGGACACAGAAACCAGGTTGTGCTACTAAGGATTCTTCTTACTTAAACACAAGAGAGTCAGCTCTAAGGACCCTTCTACCAAGTATAGTTTTCTCTATTGAGTAATTATTTGTGTAGAACCTAGATGTAACAATAAAGTAAGTTTCCTTTTACCTATCAATGTATCCTGTTTATTTACCCTAAGCTCAGATCTAGTCCTTTTACCAAATACCAGTGGAGTACACGCATGTTGCTGTGTTGTTGCTACTGCTGCTATATTTCTTTAACCAAAATAACCAAACCATAATCCTAACAGTATATATAACTCACCCACTTCCATGCCAGCATTCTCTGAAGATACCAGCCATAGATGCAAGCAAAACATCAGGAATAAATTCTTCCAGAACACAGCCACATGCACAAAAAACCCACAAAAAAGCTATGGATGCCAGCCATGAAAGTCTTCAGCTTCACAAAAAGGTCTTTGCTTGCCAATGAAAGTAGAGCACAGAGAGGTACAGTCTAGCTTCCCATGGAAGGAAATTGCACAGGGTGGGAGTAGTCATTAAGAAGGTCCTCCCTCATATCCTCACCTGACTGGCCTGTGATGTTGGCAGGAGTGAAAGAAAGCCCTCTCTGGAGAAACAGAAGATTCTGGAAGGCTCATATAGGGAGATACCATCTTTCAGATGGACATGTGTGTCTATGGTGCTTATTGTTATGTGCCTTCTAGTCATTTCCAACTTATGGTGATCCTAAGGCAAATACCATTGACTGTTAAAAATACAAATGAATGAGTGCTAGAGCAGATCAAGCCTGAACTCTCCCTAGAAGAAAAGATGACTAAACTGAGGCCATCATACTTTGGACATATCATGAGATGACATGATCCACTTGAAAAAATGATAATGGAAGTGGAAAGTGGAAGGCAGTAGAAAAAGAGGGAGACGACGTTATAGGTAGATTGCTTCAAACAAGAAAACCATGGCCCTGTGTTTGCAAGACCTGATTAGGGAAGCTGATTATCTTGGGGGTCTTTTATTCATAGGATCACCATATGTTGAAGATGACCTGACAGCAAATCACAATGACAACAGCAACAAAAACAAAAAGGCCTATCATGGGGTATTCTTGGCAAGATTTATTCAGAGGAAGTTTGCCATTTTTGCCTTCCTCTGAAGCCAAGAGAATGTCACTTGGTAAAGTGGGTTTCCATAGCTGAGTGGAGATTCAGATCTTGGCCTCCAGATTCCTAGTCCAACATTTACACAACTACACCATGCTGGCCCCCATATGTGAATGCATACATCTATAATTGTGGATTGATTCTAATGCACAATTATAGTGTGGGGGGGAAATAGAATTACTGAGATAAAGCTGCTACTAAGATTCCCAGAAAAATGAAATGATATACATGAATTTTCCAATAATCATTCAAGAAAGGGTTTTGCGGGCCTGGACCTTAAAAATTTCTGTCCTCTGGAATAGATTTCATATTAACATATTAACATTCTATGGCCTAAATCTTATTTTTAGTTCTGATTGGAGTAGATACAACAACTGTTTAAATTAATTAAACAAATAAGTGGTATTCTACATTATCCTAGAGTCTTTATACTAAAATCTATCATGTACAGCTGTTCTCAACTGTTCACAATGGAATACAATGGAATATAATATAAATATAGAATATAATTCCAAGAATTTAAAATGTACATGTTCTTTTCCCCCAGTACACAATAAATAATATCTCAATGCTAACAGGTGGGTGAAAGAAAATTAGAGACAACAACAATGTTGGTATATCTTTACCTAGTATATTTTACTGAATGTATTGCATTACAAATAACAAAATTAATAAGACTCAACAAATCTTTACATACTGAAAGTTGTCCAGATAAGAACTGTGGAACATCTCTCAACATGCCAGGACTCATGGGAGAAGTGACTGAAATAGAAGGCCGGTCCATCTTTTGTGATTCAAATGAGCTAGAACCTGGAAGAATAATTAATTTTATTTCATTAAAATAATCGTTTATACAGTTTATATTCTAAGAATGTAAGCACTAGTAAGCACTTAACAAAGAAACAAACATAGAGTAAGAGCTGAAAAAAATGTGGGTGAGCATTAACACATATAAAAATTTGAAAATAAAAAGTGAATTATATAAAAAGAAGTGCAGAAAAACTAATAGGCATAATGCAGCCAAACCTAAGCATTTGTAAGTCCCTATACATTAAAAAAGGCAAAGGTATTCCCCACTGACAAAGTTGTCAAGTTGTGTCTGACCATAGGGGCAGTGCTCATCTCTGTTACTAAGCTGAAGAGCTAATGTTGTCAGAGACTACTTTGTGATCACATGGCCAGCATGACTGCACAGAACACTGTTTACCTTCCCACCAAAGTGGTACCTATTTACCTATTTGCATTTGCATGCTTTCCAACTGCTACGTTGGCAGAAGCTGGGGCTAGCGAAGGGAACATACATAAATTATATCCATTAAAACTATTATTATACAAGTGCTTAACTTTGGCTGGATTATGCCCACAATGTCAACAAAAGGGAGGGCATACATCCCTGTCACTTCTAACTAAGAAATCTGGTACCTCATCATATGTGCTTTATATGTGCTATTCTGTGAGACTGATTAAAGAATCAAGGATCGCTACCTAAGTAATTTTATGTGGACTTGATATCATCTAGAGGACTGCAGTTCAATAATTTCATTAATATGTTTATTTAGAATGTTACAGTACAAGTATTTGTTTTTAGATATTTGGGTCTAGCAAATACAAGGCTTCTTAAAATCTTTGTTTAAAGACCCAGAGGAAGGCAATGGCAAAGTATTGTCAAGAAAATCCTACGACAGAGTCACTACAAGTCTGAGCTGACTTGAAGGAACATAACAAAAAAGATATAGTAGGAGTTTTTAAATATATTGTATTACTACAAATGTTGAAGCATTTGATCTAAAAAAGTGAGTGCCTTATATAATGAATGTTTGTGTGATCCACAAGCATACTTGGAAGCTTTAAAAATTACCAAAAAAAAAAAACAGTCAGAAAAGACGGCAGTATCCCAGTCTTTCACAGTTATGCAGATGAAATTCCCGAGTGTCATGTTTTTAAATGTTATTCTGGTATGACTATGGCTGTTCTCTCTTCTCAATGTGTACAGAAAAATATCATTATAATAAAAGGTCAAATTTTAAATCACTTTAACTGCAATCCTATAAACACTTACCTGTGAGTAAGCCTCACTTAACTAAATGGAGCTTACTTCTGAGCAGACCTGCACAGGATTGCACCATTTAAAAATAGTTGTATCATGTATATATCTCTAAAATATAAACATTCTAATTTTTCTAATAAAAAAATCTCTAAGATCATCAAATGCATTTCATTTAATAAGGCTACAATGTTAAACATGAACAAAAACCAGGAAATTAAAAAACCCAAATTGATGTCAATCCTATTTTTACTCATCATGTTGCCTTTTTTCTTTTTAATAAAGAATTTTATAGTATGAATTTATTTTATTTAAAATTTCAGTCTTAACATTGTATTTCCTGTCTTCTGGTAGTTTATTATTAAACAAAGGTTGAAAAGATAGATAAGTCACAAAGACCAGAGACATCTATGCAGACACAGAGCCAATATAAACATCTTTTCTGTTTCCAGCTTAGTTCAGGTGCATGACATTACATCTATCTGACCCAGATAAATGAAACTTACTGGACTCCAACTGCCCATGTGTACTATCAGGTATTCTGGGAATATCCCTGCAGTGATGAAGAGAAAAACATACTTATACTCTTATATATTACTTATTACTTTTATATACTATATATATATATATATATTGTGTGTGTG
>CM034706.1:27717656-27732142 GCA_020142125.1 Phrynosoma platyrhinos
CTATCAGCTTCCGGGCCCAGTATAAGGTGTTGGTTATTACCTTTAAAGACTTAAATGGCTTGGGTCCAGGCTATCTCAGGGACCGCCTCCTTCCATATAATCCTCTCCATGCTCTCTGGTCCTCTGGGAGGAACTTGCTGCAGCCTCAAAAATCTATGCGTGCGGCGACCTCCCAGAGGGCTTTCTCTGTTGTCGCCCCCAAACTCTGGAACGACCTGCCTGATGAGATCCGTCAGTTGACATCACTAGACAGCTTCAAGAAAGCTGTCAAGACAGATCTCTTCCGGCAGGCCTTTCCAGACTAATTATCCTGGCCTAGGGCTTTTTGACTCCTGTGTTCCTCTCATGGCCCCATCATTGTTGATGGATGGGGAATGCAGTAGAGCCTGACCAGGGTACTGTAACTTGTTTAAGTATGTTATTGTAAAATGTTATATTGTTTATGTTTTTATTCTATGTTTATTGTTATTTTAATTATGCGCTATTTAATGCTGTTTTAAGGGGATGGGTTGGTTTGACGAAATGATGTGGGGGTTTTACTGTAAGCCGCTTGGATTGTTGCCAATAAGCAGGATACAAATACATATTATTATTATTATTATTATTATTATTATTATTATTATTATTATTATTTATATCCTACGTGCCTAACTGCACAGCGAGCAAAGAATGTTGGTTATTACAAGGCCAAAAATTCACTGAATGAATGAACAAATAAATAAATAAATAAATAAATAAATAAAATCCAATGAACTACTCTCTGTAGAGAAGGTCTGTGAGTGCATCAATCACACTTATTTCAAAGAATTTATTTGCCAAAAAAAAAGATATACGTGCATATATGAGCACATGTTTCTAGAATAGGAGACTTGTACAAGTAGCAGAATAGGGATTGTGCACCATTTGCTTGAAACTACAGTGGACAAACTACAGGCTTGTTGTAGAGTATTTAAAAAAACTAGATCTCTGAGATCAGCCAGTTCATCCACCAACTGGAGCATTGCTCAGAACATTTAGAATTAAATCTAAATCTGAACTATTGTTTTGAGTTCAAGAAATGAACCGCACTTATGACCCTTCTACATTAATATCCATCCCCAATCCCCTTTATTCCAGCTACCGTATATACTCGTCTATAAGTCTAAAAATGTATGCCCAAGGTTGACTTATTTACGGGTCATTATTATAATGTGATAGCAGCTCTTTCAGATTGCCCCATGCAATTACTTTCTCTCTTGAGCCAAGAAGAAAGAGTCCTGGGTGACTGATTGATATTGCTGTTTATTTAAGAGTCCCTCTCTCACCCGCGTGCCTGGCTAAAACGAAAGTTGAAACGCTGAAGTAGAAAGCCTCAATGAGTCCCTCTTGCCGCACGCACACGTACACACACTGAGGGCATCTCCAAGTTTTACTCTCGACCTATCCAAGTCATGGCAAAATCCATAATTTTGGCCTCAAAACCTGCCCTTGACTTATACATGATGTTGACTTACAGTCAAGTACATATAGTATATAAATTATGGTAATGCATTTGATTTTTACTCTAGAAAAAGTGAGAATCAGAAATCCTACTGCAAATCATCTAGACATTTATCACTGGAGCTAGATCTACCTTTTGCCTGTGACAAAATGAATGACTGTAGGATTTAATGAAGTCTGGGTTCAGCAATTTATTTCTCTCTATATGTACTTAGCCAAATGTCTAGTGCAATGTTAGTTATTTACAAAGGAAGAAGAAAAGCAAATATACTGTTTTGATTGGTGGCAGTAATGACAACATGTCATAGTGATTGGACTTCCTTCCTGTGATGAAATTGAACAATGAAATTCCAAACATAGTTGACAGTCTATAGGGGTGAGCACTCATGGCAAGTAGAAACAAGGACTTGAGGAGAGAAATAATTTCTCTTAGCTAAAATGAAAAGTGAACCCACATATCTAGTGTGGATTGGAATTGGTTTTCACATGCTTAAAATTAAGTATTATAAGTAAATTAAGCATTAAAGTCTGTATTAGTTAAATATACTGAAGTAGCAGAATAATAAATTATTCTAAAGCTATTCTTCTCAGTCAATGTTGTAGGAATTACAGATGGATGTAATATTAGATGCTTATATTTAATAAAAGACCAGTTCATTATATAGCATGTGTTGACTGACCAAGCCCAAAGAGTGCTTATCATCTTCATCTTCCTGGATAAAAGTAACTAATGGGTAGCTCAGGGATCTGTCCTGGTGTTGTTCATCATTTTTATAAATGATTTGTCTGACTGAAAAGAAGTCATGATTATCAAATTTGTAGTTGATATCAAATTCAGAAAGCAAGTGATGGGTTGTGGTTTGAGTGTTTGACTGCGACTCTGGAGACCAGCATTCGGTTCCCAGCTCGGCCATGAAACCCACTGGGTGACTGTGGGAAAGTCACAAATCTGTTATGCTCAAGTCCTTTTGGATACAATAACATAGTAAAATGGTGTCCTTTATATAAAATGGCAAAATCAAGGTTTGCTCTTTGAATAGGTGTGTGGGTGTATGAGAAAGAGAGAGAGATTTTTCCAAGCCATGGATGGTTGAATCCATGGATGCAGAATCCATGGAAGGTCAAATGTACTGCCATTCTATTTCAGTTTGGCCAGACCTCACCCGGAATACTGCATCCATTTCTGGACACCACAATTCAAGAAGGATATTGTCAAACTGGAGTATGTCCAAAGGAGGGTGACCAGGATGGTAAAGTTCTGGAAACCAATGAAGAAAAGCTTAGGGGGCTGGCTATATTCAGCCTGGAGAAGAAAAGACTGAGAGGTGACATAATAGCTATCTTTAAATAGCTGAAGAAATCTATATGTAATAGCTTATTTTCTGCTACTCCAGAGACTAGAACACAAACTGATAAAGTTAAATTACTAGAAAAAAGATTTACCTAAACATTAGGAAGGCTTTCCTGATGGTAAGAGTTGTTGGACACTGGAATAGATTCCCTGAGAATGTTATAGCCTGTCCTTATTTGGAGATCTTTAAAAAGGAAGTGGATTGCCATCTCTTGGGAGCACTTTTTAATTTTGTATTCTTGCACACCAGGGGATTGAACTAATGGGTCTTGTGGTCGCTTCCAGCTCTGCGATTCTATGGGCCTATGCTTCTTGAATCTAAACTGCATCTTGTAACTGCTAGGAAAAACATGAATACTAACCTTCAGTCCAAGCATTGCACCAGAATCTCTAGGCACACTTCCATCTTTTAATCGTTTGTTTAACAATATCCGACCTATTAAACGGTCTCCATCTTTGGATGGCTGCCAGGTTACAGGATGCTATAATATTGTAGTTAAAAGGAAAAAAATACAATTCAGTTTCTGGGGGAAAACACCTGAGCATAAACTTTATTTGCAGTTGCCAATTTGAAGCATGGTGAAATAGCTATGATTACACCATTGGCTTTATGTTAGCCAGTCACTCCTCATATTTTCCTAAATGACAATTCCAGATTTATCTGCATAGCAGCTGTACCATAAAAACCAGTTCATCAATTCTGATGTATCTTTCAAAATTATATGATTATTTGTACACAGAGAACATCACATTGAACAGACACAAGAGAAATGTGAGACAACAGAAATTATTGTGCTAAAAAAGAGGTTGAGTTAAAGCTAAACATAACTCAGATGTGATCTCAAGTAGTCCAAAACTGTAGTATTACATTACTTTATTAAGAGCCTGAATCTATATATTCTAACTTGAAAGCAATCTCATCAGTTTTAGCACAACTTGCTTCCAACTAGAGGTACTTAAATTCATAGCAATAATCAATTAGAGACTAAGATCCATTTAAGGAGAATAAGACATGGTAATTTCATAGTCCACATGGCTATATGTGAATAGTTAACCCATTATAGTAGCACTGTGGTAAATAAACATAAACACTGATATATATAATTCTTGACTATGTTTGTTTACCACAGTGCTGCTATATACATCATTGTTAGTTTAGGACATAGCCATTGTGTTGCAATTTAAAACCTATTTAAATCATCTTTGGTTTTGTGTAATCATAGCAGTTTTTCACATCTGTGCAACAATTTCTAGCCCTCATACATGCAAAAATAGCATGCATAAAGTTCATCATTCATTATACTTTAATATCACTGATATGATTTATCACAAACCTCAAATAGAAAGCAACCCACCAAAACAAACCCAATCCCAAAACACAAAGCAGATGACAAAGACAAATATTACCCCATGAAGCACAAAAACGACACGCCAACAAAATGAATGAACAAACATGACAATGAAAGGGAAAAAAGAAAAACAACTTTTCTGTGCAAATAAATGCAATTTTCTTCCCGTGAACTTTTTTCCTCAACCTGGGAATTAAACTATTAATTTAATTTCAACCCCAGGGACATGATAGCAGTAATCAAACACTCCAATCCAGGAAAATGTTATTGTTCAATCACTTTATGGTTGAAAGTGACATCACCAATACTACTGTGTGACCATAAAAGTGATACCCCCCTTTTAATGCCTAAATTTCTATTTGTGCTTCCAAAAGTGAAAACAGTAGAGTAATCCAATGGTTGTGGTTTTGTTTTTCTTTTCTGCACCTTAAGAAATGTTAAACTTTCTTTTTTTATCTGTTTTAATGAGTGACAGAGAGCAAACAAAGACCAAATGAGCAGATTAAAATGCAGGCACCACAAAGCCAGTACCTTTTCACTATGGCTATGCTCCTCATTTAGAGTCGTGCTACTACACGTGTCTACCCCAGAGTCTTTAATCTGAGGCTCAGACCATTCCAAGTCCTCTTCCAAAGAGTGGGCACCAAAATACACCATTTTCTTTTGTCTTTCAGACAAGGTGTTAGAGTCCGACAAAACTCCCTGCTCACTAGTTTTTCTTTTTCCCCTTTGACTGTCCCCTACAGGTGTAGGATAAAAAGGATACAAAAAAGAAAACATGCAAAGATGTAAATAAAACAAAGAAAATGTGAAATGATAAAGGAAACTGAATGGTAAGGCTCCACATGTCTCACCAAAGACATAGGGGATGCCTCACTGCTATGCCAAGACGTATGGTCCCAGTTGTAATCCATGTCTCCTGTGAGAATCAGACAGACAAGATAGTGCAGTAAAGGAAAGGTGAAAGAAAGGACAGACAAAGATATAATAGACTTTGCAATTTTTAAAATCATCCTGTCTTTAAAGATTTTAAGTAACTACCATATTTTTTAGAAAATAGCAGAAATTCCAAAAGGATGATTACATGCGAGATGCTGAAGCCAGTGTGTGGGTGCATGTAAGTATTTGTACTTTGGGGGTAATAGGCATCACTTGAAAGAGGCAAGAAAATATATTTGAAACATGAACTGGGGAAACTTGTGAATGAGAGCCTAAAACACTGGAAGTATTCTATTAATTTCAACAGTTTTGATATTGAGATGAAGATCTCAGGAGGTTTGGCTGTGTTCTTAGATCAATAAATTGAAAATAAGCTCCACTAAAATCGTCAGGGCACCGAGAGTGGGAAGAAGCAGGCTGTTGCCTAAGGTACATTTAACAATCTATCAGGTGCCACAATACTTTGGTTTTACTGCTAGCTTAAAAACTAATGCGGCAACTATAGCAACCCCTCTGCAATGTATATCATTTTTCTTAGCAATGATATAGAAAATGAGGTTATCTTGTTAAAAAGAAATTTTAACAAGTTCAAACAAAATATTGTTCAAGCAAAATATTTTTTCTCTTAATAGCAATAATAATAATAGTAATAACAGTACATGTACAACTATAATCATGGGTTTAGAAATCTGCATGGATGTATTTGCACCACATGTAATATGACTTTTTAACACCTGGTAACTTCACAGAAATATGAATGTATCATTAGTGATATATCAAAATAAACTGCATTTTGGTTGAAACAACCTAAAATAAGATGTTTCTGCTTATGTGCTAATTTAAACGTATTTATTTAAACAACAGTGATGAGATGAAAGGTTCAAGGTTCATGGGTGGTATCCTGTTTTCTCAATATAATCCCTCTCCCTTCCCACCAAGCAATGCTTTTGTTTCAGTCCATTAGAAGAAATATTTCAAATTCTGATTTAAAAGTCAGATTTTTCAACTACAATCAGACCATTAAGTGAGCATTTATATTTAAGTACTCTTTTGGTAATAATAGTAAATAATCTACTGAATAAATAATCTATTGAATGGGTGAATTATTTTCAGGCAGATGTCTAGACCCCTGAGCTAATGCAATACATCTAAACAGTGTAATGCTATATCCCACTATACTGCTTTAGTTTTTCAAAATGATGACATACCTGTGAAAAAATGAAAGACTGTTAAGAAAGGGTACAAAATAATTCTAGAATTAAACTTTGTTAAAGCAAACATCCATTTACATTCAAGAACTGCCGAACGGTATTGAACCCAAAATTATCTTTCAAAACTATGTATAAAATATGTAGTTGTAATCTACATTCTATAAAGAACAGTCAGTAAAGATTGTACCAAATTGAAATACAGTCACATTTCATCCATCTGCTCCTTTTCAATCCTGGAACCTTTGAACATACACAAGGATTTTTAAGTAAGTGAAGCAGGAAAAAATAAGAAGGAACAGGGGGACCATTTAGGAGATCTGCCACATCTACAATAGCACCAAACATCCTTGCAAGTCTCAGGTCATTTGTCTCTGCAAAAGATCACATTTTTTGCAGTGTTCAATATCAGTTGTCCTATTATTGGGATGATTTATCCATTCAATAACACAAATAGGACTGGCAACAAATTTTCGCAGCAGTAGATCACTCCTTTTCCCTAGCCAGATTTGCTGGGGAGGCAGTTTTATTTGTTTTTTTTACTTCTGCCCAGTGAGTTTTGTTTTGAATTTGGTTAATTTCAAAGGATTTTTTTTATATTTGCCGACTTTGGGATTTCCCTAAGCCTGTTGATAGCATACACATTCTCATGCCCTTTCAATTATATACGTAAGTATCCACTTTCAAAGAAAAGAGTTCATTTTTAGGCTATAAGGTAGTATACTAATAACATCACATCCACCGTGCCCTCTAGTATCTCAGGCTTGAGCTACACAATACCTGGTCCCATCCAAAAATCTTCATGCTCAAAGTTAAATATTTTTTTAAACATTTTTAAACATTTTTAAAAACATTCTTCTTTTTCTTTGAAAAAAACAGGAATTTTCAGATTACTTTTTCCTTACAGAAGAAAACTCACCAAGGAGAAATAATCAAAATAACAGCACAGCTTCTCCTGATTATAAGCATAAGGAGCCTTTCATCAAGAAATCAGCTAAATGTCATGGCATGAGAGCTCCTCAGCAAAAATGCATGCTGCATACACACAAGGAAAATGCACTCGTGTATTGCAGTGTCGTGTGCTCTTTGTGTGGATTAAAATCACATTCGATGGCACAATCTTTTGGACTCCAGCAAGAGAAATTTTCTAAATGCACCTCTCTTTTGACTTTCCCACATCTTTCATAAATTAGATATTATTGGATGTACCACTACAATATATAATGTATGACAAGTTACAGCTCTAGGATAGGGTTGTTGCTTCAAGATAATATAATCTGTTTTTCAGTGTTTGTTTTTGCTGAGTAAGGCATAGCATTAATCCTGTGAGGTTTGTAAGATTTTAGAAATAAGAGTCTCTTTTCCCTAGATGATCCATCACTCCTGCTTTAGTTACCTATAACACAGATTACTTCCTTTCTAATTCTGACCTGAATACATTTCTCTGCTCTAACTTTAGCCAGCAGGGACAGTCAGAAGACAAAGCCACAATCCAACACAGATTTAATTATGTTAAAACTATGCTCTGCATTTGGGTCATTATGCAAACCAAACGCTGTGCAACACCCCCAAACAAACAGCAAGGGATTCTTAAAGATACTGTTTCTGTATTATTTAAGCAAAAAGGGAGTTGTTTATCTCTCATCTAACGAGTAATTTTCTGGAGGATAGAATCTGAGTAACCATTAGAAAAAACTTTACAGTGGTAAGAGTAGTTCAGCAATGGAATCAATTGCCTGGAGGTGAGAGTGTGGTCCCTCATTGGACATGTTAAAGCTGAGTCAGGAAGGCTTTATTTTATTTATTTTATTTATCTTATTTTATTTATATCCCACCTTTCTCCCAATTTGGGACCCAAGAAAGCTCACACCACTGATTAAAACAAATTACATTTGAAACTGAAACATAATCATTTTTTGTGGGTTTTTTGGGCTGTGTGGCCATGTTCTAGATTCTAGAAGAGTTGCTTTCTGACGTTTCACCAGCATCTGCGGCTGGCATCTTCAGAGTTTCCAGACACAGAAGATGCCAGCCACAGATGCTGGTGAAACGTCAGAAAGAAACTCTTCTAGAACATGGCCACACAGCCCAAAAAAACCACAAAAAACTATGGATGCCAGCCATGAAAGCCTACGACTTCACATTGAAACATAATAGTTTAAATAAATAAACGAAATACTTTATTGAAACCAGCACTATCATAAAGCATTGCAGAAGCATTTAAAGCATACCAATGAGGATAAAAGAGTCCAACCCCATTAATTTTTTTTCTCCTGCAACCACTTAATAGCAAGAAGTCTGTCTAAATAAAAAGGTTTCTTGACTGACAGTGAAAGGGGAGCTGGGGGCAGGCAGCCTACAAGTCTGGTCTAGCAGTTTAGGTGGTTTCCCTGTAAAAGGGGGGGGGGCAGGTGGACTTTCTGTTAAAGGAACTTCTGTTTCATTAGCAGAGGTTTACTCATAGGATCCTCTCCAATAAGTAAGGATATAGTAAGGATATAACTAGTACAACCTAAGAGCCTTGTAAGTGAAGAGTACAAAAATGTTCTTTAAACAGTAAAAGCATGATCCTTCTGGTTGCCTGTTAACCTATGGCGACCTCATGATTTTATAGTGTTTTCTGAACCAAGGAATACTCAGAGCTGGTTTGCTTTACAATTAATATAACCTACACCACCTGCTATTCCCTAGTGGTCTCTCTTCCAAGTAGTACCCAAGCCTGGCCCTGCTTAACTTCTGACATTAGATAGGATCCAGCACCTTTATGATATATAAGTAAACAGTACATCATTTTCAGCTTTCAATCCAGTGTACAGGATTCTATTCACTGAATGAATTAAGCAAGAGACAGATAATTTTTCAAATACCATATTTTGGAAAATATACCATATACTGTTGAGAAATGCCAACTGTAGCTTCGAGATGTGATTGTCAATCTGCCCCCTTAGCCCTCCCTGCATTCTGCATTCACCAACCATATATATTGGCCTGCTCTTTAAATTTTAAAAATAATGATGAAATGCTACATTTTGTGTGTGATCAGAAATGTTTGGGGAAAAATTGCTAGAATCCAGTTGGTGTGTATGAATGTGTAAGTTACCCAATGGAAGTGGCTGGTCACTTTTGGATCACGCAGAACAGCCATGCTCAGTTCAAAATTGGAGAAGTGTAGATGTACATTCTGTGTCATTGTGCACTGATGTGAATTATACACGAATGAGCATGTTCATTTGGTTGTGCATTTGGTCTCTGAGGTTAGTTGCCTACTGTTGCCATTCCACATAAGGGATGTAGCCACAATGCAGAGTTAAAGCAGTTTGATACCACTTTAACTGTCATGACTATATCCTACAGAATCCTGGGATTTGTATTTTGGTGAAGCACCAGAGCTCTCAGACAGATCAGGCCAAATACCTCACCAGACTACAAATCCCAGGATTCTTTAGGACACAACCACGGCCGTTGAAGTGGTGTCAAACCACTTTCACTCTGCAATGTGGCTACAGCCAAGGGCCATGTGTAATTCTACATGCATTGGCCATCTTCTTAATCTGGTGTATATACAAATCTGATATTCAAACATCAATATTCTGTGCTGTCCTACATTATGCTTTTACAACAGTGTTAAAAAACAATCATGAAAAGTTAAGAGATAAAAGAAAGGTGAAGAAACCTGACAAGAAAAACCCATGATAGGTTGGCCACAAGTCAGAAACTACTCAAAGGCACACAAAAACAAACAACAAACCAATAATAAGAAACATTACTTTGAATAAATAATTAAAACATTAATTCTAAACTATACTCAGTCAGTGAACACTAGAGTAACATACTCAGAAAGTCTTTTAAGACACTTGCTTACACAGATGCATTTTGCCAGTACAGAAGCATCATTATCTGGAATCAATTTCCATCTGTGACTTAATAGGCTGTTCATTCATTATGATTGAAGATCAAGTAGGTGCTTATTGATCAAATCATGTTTTCCACTCTCCCCCTTTTTTCAATAATGCTTAGCAATTTTTGCAACTCAAACCAGAGGATAATTGATCTAAAAACCTGGCTTCCAACACAAGGTAACCAGCCAACAAAGCAAACAGATTCAGAGTTGACCCATGAAATAAACAATGATATCCTTTTAAAAAATCAATATAAACTTAAACTATATTTTATAAGTCACATACAGCTTCAAGCAAAATTTTAAATACAAAATATTTTAACTTTGAATGTGCTTTTGTTATTACTATAGCTGTTTGCTGAAAGGGCTTTACAGGGCCAAATATTAATAAATACTTAATTCTACATCTTGAAGCCAAATGCACATGCACACGCTGGGGGAAAAAATGTGTCAGTAAGCTGCTAGTCTGAAAGCCAAAGTGATTAGTGGTCTGAGAGTTGGACTACAACTCTGGAGACCAGGGTTTGATTCCTCACTTCACTATTTTTGTCCCAGGCTGTATAAAATATCTCAGGTGCATGCAATGGATTAAAGAGGAAATGCTAACTCAGAGGAAGGTGATGCAACTTGAGCATGGAGATGAATCATAGCAGGTCCAAACTGCACTGTCACTGTGGACACATGACAGGAAGCTGATGAAACACTAGCAAGGGGTTGGATCAGAATCCTAGCTGTGTTTGTGTATATGCAGTGTGGTGGTGTGGATGTTGGTTGATGGTGGAGCATTATGTTAGTTTGTGTAAATGTTGTGGTATCGTGATTGTAAATATTTGTTGCAACTAAGATTAAAAGCCTCTTCGGAAGACCCTCAGCAGTCGTGAACTACTTCCAGACTCGGTAGTGGTGTTTGTCTTCCTGGATGGCAGTCTTCTGCGTGTGGACACAGTTGTACCCCAGCACTAACAAGGTTTGCCTTAGGGCTGGGACTGACTTGAAGGAACACAACAACAACAAAGCTGCTGGTCTAAACAGAGAAGAGACAAATCAGTAGAAACTTCTTAATGCTTTCCACTCCTGCTCTTTTTCAGCTGAAAAATGTCCTCCTCAAGCGTTTCCATTCATAGCAGAACTGAGGGCAGCAGTCAGGATCATTTTCCGAAAGGGGAAAAAAGCAGCTTTGGGCAAGCCATTTTAATATTATACAGGAAGGGAAAGTGCAACCAACTTCTCCCTGTTTTGTCTTCCTCCTCAAATTATCAATCTGTTTTGTTAAAAATTATGGTGGGGGAAAGTAATTCCAGAGCCACTTTAGCTTTGAATAGCTGTGACACATACCATTTTGATTTCCAAGCTGCATTATATCCTAAGTCACATGCAAAAAATGTTTTTCTTGTAAACAGGAAAATGATATAGCTGCAATGGCATGTATACTGATAATAATATTCACTCATTCATTTCCTCTCTCTTTTCGAGGCTCAAGGTGGGGATGCAGCACATTAAAATACAAAACACAATTAAAAACACATACAATACTATAAAACCATTGAAATACACTCATAAGAGCACATGTACAAATTAAAAAGTCATGATTTAAAATTGACTGGGCAGGCCTGCCAGAAGAGGTGTGTCTTTAAAGCTGTTTTAAATGCAGTCAGAATTTTCAGCTGTCATATCTCTTCCGGCAAGTCATTCCACAGTCTGGGGGCAGCAAGTGAAAAGGTCCTCTGGGAAACCATTCCCAATCTAGTCTTGGCCAGTTGCAGCAAACATTTCCCAGAGGACCAAGGCGGATTGTTCAAAAAAGGTGATCCTTTAGGTAATCTGGACCAAAACTCTGTAGGGCTTTAAAGTAATAAACAACACTTTGTACGAATTAGCAGCCAGTGAAGTAATTTTAAGATGGATGTAACATGATCATTCCTGTTGTTGTTGTGTCCCTTCAAGTTATTTCCAACTTATGGCAAACCATAATCATCATGGGGTTTTCTTGCAAGTTTCTTCAGAGGGGGGCTTCCCATTGCCATCCTCTGAGGCTAAGAGAGTGTGACTTGCCCAGGGTCACCCAGTGGGCCTCCATGGCTGAGCTGAGATTCAAACCCTGGTCTCCCAGTGTCCTAGACCAACATTCAAACCATTATACCACGCTGGCCCTCATCATTCCTGGATGAGACCATAATCAGTCTGGCTACCATATTCTGAACCAGTTGAAGTTTCCAGACGTGATACAAAGGCAGCCCTATGTATAGTGCATTGCAGAATTCCAGCCTTGAGATTACCAGTCCATGCACTACCATCTTTAGTTCCTTTGATTCTAGGAAGGGGTGCAGTCTGCACAGGACTAGTTCACTGTACGCAATCAGTACTGTTGCACATCTTTGCTTCGTCCACTTTTCCAAACAGCATTAATAGTAGCTTTCTTAACTAGTTTGCACATATATAGCTAACTGTGATTAGCTTACAAGCTTCAAAAACTGATTTATATATGGTATAGTTGACAAAAACGGAGAACAAAAACATTGTTGTATGCTGGTCAAATATATAAGTATCATTACTTGTGGCTTGAATCATGCTTGAATCTGTGTGCATATTCAGACAACCAAAACAGTGGTAACACACTTGCATGTTAGAAAGGTTATTCCGGGGGGGGGGGACTGTTTCAAAGTGTCAAACAATAATGGGAAGCCATAACAAAATTTTGTTCCCTCAAAAAATGCATTTCATCAGTTGTACCCATGCCCTCTGATTTTAGTGTCTGGCTGAGAATAAAAGTAGATGCCACAAGGTTTCTTCTGAAAAACATTAAATCTCCACTCACACATCCCTTACATGGGTAGGATCCAGTGGCAGATCTCTACTAACAGAATGATGAAATCTGGGATGGGGGAATTGTCACTTTCCATTGTAGCCTTCTATGTGCTCCACATGTTGCTCTGGAGTGCTGAGAAATACTCTAGAGCCAGTTTAGAGGTGGAACAGGGGGTTGCATGGGGATTGCAAAGGATTGGGGAGGGACCGTGGATGTGAGTGCCAAAACAACAATGGATTTAATTCCACATGTTTAGCACCAACCTATCTGCAAACAATGGTCTCTTGCCAAACTGGCTCTAATCACACTTCAGAACTGCATGACCCTGATCCTTTACTTCTTCTTGGCTCTACTTATGCCTACATGAGGACAGGATTGAGGCAACCAAACAAGCTACCTGTGTTTGTCTCAAGTGTTAAGTTTGGAATATATACTTTTGAATATTACCTACAATATCATTTGGAAAGATAAATAGGGCAATGTTTAAATTGTATGTACATTTCTCATGGGACCTCATCTGATCCAAAGCCACAAAGTTCTTCTCTAGTAAAACAAATGTAACTCAAGGGAATTTCTACATGATGTGAGAATTATTACACATCTGTGTACCATGTGTACCCACTCTCTTCCTTATAGTGTATGACAGCAATATTTACTAACTAGACTATAAGCCAGTTATAGCTTCCTGTAGTTAGGCGGGAATATACCACTACTTCCATGTTAGTGTGCATGTATGTGTGTCTATGCGCTATTTGAGTAAAGTATGATCTTAAAAATGAAGAAATAATCCAGTATATGTGAATTCACACAATAGATGAGTATGTATGTCTTAGATTCTCTGTGCCAACTATGCAAAAACCATCCAAGGCAACATCAGTTTAGAAGCAGTACACCTTGCACATAAGAAAATAGGGCAGAAATGCTTAAAATAGAAAATACTGAACTTGCCTAAGGCTTAGTATACCATTCCTACTGACATTCAATGGCTCCAAGCACTTTAGAGACTATTTGTCTTTTTAAAAACTGGAAATAAAAGTGGAAATGACTTTCAAAACTTCCTGTTTTGCATAAAATGATGTAGGGGCCTAAAACATGCTGTATGATGATTTTATTATGTAAGCCGCCCCGATTGACCTCAGAGGGGCGGGATATCAAATAAAAAGTATTATTATTATTATTATTATTATTATTATTATTATTATTATTATTATTATTAACATGGCAAAAATTCCCCCACCCAAAGGCCCTAGAGACCATTGGGAGGCATTCGAAGACAATAAAAATTATTTTATTTCATTTTATTTCATTTTATTTAATTTTATTTCATTTGCTCCCTCAAGACTCTTAGAGGAATGGTGCACCTCCCCTTCAATCTCCCACAGTTACCCACCCCTGGTTTAAATAGTAGGCATTAAAGCAGGCACAGGCAACCTTTTTGAGACCTGGGCCGGTCTCC
>CM034706.1:27740400-27751301 GCA_020142125.1 Phrynosoma platyrhinos
GGAAGGGTGGGAGGGGCTGTTCCTTGCTCCTTCTCCAGACGGTGACCCATATGGTGATGAATGTATCCAACATAATCAAATACCTTAAAGAAGATCATCAGAGAACTGGCAAAGCATCCTCTCATCATCCCTCTACTTCCTTACCTTGTGTCATCAAATTTCATTATTTGGAAGCTGCTAGAATAAATCAAAGGCACACTCTCCTCAAGAAAGCTGACATTTAGTTATCATATCTAATCAATAGTTAAACTTTAACTGACTTAGTTGTCTGCTTTCTGTACTTGCCATTTGATTTAAGAAGCTAGGAATATTGATGACTGGTACTCTAACTCTCTGCCTGCCCTTTGCCAACCACTGCAGTCTTACTTGTTTCCTATCACCTTTGTGCTTCTTTGGTACAGCTCTTCAACAACAGAATTTGGGGAATTTCTACAAGCCATAGGAAGGTGTCAACATACTAGGGGTATTGGCAGAGTAAAAACATTATTAATTGCCAATTTAGGTTCAAAGAACACAAAGAAGTAAGACTAAGGACCAAAATAGACAGGCAGGTGGGGATGACTTCAAACCACTCTGGGGACCTCATGTTTAGACAACGTATACTCCCAGAGCACCCAGAAGCCACCCCGGAGCTGCGCCAGGGCACCTAAGGCACCTCAAAACTGGCCCAAAAGGAGCTGATCTTTTACGCTCTTTTACACAGACTATTTGGGACTGCAGCAGGAGGTGCCCTCAGGGATGCAGCATATATTCACCACAGCCCCAGGGCAATCGGGCCATGAGTGCCTGCCGGCCACTCCTGCCTGCCAGCCTTTTTCGCCCCTAAATAAGTAAGAGTACAAGGTATAACTTTATAGATGTCAGGTGGGAAAGGATACATCCAGAAAATATAATCAAAATTCTGACACAGTCTCAAATGTGGATAGTCAGCACCACTGGTTCAGCACTACTGGTTCAGCACTACTAGATGTTACTTTGCTCTCTTAGCTCAAATTGTCAAATCCCTTTGAGGCAGTGGTTATGCACCCTGAAAGGCCTGACTTTCTAGAACTTAAAGATGATGCTCAAAATTTTGGGAGGTGTGTAGTATCCCTTCTCCTCCCCCTTATCAGCACCAGGACTAGTACAATCACTCTGGCTGCATCTCTGTTTTTCTTTAGGCTTAAAGCCTCTTTACTGAGTAATCTGAACAGAATACAATGAAGAAGTAAAAGATGGAGTTTAAATCAAGCTAGAACATATGTATGCATAGTGATATTAAATTAACAGAAATGTGTATGTACAGATGAGAAGACTGCTAATCTTCTGCAAATATAAGTCACTACACTGAATAGTCAACAGCTTTTTAAAATGTTCCTTTTTACTTTTTTTTAAAAAATGGTAAACTTTACAGTTGTCTGACACAGAAATATTTGAAAGTTGGCTAGATAAAATCCTCTCTGAAAATATTCCGCCAAGAAAATCCCATGATAGATTCACCTTAGGGGTCACTATAAGTTAGAAATTACTCGAAGGCATACATGGGGAAATAAATAAGTATATAGAGGCACTAGGGATCACATTGCAAACATACAATAGATAAGGGAGAGAACCAGAGAATTCCAAAAGAAAATATTCATGTGTTTTATTGACTTCAGCAAAGACTTTGACTGCATGGATCATGAAAAGCTATGGAATGTTCTCAAAGAAATGGGAGTGCCACTACACTTGATTGTCCTGATGCATAACCTGTATTCAGGACAAGAGGTTGTCATCAGAATTGAATATGGAAACATAGAATGATTCCCAATTGGAAAAGGCATCAGGAAAGTTGCATTCTATCACCCTATTTATTCAACCTATATGCAGAAAATATTGTATGCAAAGCAGGCTTAGACTTAGAGGCAGGAGATGTTAAGATTGGAGGAAGAACCATTAACAACCTGAGATATGCAGATGAGACAATACTACTAGCAGAAACCAGCAAAGATTTGAACAGTTACTGAAGAAGGTCAACAAATAAAGTGACAAGGTAGCTTTAATGCTGAACATTAAAGAAACAAATAAAATAATGGCTATGGAAGATCTAGAAGAATTCAGTCAAGATAATGAGAAAATTGAAATAATCAACCACATGCTTACTTGAATAATCAGCAATAAAAGAATCCAGCCAAATAAATGACAAAAATGGTTTATGAATAAAGTATTTTCCTGTTATTTTCTATAAGTTGCCCTGTTCCTTTAACTAAAAAAGGATTTAATTCCAGACATAAAAAACATTACCATTAATCTTTTCTTGAAAATTCCTCTTGCTCCATAATTATGCAGTCTTTCTTGGGAAAAGATGTAGAATATATAATACAACCTGGATGGCATTTACATTGAAAGGTAAATCTGCATTTTTCTTCCTTTCTTCTTCCTTCTGAAGAATGTGTAGCAAATATCCTTGCTACAAGTATCCAGATATAGTTGTTTATAACAATTAATAATCTTTTTTAGTCTATATTCTGCAGTAGCACACTATTTTAGATCCTGTTACTATGTCACATTCTTCAGACAAAACTGAGTTATTTCCCAAGGTTAATCAGAAGGCAGAAGTAAGGATTAGTTTGCATCATTCACTGATCCATGCCATTCATTCTGCTTCATTAATTCTAGTATCTACTGCTTCCAAATCCACCTCAAGTGATATTGCTGAAAGTTGGAAATTACTCTGAGTTCAAATTTGTTCAAACACAGAACTTATGGAAAGTTCACCTTCCTTTTTAGGTCAAAAATTCAAATACAGCTTTTTCTCTGTTTGTGCTACATCTTTAAAAAGTGCTGCTTTAAAATTCCAGTAAGCTCTGCAGACAGGAGTGATGGGAGTTGTAGGTCAACAACATCTAGAAGTTGCACATTCCCATTTCTGCCATAAAGCACTACATAAACACTAAGTACTGTTCTATAGCTGTTAGTCACACAGTGAGGCATTCACTTTCCATAGCCCAAGATGCAAAATGGACAGATTTCTATGACTAGCACTCAAGGCAAAGTCCTTTTGTGGGAGCAGACAGCTTCAAGAACCGCAAGTACACACCTTATCTTTCTCCCCCCATGTCTTTTTTTTTTTAAGTTACAGGGATGCCTCACTTAACCAAGTAAATGTGATCCTGAGCATTACTTTTTTTGCCAGAAAATTTAGTACCAGAGAGAAATAATGTGGAAAGAGTAGGAATATGTTCCTACAGCATAAAAAAAAAAAAAAGAATATGTGTTAGCTGACTTTCTATTCAAAACAGTAAGCTCTTTAGACAGGAGTGATGGGAGTTGTCATTGAACAACATCTAGAAGTTATACATTCCCTATCCCTGCTCTATTACACACATGAAATGAAGCAACCAGCTCAGGTAAGCCTGAGTCTGCTAAAGAATAGCATCCAGGGACAGGGTGTGTGTGTCTTATTTGTTTGTTTTTCACAAGCCTCCACTTTTCTTACGATTTCCATTTGGGTGACCAAATCTATGATTATTTTTAACATGTTGGGGGAAGCTAGTAATACAGGCTAATCTCTTCGCTCCTTTTCTTTCCATTTTGTGAAGATAGCTGCTGTTTCCTTTACCTATTATAAGCAGGCACATAAAGCTACAGTGTGCAAGAATATAATCCCATTCTTTCCCAGCTTGACTTACTGCCTTTTTTACTGCAGACATGCTGCTGCAACCCAACATTGAAATTCTGTATTTCTGCAGCCTTCCTTCACCATCCTCCCACTGCTGATACTGTTAAAATATTTCCAGCAAGACCAAGAACAAGCAACTGAGTGGGTGTAAAAATACATTGTAAAAAAGATCTTCATCAGAAGTTTGTTAACTGAGGGAAGTTTTCTTCTCATGAGGGAAGTTTTGGTTCTAACCTAGTTTAACACTAAATTGTAGAGGTAGTATAAAAGGTAGAGCAAAACCAGATGTAATGGTAATTGTGTGAATACAATTAAATTACATATTTTAAAAGTATACAAACAGCAGTCAGCATAGCATCAGAACTATAGAAGACTAGGGGACAGGGAGGAGTTTATCATTCATAGTCCCAACCAGTATCACCCCCTGATGCTACTATTTGTACTAGGAAATATCTACTGTCACAAATGAAAACTTATATCCAGGTGTAAATCTCAGGTTTGATAGGAGAACGATTTTCAATAGGATCACAGCAGGAGATTCTTTATAGCTCTTCCCCACTACCACCATATGACTATTATTTTTATTTTGGGACATTCGTATTTGTTAACAGTCCTGGCAACATGCCCTAATACCTTCTCTCCAATAGGAATATTAGCTGATAGCTTTCAATAGTTGACTTTTTGAATGACAAATATCTAGGGACAGTTATAGAAAGAGGTTTGTTTACAACTCCGTCCTCCCCCCTTCCCTTGGCTGGTATCTGGAAAGAAATTACATTTTTGAGAATGGAAAACAGAAAGAGAGCTGAGTAGACTTTAACTGAGCACCATGTGAAATGAAACCAATGAATTCTGGAACACCAGAGTATCTGATGCTGGGACCCTGATTATATCAAATGTGTATATCCGTAAGTACAAGCCTTACATTTTCTCAAATATATTTGAGGGAAGAGCTATCCAAAGGAATTTCCAAGGGAAACAAACTAAGGTAAGCTCTGCACCTACAAAACTTGTCACAGTTGGGAAACTGGAATGTGCTTAACTGTCATATGCTTTTACATTCTGACAAAAAAGTTCCTGAAAAGCTTCTTTTAACAATAGCAATAACAATAGCACTTACATTTCTATACTGCTTAATAGTGAACTCAATAGTCTCTAAGTGGTTTACAATGTGTAAGCAAGCCAATTGTCCCCAACAAGCTGGGTACTCATTTTACTGACCTACGAAAGGATGGAAGGCTGAGTCAACCTGAAGCCCTGCAGGATCGAACTCACAATGTTTTGGCTGCAGTACCAGCATTTAACCACTGTGCCACAAGGGCTCCTTAGATCATAGTAAATCATAATAGGGATGGTAAATCTGACAGATGTTGAGAACAATTATGCAGTTTTCCATCCCATAGTTTTGAGACACTTGGGAATTACCCACCCCCACAATGGTGGAAAACTGTGTAGTTCCTCCTGAGAACTGCACAACTTACTCTGAAAACTATGCTGCTTTCAATATAGAAAGGACTGCTTTCAGACAGCCAATGTGCATTTTGTGCAAGATTGCTTTTTTAATGTCGTAAATGTTGCACAATAAAAATGTTGTGCAAAATCAGCAGTCCTGCACAACAAAACCACATGGCTACTTCCTGTGCAACTGGCTAGCAAAAGTTGTGCAACACTGCTGTTTTCTATGTACAAAATACTGTGCAAAAACTACAATGTTGTACAAATAGATATGTAGCAAGCAGGATTTTTCCTTGTAAAAAACAGCAATGATTCACAACCAAAATGCAGTACAAAATCAGCAGTTTCACAACAAATAACCATATAGCTTTGTTGTGCAGGATTGCTGCTTTTCTGTAGAAAACAACAATGTTACACAACAAAAATGATGCCCAAAATCAGCGATGTTGCACAACTAAACCATGTGTGATTGCAGCTTGAGTTGGTATGAGTTTCTTTTGCTGCTGTGTAACATCTGGGCTGCACAACTTTCAAACTAGCAAAGGCTAAAGCCATGACATGGAATGCTTAACTACATTGTTTTTTGTGGGTTTTTCGGGCTTTGTGGCCATGTTCTAGAAGAGTTTTTTTCTGACATTTCACCAGCATCTGTGGCTGCCATCTTCAAAGAATACTGGAATGGAAGAGAGTGGGTCTATATATACTGTGAAACCCTGGTAGGGCAGAGTGATTCCCATGTAAACCGTGTATTGTTCTGTTGTTGATGACAGGGCGGGAGGATATGCAAAAAAGGATTAGTGTCTGCTAACTGGTGACCATTGACTGCTGGGAAAGCCCCTGACCCTGGGTGGTTTCTCATTTGCATTTGCTGAGTGCTGATTTTTCTGTTTTGCAGGACTGGTAGCCAAACTTTGTTTACTTTAAGGGTTTCTTCTTTCCTGTTGAAGTTGTCCAAGTTTGCATATCCTTAAATTAGAATAAGCATTATTTCTGGTGCATGAATTAAAACTCTTGTATTAAACTGAATGCCTTTGGTCCTAAAATTACATCTCTGATGCATTCATAAGTGCTAAAGGGAAAAAGAGGCATCTTTACAGTGAGATGTTGTGCAAAGGTTCTTTCTTTGTTGGAATTGAAATATATTTCTGTATAAAATAAGTAAATACTTCTAACAATAGAAGAGGACTGTAAAGCTTTGTGATGAAAACCTCAGTGTGACTGTAATTCATATTACATAACTGACGTCCACATATTCTCCAATTTCCAAGTAAACAGCTTATATAACTAGAGCCCTCAAAGAGAATCATAATCTAAATGTTCACTACAGCATCAAATGTAAAACTTGAAATATTTTAAATTAAATATATGTGAAAAATATAAAGTATTTGTGCAATGTTATTTGGAAAAGCAGAGAAAGACAATAAAATCATAGTTGCAGTTTCCCCTCACTGATTCTTTTTAAACTATCATCATCAAAACATACTGCCACACTGTACCTAAAGAGGAAAGAGAATTACTATAAACAGATTAATATAGATTAGATAGGTTTCCAGTTGATAAGGGTTTAAGGACATAAAAGAAAACTTAAGCCATATATACTATATTCTTTGGAATAATCTATGGATTATTATGCAAGGAAGGAGGATCAGTCTGGTAATTTTCATCTTGCTATTTAGAACAAGTGAATACAAAATAGCTACTTTTGCAGGCACATAAGAAAACAAAGATGTGAAAGATATTAACAATCTTAATTCAATAAATCATGGACTAAGTGCCCACACTTTTTTCTTCAGCACATGGCTTTGAGGTTGGTTAAGCCATATTTTATTGCTGTGTATTAACACAGAAACTGTGGCTGTACTTATGTATGTATGTAAGTATTTAAATATTTATAACCTAGTTATAAGATTTCAGGGTGGTGTGCAATAAATAATTTAAAAGAATTTAAAAGTTTAAAAGAGTAAAAGATATTTGAAACAATCCAAACGATATTAAACAATATGAAAAATTAAACAGGCTAAAACAGTTAAAAGACATTTACTTGTACAAACTGGACAAAATCATTTCAGCATTATAAAAAAACATGTTTTACTTGGTACCAGAATGAAGCCAGGATTACCACCAATTGGGCCCCAATTCAACAAACAGGCCATCACAGCAATGACAGACCTGTTCCACATTCTTCCACAATATATTGTAGTGTGTTGTTCCCACTGCTGGGACACAAAGGAGGGCCATTCCAGCAGACCTCAATCCTTAAAGGTAAAGGTAAAGGTATTCCCAATTGACAAGGTTGTCAAGTCGTGTCCAACTGAAGGGGGTGGTGCTCACATCCATTACTAAGCTGAAGAGCCAGCATTGTCAGAGACTACTCTGTGATCATATGGCCAGCATGACTGCACAGAACGCTGTTTACCTTCCCACCAAAGTGGTACCTATTTATCTACTTGCATTTGCATGCTTTCAAACTGCTAGGTTGGCAGAAACTGGGACTAGTGACAGGAGCTCACCCCATCATGCAGCATCTGGGCCTCAAACTGCCAACTTGCCAATCCTGCCATCAACAGAGTCAGTGTCTTAATCACTTGAGCCATCACATCCCTACTTCAGTCCTTACCCATCCTCAAATCTTACCCAGGTGTATAAAGGGAGAGGCATTCTTTCAAATATCAAAGTCCCAAGCCATTTAGGGTTTTAAATGTCATCACAAACACTGTCAATTCAACATTTTGGTGGCTAGTGCAATTAGCAATAGCAATAGCAAGTACATTTCTATACTGCTTATCAGTACACTTAAGCACTCCCTAAGTGGTTTACAATTTGTAAGCTAATTGCCCCCAACAAGCTGGGTACTCATTTAGCAACCTCGGAAGGATGCAAGGCTGAGTCAACCATGAGCCCCTGGCTGGGAGTGAACACTTGTGATTTGTGAGTGAGTGGCTGCAGTACAGGTATTTAACCACTGCGCCACCAGGGCTCCTTTCAATTCCTTTCAAACTAGGTGGATTTTTGTGTTTTTTTATTATTTCTATATGATATTCCAGTGAGCAATTTAGCTAAGGTTAGTGTTTTGATCTAGTTGCAACTTCAATCTCATTTTTAAGGACACCCTCATATAGAACGTTTTACCACTGCTAATCAAGAAGTTACCTGTACCATTCGAAGTTACCAGGAATAACAGTAGCTGTTGGACCAGTTAAAGCCAACCCCACGCACTCTGAGCTACAATGTCCATGTAACTCCCCAATGATGGTGTGTATGTGAAGCAGGCAGGCATGAAGGAGCAATCTCCGGCCTCTCTGGCCGCAATCGCTCCGGGACCACAGCAACAAGATGGCCCACTCCCAAACCGCGTGGCCACTGTGGTTGCCAATGGGCCATCAGCAGGAGCAGATTAAATCTGCTCCTTTTATTGGTGGCTTTGGGCTTCTTAGGCTGCCTTATAGCAACTTCTGGCCACTTTGGGATGTGTATAAGTCTAAATGCCATACCCCCGAAGTGGCCATAAGCCACTCTTTTTGGCCTGTCTGTTTCAAGCCACAGTTAAGACTACTCTCAAGCTATACACCTACTGTTTAAGTGATTTTTACAGATTTCAGCTCTCTGATAAACTGGGTAAATGTGAACATAGGTTATTTTTTTAAAAAAAAAAAGTTTGATCAACTTGATAAATATAAAAATGAGTTATAATAAAAATAACTTTTGTTACCATAAATTATTCCATCTTAAAGCATGATATCAAAGGAGAAGATTTTAAGAGGAAAGGAGAGAAAATTCAATTCTTCAACGAATCAGGAAGGAAGGAAAGAAGGAAGATGGCATCATTCTCAGGGCAGGAAAAGAATACTGAAAGGAAGTTTGAGCCACAGGACTGAATCCATAGGAATCCCAGAAAGAAGTAACATAATCACTATTATGTATCAATTTGTTTCTATACCAAGTTCAAGAAAGTGATACATCCTATACAATCTGTTGCCAAAATATCTAAATTTCTTTCTTCCATGAGGTCCCACAGTACAGTACTAGCACACAACTAATATCCCCACCAAGGCAACAGTGACCACAGCTTTCTTAGTAATAGCTCTACATCTGTATAAATCCCTGCCACTTGAGATTTCATACATTCAAATAAGTGGTCTATTTGGCTGTACAGTTGCCCCTCCGTTGTCGCGGGGATCCATTCTGGACCACCACCCCCACGAAAATGAAAAACTGCAAATATTCAAGCCCCATTGGCTTGAATGGGTGTGCACTCCCACAGGCATGCTATTATATCCCTCCCTGCTTGCCGGTCCATGAAAAGCGAGTCCACAGACTCGAACTCTGCAAAAATACATCTAAAAGGGTTTTTTCTTCAGCTCAGTGTTTTATATTGCTAAGAGGTCTGTGGTGATATACTTAAATATCTCTAAATTTCTCTCTTTAATCTCTCATTAATGGTAGTTTACCATTATTGTTTTGTATCTTCAAATTATTGTTTTGTATCTTGTATGTTCACTGTCCGTCCCCCTTTTGACTCCTCCAGAAAGGGATCTACTGCCTGTCTGCTTCACTACTGGTGGATCTCTAGATAAATTAGAGCAGTTTCTGCAATATGTTTTTGAACCAATCTCCAGTGAACTGTATGGGACCTGCAAGGAAGGCATAAGAGTTGCTCAAGTAGTGTGTGAGATTTGGAGGCCCTGGTCCCTCGTCCTTGGTTTCCCAAACTTTTTCTGTCCTGAAGAGAAAGACAAAACGGGCACTTCGAGTGTCTGCCTGAAGGAAGGAGTGGGGAGGGGTAGGAGAGCTATTTCCTTATAAAATGTTAAAATAAGAATATACATGAATGTGTGCACAAAAATACTCACATTAAACAACCAAAACATTTTACTCATATACTGTGTCAAGGGATGTGTGACATCCGATGTCATCTGAGGGAGAGATACTAGGCCGAGCACCATCAGGCCTAAAATAAGAAGGAGAGCCCTCCCTCCATTACCATCTGATGTCATCTGAGGGAGAGACACTAGGCCCAGCACCACCCAGCCTAGAATAAGAAGGACCCTTACTTCTTAAAGGATGGGTGGGATTTGGGATTTTATGTTTTCTTTGATGTATAGAAGTTGTGGTGTTGTAGGCCACCCCGATTGCTCTGCAGAGGGGCGGGATATAAATAAAAATTATTATTATTATTATTATTATTATTATTATTATTATTATTATTTGATGTAAAGGGGGTCATAAAGGTGACAAGTTTGAAAACTACTGATTTAGTATGTTTATAAAACAAACCTCTTTAATGTCCCAAATGCCCGTAGGTGTTTGAACTGAATATCTGATTTGGGGTTAGAATGACATATTACAACTACAGTAGAACTAGGGGACCTGGCTTTGAATCCTCCCGTGGCAACAAGGCTTACTGTGTGACTTTGTCCTCCCGTAGCAATAAGGCTTACTGTGTGACTAGACCTCTCAGCGGCTTTTGATACAATAGATCAAGGCATCCTCTTGGGCCGCCTGAGGGGGTTAGGTATTGGGGGCACTGGTTTGCAGTGGTTCCGGTCCTTCCTCTCGGGTAGGTCCCAGAGGGTGCTGCTCGGGGACTGTAGCTCCAGTAAGAGGGAACTCACTTGTGGGGTCCCTCAGTGAGCTATTTTGTCCCCGATGTTATTCAACATCTATATGAAGCCGCTGGGTGAGATAATACGGAGTTATGGTGCTGGGTGTTATCAGTATGCTGATGACACTCAAATCTATTTCTCCGTGTGGCACCCCACTGGCACCCCACTGGTCACTTCTTTCCAAGTTGAAAAGGAGCCATTGT
>CM034706.1:27753394-27765558 GCA_020142125.1 Phrynosoma platyrhinos
GACAGATAGATTGATCGATAGATAGATCGAAAGATCGATAGATAGAAGTTTACAAATGTAGATAGATACTTGCTATGGATGTTAGATTTCTACACATTTTTTTATATAGTAAAGAAAGATAACATCCTTTTGGAGGGACAAACATCATGTTTAGTTGTCTTGATATACGGTACAGCTCTTTGAACTATTTACTCAGAAATATGTCCTTCTAAGATAAATGGAGCTTATACCTAAATAAATGTACATAGGAGATGGGAGCCAGCGTGGGGTAGTGAGGTGTAAGAAACAATTATATTGAGTAGAAATTTATGTAAAATACAGGAGGACAGTATCAAAGGAAAAATAGGTCTGCCACATCTGATTGGTACTTGCTTTGAAAGTTGTATATTATACTATATAAATACATTTCAAACTTTTCAGAGGGATAGCAGTGTTAGTCTGCTGCAGCAAAAAAAGTGTCTTCTGCAGAGATAGAAACTAGCTGAACAAAAACAAGCTGTAAACTAGGTTTAAAGTTTTCAAACAAAAACAAAAACTGAATTAAATTATTTTTTAACTATTGAAGTTGATTTAAGTGGATTTTTACCATGAACCCGAAACAGACAGGCTTAAAAAGAAAACAGGGTTATAGAAATCTTCTGTAAAGCTTGGGGATGTGGTGATTACATGACGCATGCCCCAACCCGCAGGGAAGCCATGCTGAGGTTGTGCTAGGGCTGCCTAAGGGGGCCCAAAAATGGGCAGATCTTTTCTGCTACTTGCTGTGGTCCATTTAGGGCAGGGGTAGGCAACCTTTCCCCTTTAAGGGCCGAGGGACTTCAGCTCCCAGAATCCCAGGAGCTATTGGCCAACATGAGACTATTGGCCAATATGGCTGAGGCTTCTGGGAGCTGAAGTCCCTCAGCCCTTAAAGGGGAAAGGTTGCCTACCCCTGATTTAGGGCTATGGCAGTGGGCACCCTCAGGGCCACAGTGTGTGTTTGCCATGGCCTGCCTGACAATACACTTCTGGTCTGAATCTAAGGTGCATGTGGTAACACTCAAATCCTAAACATCTTGAGGCCACAATAAATGTCGGAGTGGCTCCCCCTATATGTGCTTATCTGATTTCTGAGGGAGGGACCCTTTTCATCCCATCACTGGAGCATGACTGGAGAGGGCTTTCAGTGGTATGGCACCCTCCCATTGGAGGCCTAGCTGGGACCAACACTGCATTCATTGAGATATGAGATATAATTATAAAAGTATTTAAATTTATATTATAAAAGTATTTATATTTAATAAAGAAAGAAAATATACAAAAAAAAATTCTGGCTAACTCTTAAGTTCTCTAGACAATTCGTAGATATGATAATCTGCTAATATATTCGGTTCCTTATTCAAAACTCAGAACCAGACAAAAAGCTGTCAATTGCTTACATGGGATAAACTCTAATTTCATTATTTTCGTAAAAGAGTGAAATTGAGAGTTTCTAGTAGAAAGAAGGGCAGGACAGGTTCAGCATAAGCATTTGCTTACCCTAAAAGCAGCAGAAGAAACATCATGACATCTAAACATCAAACAGTCAGAACACTTTGGCAAACTAGAATATTGACATTTCATCTACATAAGTGTATCTATGTACAAACACATGAACAGATGCATTGTAAATTAAAGCTATGAACCATTATTGCTTCTCCTCTTCCTTTGAATTTTTGTGCTTAAATAATACTAATCATATCATCAGTGTACAAAAGCAATAAAACTTTCTATTGCTTGTTCATAATATTTTCTTATGTTGTAATTGTTTTCCTATTTTACTGACAATGAAATTACACATGATCTGGAAGGTTTTTTGCTGGAATGGTTTTGGTTCTTTTAAATGTGAAAGTTCTGAACTGGATCAGGACATTGGCACTGATCAAGAAAATATTTTAAGTCTTTTTCTCAAGCCATTTTCTTGACTGATTTTGCCTTCATTCAATTGACTAACTATTAGTCCCATTAGAGATTAAGAAAGATATGCTGTTGTTTCTTCTATTTCCTTGACATAATTGGGTTAAAGGCATATTCTTTTGTTTGTTTATTTCAATAGAGAAAACAACATGGTTGGAAAATTAAACACGTCCCCTCACAGACCATTACATTGATCCAATTTCATGCCACCCATCCCACAACATGAGAGATGTTTGTGCATTTTTTACTTTAGCATCTTCTGTCTTGCATGTGGTTTAGCTCTTAGATTTCTAACTATTTTGCAGCCTTGTGGATAAAGGAAACCATATTTTAAAAAAAATTAAAAATCCCCATATCAAATATGTACCTTGAACATTAAGCAACACATTAGGTAATTAGTACATATACAAAACCTATATGTAGAATAACCCCATTATAATTCCATGAAACTACACTTTTAAAAATAGTCATGAACTACTTATGGTTACAATAATTATTTGCTTCACTTTTTAAATATAAACAAATATTTAAAGTAAAACAAAAATGTGATAAAAACTATCCTATTCCATATACCCAAAGGTCAGAAGTGGTAAAGACACCCCCCCCCCATCTTACCTTTCTCACTAACACTTTCACTTTCAATTTCTACATCATCACAGCTGGTATACTCTGGGGTAGAAGCCAACTCTTCTTCAGAACTGCTCAGGGACACTTGACGCATTTTACCACCTTTTTTTGTTTTATGAGGTTTTGGTGGAGGAGGCCTAACTGATTCGGACTGGTCTGAACTTAATGAATCATTTCTTAACATGGTTTCCATTTTTTCACGTTTTGTTTTTCGTACAGCTGAGCTGGGGTCCAAATGGTGCTGTTTCCTTAATGAATCAGTTCGCCTCAAATCCGGCCTATCAAAAGGAATTGGACTCCTCCTAGGTGTTGGAGGGCTGTGATTTGTGGTCCTCTGCCGATTGGGACTTGGTCCCTGAGTTCTTTCCATTGAATATGAACGTTGGTCCATGGCAGCTCTGCGCTCAGATGCAGACCTTTGCCTTGATGGCCTTTCCATTCTCATCATCGATAGCCGGGAATCTTCCAGTTCAGTATTTGCCAAAGACACATCACTGTGCCTTCGTTCATGGCGTGCTCGGGACACTTCAGCATGAATACGCATTTGTTCCTCATATGGTTGTGGTTTGACAGGATAACGAGCCAAATTAGGGTCACTGCGGTACCGTGCTTGGTACTCCTCTTCCCGCCGCTGCCTCTCATAATCCTCTCTGTTGTGCACTTCATCTTCTTCTAGAGGATATTCCCTTGAATGCCTGCGACTTCTCCTGTTGGAATCCCTGTAATCATCAAGTTCAGGTTCTTCATATAATTGAGAGCCATGTTGTGATCGTCTGTCTGTATAATCTGATGGTGATCTTGGCATTGCACTGTCTGATGTTGCATACTGTGAATAGTCGTCTCTCTCCTCCAATTGGTTGAACCTTTTGTTCTGATCTCTCGATATTGATGGACTTTTTCTATGAAAAACAAGAAGAAAATATCATCAATATTTCTTATAATCTAAATTTATCTGTAAGCAACTAATCCAAAAGTTATTATTTTCAACTCACTAAACTACAAAAATGTTTTGACTTTCCTGCAGTCTAGTTTTTTGAATAGAAATACGTGGTTTTAAAATGAATTGGTTTTATAGAGCTGGTGTAGAATAATAGGTATGGGACTAAGCTGTAAACCAGATAATTTTCAATTTAAATCTCATACTTACTAGAATACCCTCTATTTGGACTAAAGAAAACCATGATCAACCACAGGCCCATATGAAATAGGGTAAGGAAGGCAATGGCCTACCTCCCAGGATTTCTATATTATTTATGAAAAATATGTGTACTCAAAAGTGATTAAGTAAATATTAATCACTATTAACAGATGTTTTCATAAAAACGTATACCACAAAACACAACCTGACTAAACCAGTGGAGTACAACTTTCCTATTATTCATGTATAAGATTGTACTTTGTGTTAGCTTAGGACGTAGGCAACACTTAGCAACAGGGTAAATTTCAGGAAAGGACAAGGGAGTAGAAGACATTCTTCTTACATATTTTATTATAGATGGTAATTTCTAAGAATTGGCATTTTCTACATGAAGCTGGACAATACCAGCTTTTATACTTAGTTTCTATCATCAAGCCACTCAAGTAAAAGAAAATTAACAATGTAAGCACTGACAAATAATATCAATATTTACAGAAACATGTTCACATTCACCAAGAAGAAAGTCTGAACTGTGATCATGCCTATTATAGCCCACAGAGGCTCCTAGGTGAACCACAACTGAAAGGACAAATGGTGACTCTCTACTGATATCGCTGATAACAAATTTATAACAAAAAATAGTAGGGAAAATTCATATTCTTCCCAGTCAGTCAGTACTTCCAGAAGCCAGCAGAATCTGAAGGTCAGGACTAAGGTGGCATTTAGAAGTGCCAACCAAGTGCGCATTTCTCTTTCTCTGAGTGTGGGGAAGGTGGAAGAGGAACAAAGTCAGCCACACACTGAGCAGCACTTCCATGATCAGGGAAAATCTTGATATTTTGTCTGCAGCTTACTCTTCCTTTGTTATAGTTCCCACATTAGCAAACTGCTATCTTTTTAATACTTTTTGCTAAGCAATAAGACAAGGAAAAATAAGGAGTTAACCAAAAACTATGCTCAGTAAAGTTTGATAAGTGCATTTTTCTCATTTGTAGCATCCTGCTTCTCCTGAAAGTTATCAACATAGCTTGATATGTTTAATTACTTAAAGAAATACCAATCAAGTATTCATTCTCAACTTACAACCCAAATCTTTAATCACTGGTAGACATTAGAAAGGTGTAATTACTAAGATATTATGAGCTGGAATATTTTGGTTTTAATATTTTTCAGGAAATGAACTGGGCACAACATCTTCCTCTGTGGTTTTTAGAGTTGGAAGGGACCACAGGGGTCATCGTAGCCAATCCTCAGCCATGAAGGAATACACAAATAAAGCAATTCTGAAAGATGACCACTCAACCTCTATTTAAAGACCTACAAAGACAACAGTCTTTCCACTGTCAAATAGCGTTTACAGTTGAGATGTTTGGATGGAATTTCTTTTCTTGTAATTTTAATCCATTGGTTTGAGTTCTAGTCTCTGGAGCAGATGAAAATGAGCCTCCTACATCTTCTAAAAGATATCCCTTCAGATATTTAAAGATAGCTATGATGTCACCTCCCAGACCTCTCTTCTCAAGCTAAACACAGCTCTCTAAGTCAGTCAGTCCTCATACGGCTTGGTTCCAAGCTTTGGTCATCTTGGTCGCCTTTCTCTGGACACATTTCTGCTTGTCAACATCTTTCCTAGCCTGCATTTGAGGAAGGAGGTTCATTTCTACAAAATCTCATGCGCAGTACTTCTGGCATACTGCGCATGCGCATGCGTGCAGCGCCATTTCCCCCCCCCCTCGGCCCGCGGAAGACCTCGGGACCAGCGGACCAGCCCCAGGTAGGAAAAAGTTGCCTACCCCTGCTTTAGACATTAAAAGCCTGCTTACTATATTAGAAGTCTAACTAAAAGTTTCATCAGGTTGTACAGGACTATTCCTATTACTTGTCAATTCTTCTCAGTAATGTAGTTGGCAATCTCTTTGTAAGAAATATTTGACAAAACTATAATTGCAATTATCTATTTAAGACTATCTAAGAATTTCCAGAAGCAATGTAAAAGAGTGAAATATCATCAGAATTACACAAATGAATTTTCATAATTCACTTGTCCCCTATATTTTAAAGCAGGGATAGGCAACCTAAGGCCCGGGGGCCAGATGCGGCCCCCTGAGGCCTTTGGACCGGCTCCAGGCCGGTCCTGCCACCGCCACCGCCCCCCACCATGATGATATTAATTATTGTTTTTATTACTTGTTCTTGGGTTTTCTTGGCAAAATCTCCACAGGGGTTTTTCCATGGCTTTTCTGGGGCTGAGAGAGAGTTTATTTTTATATTTATTTATTTATTTTTGGTTCTCCGGCCCCCCAATTGTCTGAGGGACAGCAACCCTGGCTCAAAAAGATTGCCTACCCCTGTTTTAAAGTGATAAATATTACAATGAAATATAAAATGGAATTATGTTTACCATAGCAGTGTAATGAAATATGTTTGTCAGTGAATGCTACAGGAAAAACTATTAACATGTGCAAGAAACATGTTTTTAAAAGATTTCTTTGGATCATTCTGTGTTCTGGCTGTTAAATATTTCACCTTTCAATACCTGACGGCATCACTACACATTAAAACATGGATGAAGGGGCTGATGGACATGCCAATATATAACTAATATTTAATGGACATGAAGCTAACACTAGATTTAATGGCATCTGGTCTAAGTTCTTAAACCTCATTGAATGTTAGATCTCTTCCCTTTCATTACTGGGTATCTCCTAAGATGAACACTTCCTTCTCTCTCCTGCTCTTTCTCTACATTTTCTGGGTTAAAGTAACAGGTAGATATACAAGGAGGGTCTTGATACAGATAAGTTTTAGTTGCAATTAGAGCTTGGAGTGTTACTTTTTTAAAAGTTTAGCTTACTTGTTACTCTGTTTTTGTTCCTTCAGACTGAAATGATTACTGGTTACCAACACATTACAGTTATCATTACTTACAGACCCACAGAATCATAAAGGTGGAAGGACAAACAATATAGAAAAAATGGCCTCGAATCCTTCCCCCATCCTACCATATCTGATCATCATAATTCTAAGTTGACTACCCTACCTAGACTCCATACTCCCATCTCCAAAGGAAAAGCACCGCAAATCATGATGCCGCCACACAGATGCTCTGGGCAGGGGCACAAAAGCAGTCAGTCATTCAAACTCTCTTCCTTCTATATCACCCTTGGCTCCAAATACAGTAACCGGTTTCCAGCATGCAGAGAACCACATGTACCTTTCTTTAAATTTTCTCACACAATTCATACCAATCAAGCTAACCAAAGTGTGCATCTTGTGCTGCTGTTTGTAGCAGTCTGCCTGAAAATGCAGCCCTCTCCCCATCCCCATGCACTGTCATTGACTCTCTTTCTGGCATCTGCAACAGGAGTCTCTGCAGAAAAGGCTGACTCACTTCTGAAAAGTTTGGATATATATAAATTCTGCTGTGTTTTCAACATGTCCTCCCTCCTTCTCTTTCTTTGTCTCTCTCACTCTTCCTTTTCGTTTCCATCTTCTCTGTTCCTCACTAGCAGCAGCACAGCCCACAAATGTGACCCTTTCACTTCCTTCTCCTGCCAGTCTTCTCCTGCTCAGACTGAGTCAAATACACATAGTAGAAAAAAACCCTTTATATCACACTAAAAAGTAGTGAAATTCAAAGATATAACTGTGTTAATCTGTAGAATCTGTATATAGAGAGATCTTGTAGCACCTTTGAGACTAACTGAAAGAAAGAAATTGGCAGCATGAGCTTTCATATACTTCAGTCTACTTCTTCAGATGCATTTGGTGGAGTGGAGGCCATCTGACACACAACACAGATGGGGACATAGGTATTAAGCCTTACCACAAACCAAAATGCCAACTTTGCCCACACACTTATCCAGGAAATGTCATCACAAGACCCAATGGCATCACCCACAATATTAGGGGAACGTTCACAGGCTCATCCTCCAATGTGATCTATGCTATACTGTGTCAGCAATGCCTTTCAGCACTCTGCATTGGGCAAACAGGCCAGTCCCTGCTCCAGAGGATAAATGGACATAAATCAGACATTAGGAATGGGAATACACAAAAACCAGTGGCAGAACATTTCAATCTCCCTGGGCATTCCATCTCAGACTTCGGAACAGCAGTCCTTGAACAAAAGAACTACAAAGGGAAACTGGAAAGGGAAACAGCAGAATTGGAATTTATCCACAAACTACAGTCCCTCAGTAATGGATTGAACAGACAATGGGTTTCTTAGGGCCTATACAGCGCCGGCCTGGGGGTGGAGCTGGGGCAGGGCAACTGCACGCTGGCCACCCCGACACCACCATCACGCCCCACGCCCCCCATTACATCCATCCATTCCCTTCACCACAGGCTAGTCCCATTGCAAAACTGGATCTGCCAATTCAACTTCATGCACAAAGACCAGTTTCCTATGTCTTTGTGCACTAACAACCATCGTTAAGACTGGACCTGCCACTTCGTTTCCATACATAAAGGATTTGTCATTTGAATTGACATCCTCACATATATATATATATATATATATATATATATATATATATATACGCCTCCACTCCACCAAATGCATCTGAGGAAGTAGATGAAGTCTATGAAAGCTCATGCTACTAATTTCTTTCTTTCAGTTAGTCTCAAAGGTGCTACAAGATCTCTCTACATATTAAAAAGTAGTGAATTACAGCTCTTGCCATTACAGGGAAGAAAATAATATAATTCCAGCTTGTTCCTGCAAAAATTAACTAATTGCCAAAGTAATTCAATATGGGCCCCTTACTTCTCAATCCTGGTTGTAATAGTAACATAGATTTTGCAATAAAATTAAAATTAAAAAGATAATATTCTACCAACAACATTATTTCTTGAAAAGCATATTAAATAGACTCTAGTATTCACTGGGAAGTCCTCTATATATTCACTCATTGGCTAGAATCCAAAAAGTTACTGTCAACGTAAAAGTTCCAGTGACACAGTTTTCTTTTCCCTTTTACATAAAATGATCAGTGCCATACTGTAATTTACTTTTTGAAACTCCATAGTTTTAAAGATTTGCAATATGTCTTAAAGATCTTTCATTTAAAAGAGTACAAATTCAAAACTCCATTGAGTGTGCAGAGCACAGCAGATCGTGCAGCTCTATGGGAAAAATGTGCACATTGGTTTATAATTATAAATAAAATTACTTATTTCTACAAGTAATTCTAAATTTATTTATACTGCTCTTACAATGGGTGCATAGAATCTTCCATGGGGGCTGAGTGCTTTTAAATGACATATTAAAAAGTCTGTTGTTTAAAAAAAAGTTTTAAAAATATTAACTTAAAGCCTATCAATATCATTAGTAAATATATCAACACCATTAAGTCAGATGAATGTATGTTTGACTACACCACTACTTCAAACATCTTACACTTGCAATATGTCTGTAAAGCAACCTTTGACAATCTTTTATGAAAGCAAAACATACAGCACTAGCCTCAAAGTTAGTTCTGATTAGAGCAGATTCACTAAACTCAATGACAGTTAGTTATGAATATCTTAACTTCCACTAATTTTAGTGCCAGCTTTAGGAACAACTAATTGTAGACCCAGCCACGTAATTTTAATACCATCTAAATTACTAAGCACCAGCAGTAATTAAAACATTTATAAAAACAATAATATGAAACAGTAACACAAACACATCAGATTAAACTGGATTCTTAAAACAGTGATATTTACTAACCAGCCTTTGCACTTTCAGGAGCCACAATTACATTATGTTTGTGGATACATAAATTATGTATTCAGAAATGCTAGATTTAACAAATTAAATACATGAACCTTGCTATGAATAAAATAAAAATACTTGCTTTGATTTTTAAAAAATACATGCATTTATTAGTTTCAAATGATTTTTCTATATCTCCTTTAGAAAAGGTAATTCTTTTCTTACAATATGACTAGTCAGCACAGTACTATCACAGTCACAGTTTGTACATTGCTTGCTTTCTTTACCTTCTAATCAGCCACTGCACATCTGGAAAGTTACGAGCATCACGTTCCCGAGAATGCATTAATTTCTATGCAGCCTACCGCTTCATTTAGTCCTTGTATCTTTGAGGAAACCATGTGAAATGTTGCTTAATTTAGGGTCCAAACAATTTTTCATAAACTTTCCCCACCATAAATTAAAATATGGAGGGGGGAGATAAATTGCATTAATCAAAATTATTAGTTATTTGAATCTGAATGCTGACCCAATAGAAAAGCTGTGGAGTACATGAGAGGATGGTAACTGTTTAATGCTGTTACCATGTGCTGTATATAGCCGGAGGTCAAGTAAGAATTTACCCAGTAAGGAGGATTATAGTACTTATCTGATTACTGCCTTGCTACAGTAGTATTGCCAGCAAAATGCACACCACCAGGCATTTTTAAACTGTTTAAAGTTATACAATTTTAATGTTGCCACATAAAAAGCATGTGTTTAAATGATTAGCCTGTTGCACTGAAACTTATTTAAAATCCATAATGCAGAACTGATGGAACAATTGGAACACATTTTTAAAAGCTGTTCTTTCCAAATAATCTGTCTATAACATAAAGAACAATTTTTCTAAGTTAGTGCATATGGATAAATAAAAAGTGGGATAATGTCCCTCTAAATGTTATTCTTTCATGTCCATTAACTGGAAAAGGAACAGTGAAGATTAATTTGAAGAACGGCTCTTATGGAATAAAACATGAAGGAATGTTGACCTTCAGACATGTACAAAAATAGGATAAAGCAATATATGCCAAGCGTCTTCTTCTTTTGATCTAAAACAAATTAAACAATCTCTCATCTGCTACAAAATAAAGAAACACAAAGACAGAGAGCCAATATGGTGTAGTGGTTTGAAAACTATGACACTGGAGACCAGGGTCTGAATCCCTGCTCAAACATGGAAACCCATTGAGTGACCTTAGGCAGGTCACACACTCTCAGCCTCAAAGGGAGGCAAAGGGAAAAACCCTCTGAACAAATCTAACCAAGAAAACCACAGGATCAGTTTGCCTCAGAGTAACTGTAGGCTGGAAACAATTTGAAGGCATACAACAACAAAAAAGACACATAAGGCAGAATAAATAAATTTAACTAAACTTAATTTTGATTCTAATGCTCTTATGATTGGCTCCAAATTGATTATTATGCAAAACATTTGATTCAGGGCCATATTTCACATTTAGTTTTGGCCTTACTTCAATTAATATCATTGCAAGCACTTATAACACAAGCATTTTCAAAGGAATTGATCATTCTTTTGTCTACTAACACCGAAACACTGGCTGGTACATGCCAGCCATTTTGTGTATGTTGATAAGATGAACATATAATGTACATCTGCATAACAGAATCAGGAATAAGAAAACAGAATGAAAATTTAAAATTTACTCTAACCATAATCAAAGACCTCTCTCTTCAGTGTTTAGTGTATTGGCTGATGGGTTCAGTTCTATTCTTGGCAAACCTCTAAGTGTGATTAAAAGCAGAGGTTAACAACTTATGTCTGCATTTAATAGCTAAAATTATTTGTACTAGTCATCAAAATACAGTAAAGTGTCTTTAAATAGATGCCTGAACACCCTATAAGTAGCAGCCTGCAAATAAGTAAGAAGGGCTAAAATTACGTACAGACAGCACTATTCTCCAATATGCCTGAGTCCAATGCAAATCTGTTTCTAAACTCCCACTTTCTTGCTAAGCCTCATCATGGAACAGCAACCACTGGCTTTCCAAATCAGAACTTGGAAGCAATAACTTTCCTTCTCCTCCACAAAATCCCACTCCAGATTGTCTGCCTTTCTTGTAGGTGCTTCCCTTCACAATGTGATCTTTTTGTTTGTTTGTTTTCTGATTGTTTGTTTGGAGGACAAATCAAAGGAACTCATTCTTCTTCTTTTTTTCTTTCTGGCGTGGAAAGGGAGTGAAAGGAAAAAGCCACTCTCTGAATGAGTTTAGAAAATTTATATAATCTGAGCCAAATTCTAGCAGGCTTGCCACTACATGCCTTAGTCCCCCAAAAGGTTAGATGATAATTATCCAGAATGGATGTGTTCAAGAAGTACATTAAATGATAGGCTTTGTGAGGTTGGAACCAGGCACCCCATTCCAAAATGTTTATAAACTCTATACTTTGGACATTCACTGTCTAGCATCGTAGGCAAGAGTTAAGAGTAGGGATGAGCCAGCTGAAAATGGCCAGCAGACACATGCAGAGGCATATTTATCCTGCAAGATCAAGACTTCTGTTTCTGCAAGACTCCCTTCTGAGATCTGGTGCAAGACTTATGCAATTCAAGAACTGGTGTAGAGGGAAGAATACTAATTTTTCACTTCTTGGCTGTATAACAAATAATATACTAAATTAGGAGGAATAGCTAATACCCCAGAAAATTGAAAATGACCTTAATAGACTAGAAAGCTGGGCCAAAGCTAACAAAATGA
>CM034706.1:27775664-27800856 GCA_020142125.1 Phrynosoma platyrhinos
GGTGGGGGGCAGAATCGATCCTCCATGAATCCAGAGGGACTACTGTATATGTTTCTACAGAACTGGAAATGAAGTGAATGAGGATTTTTTCATCTGCATAGACAACCCTAGTGTAATGTTCCCATTATTGATCTTCTGTGGAAGTCATAGAAACTAACTGAAATGCCAACACCAAACAGTCTTTGGACTTGCCATGATATGGGACAATAAGACAGCTATGGGGTCATCACACTTACCATCATCAAAGGATGTCCCCTAGTTTATCAACCTCTACAGTGCAGATAATTGAGGGAAGGGAAGCTGGGTTAAACAAAAAAGCTCAGCTCTAGAATGTTCCAAAGGAGGCTCTGTCCAACTGAAGGCCCGTATTTCCTGCACAGACGAAATGCTATGCAGGTGAAAGCCCACCAGAGTAGGTGGAAGTCCTTGTGTGACACAAAAAAGAACTAGCTAAATGGTTATTTGCAATGCCAAACAATCCTGTTTGAAGCAGCTATACACTGTGAAATATAGAGCACTCATCCTCATTTACTGAACAGCACCTTGCCTATGTGACTGCAGTATAAAACCAGATGTAAGGCCAGCTTTTCCATCCCAGAACATCACATTTTGTTTCAGATGACATTTCTATTAAATCTGCATAACATATTTTGAAATCAATCAGCAATGCTTCTTGCAACAGCTTATGAATAACTAATAAAGCACTTAAGCACAATGAAACCTGAATAATACCTTCCTTGATCAGTAATTAGAAAAAAGCATTTTGTTCCTCAGTAAAGCTAAAGTGAATACCACATACGGATTTTAATTTTGCATATCTTTGCTCTTGATTGAAAACTGTGTTCAACCATCCAAGAATTCAAAATATATGTAGTGCATCATGCCGTCTGCTTAAGTTTTCCTTTGCAGTGACAGTGAAAATTGTCAGCTGAATAATTTTTCTCTATGAAAATAAACCTAATACTAAAAAAATAAAATTCAAATGAACATTGTAATGTTTCTATAAAATATGCTTCTGTGTGCAATGAATGACCTTATCTGCTAGAGAGATAAATGTATACCTAATCAAACAGAAATCACACTTAACTGATCAATGGAGAGGATGGATGGATAGCCAGACAGATGATAGACAGACTTCCTGACACAATACCAAACTATGTGTTTTTTGGCCTAAATCCAATTGTTACTCACAACTAGATCTGGACCATCTGAATCAGTGATGACTTGTGACTAATAGTACACTTAGCACTCTGACATCTAGGTGCCACATAGAAAATAGAAATGCTGAAAGTTATGAGGAGTTGTAATAGCGCTACAGAGAAACAAAGAGATGGCATTACCATGGTTAGGAAAACCCCCAAGATTTATAAAAGTGGGATGAAAAAAACATTCAGGGCAAAAAAAAGGGGGGGGGAAGAAACCCTAAGTGGACAAATCTGATAGTTTTACACTGCAACACCACTTGAGATGTACCACTGCCCATCTCCAGTACCTACTAGGTAACAATTAACTAAAACAGTGCCTTCATACTCTCCTCTCTGGGTAATGCTGCCACCAGAATCATTACAAGATCCAGTTCTCAATAATCATTACAAGATCCAGTTCTTATAGGCTTTGGTAATTTAATCCCTCAGAGCCAGCATGGTGTAGTGGTTTGAGAATTGGACTACAACTCTGAAGAATAGGGTTCAAAACCTCCTTTGACCACAGAAATCCATTGGGTGACCTTGGGCCAGTCATACACTCTCAGCCTAAGAGGAAGGCAATGGCAAACCTCTTCTGAACAAATTTGCCAAGAAAACCCTATGTTAGATTTGCCATAAATTGGAAACAACTTGAAGGCACACAACAACAAAATTTAATCCCTATGCCAGTGACCAAACAGTAAGCCTGGTTGTAAAAAATAACAAAGATTATTTTATTGATTACAATTTTGTTATATTTATATAATTCACCTGGGGCAAGTCATACTTTACACCCTTTAAAAAGGCAATACATCATGCCAAGAAAACTCAATGACAGGGTGCCATAAATTGGAGTAGATTTGAAGGTGCCTAACAACAATATTAATATGATATTTAAATTATCATATTATTATTGTTATTATTATATTTAATTATTATATTTAAATTTTTAATGATATTGATATATTTGCATATATTTCGATGAGACTTTCCATTATGCTTCAGCACATAAGCACTTTGCTCCAGTTATATTTGGTCAGTAACATTCAGGTATATATTTATGTACTAAGCATTTAAATATACTTTTGCCACACCTATGCAATGTTCTTCTCAACACCCAGATGACAGCTTATTGATACCAACAACAATAAACTGAGTGATGTTACATGACCCTAACCAGTATGCCAAATTTGTGTTCAAAAACAAATCAAGGAACATGAGAAACATTGCAGACTGGGTCAGCCTGAAAAATCAGCAGTAGCAGAACACATTCTAAACCAACCTGGGCACAAAATGCTATTTGAAAACACTGAAATTCTTGATCATGCCAACAACTAATAGGTCAGAATGCATAGGGAAGCCATTGAAATCCACAAACACCTGGACATTTTCAACAGGAAAGAAGAAACCCTGAAAGTAAACTAAGGGGGGATGCAGATGAGTAGCCTTGGGCCACCCGGGAAGTGGAGCATTGGAGCCAAGGCTGCCCCACACCTTGGCCCCAATCCTACCTTCTGCCAGCCCTGGAAGGAGCGCTAAAATGCCAGTCCTTCCATAGCCAGCAGAAGGGGCGCATCAAGAGCCGCCACGCGGCTCTTCTGCACCTCTTCCGGCACAGCGCGTGACGATGCTGCTCCAGGAGAACGTATTCGGGGTATGCGCCATGCGTAACACCGTGCGCCCTGATGACGTCCTCAGGGAGGGGTTGAGGCAGGTTGCTGTGCAGCTGCCCCTCCCCTTCTGTGTGTCCAAGACGGCGCTTTGCGCCATCTGCAGAGGCCCTAAGCTTGGGTACCAGTCCTCAAAAACACCAAAATCAGGACTCAGCAAACGCAAATGAACTTCACCCAGAATCAGTGGGTTTCCCAGCAAACAATGGACCATTAATTAAATAGAGACTATAGGGGGGTGCAGACAGGCAGCATAGGACCGCCCTAGGAAGCAGCAGATCGGGGCCATGGCTACCCCACACCGCGGCCCCGATCCTCCCTTCTGCTGCCCTGAAAAGAGTGGCAAAATGCCACTCCTTTCAGGGGCAGCAAAAGGGTGCCCTAAGAGCCAGCGCGCAGTTCTTCGTTGTCCATTCTGGCACCGCACATCAGGACACTGCGCCGGGAGGGGGTCCTGATGGCGCATGCTGTGCATAACCATGAGTAAAGGACACCATCGACATGGGGTTTGGGCAGCTGGCGTGCAGCTGCCCTGCCCCATCTCTGCCTCCAGGCCAGCCCTTTGGGCCGGTCTGTAGAGGCCCTAATCCTCCTCGCATATCCTATCAGCCTTAGGCCTTGCCTCAACAGAACACTACACAGACTTACATGCTAATCCTCTCAACCAAGGGTCACACAGTATATATATATATATAGATATATAGATATATCCCACACACTTCCATGCCACCATTCTCTGGAGATGCAAGCCACCAATGCAGGTGAAATGTCAAGAATACATTCTTCTAAAACACGGCCTCACAGCCCAAAAAACCCCATAAATCCTATTCCAAATACTGATTAAGAAGAAGACATTTTCATTTCTTTGTAGTAATCAAGACTAGAAATGTAAATTTTCCCTGAAATTCTGAAGCTATGAGGGTAGGGGAGGAATCTGGTTTTTCCTCCTCATGGGGATGGGAAGAAACAGAAACCTTTGTAAAAATTGGAATTAGGCTTGTTGTTGTTGTTAGCTGTCTTCAAGTTGGCCTCAACTCATGCAGACCCTGTGAATGAGAAGTCTTCAAGCCCCGCTATCATCACCTCTCTGCTTGGGTCCTGTAGGCTCAGGCCCATCTAGCACACAGTCTTCCTCTATTTCTACTTCCCTCCACCTTCCCCAACACCATTGTCTTTTCTAGTGAGTTGTGCCTTCTCGTGATGTGGCCAAAGTACAGCATGCCACAGCATACGTAGGTTCACCATACATGGACTCAAGGTCACACAGACTGCAAGCCCCAGTAGAGTGAATGGGGCATGCACCCATTAAAACAAACAGGACTTGAGGTCCCGCATTATTTGCCTTATGCGAGGAGAGTCCGGAACGGATCCCCCACGTATAGGAAGGGCCCACTGTATAGCAGCCTCAGTTTAGTCATCTTGCCTTCCAGGGAGAGTTCAGTCTTGATTTGTTCTAGGATCCATTTGTTTGTCTTTTTGAGTCTCTATGATATCCTCAGCACTTTTCTCCAGCACCACATCTTGAATGGATAAAATTATGCATTGTTTGTCATAACATTATAATGGTTGGTATATTAAAAGTTACTTTTAATAACAAATTGAATTTGCATGTTTTAAATTTTATTTTTTGCTACAAATGTAGCAAAAACATACTAAACTACTGGAAACATTTGATCTATTAGGACCTTCTTTGGTTCTGCCAGTTTGAGAAGGCAAGCAAATAACATTAAAAACAAAAGAAAATATCTGCTTTAGGAAAGCAGGGGGGGAAATTTCCTCCACTAATTCTCCATAGTGTCAAGCAGACATAACATGATCATTACCATAAAAAGAACTGAGAAAAAGAAACCAAGACCGTAAATTATAGCGATCTGAAAATGTACAGAGTGTTACAGAACAGTCTACTTCTTAAATAGCTTTTAGAAATTATTTTGGGGCAGTAAATAAATGAACATCTTGTTTTAAACATTTTATCTGTTGTTCTGAATTAAAATATTCCATAATCCATTTTTCCCAGATTTTCTTGAGGCAGGGAAAGGCTTTGGGGAAAATAAAACAGGGGGGGGGGGGAATCCTCACTTTTCCAGTTTTCTGGACCTTCACATCTCCAATCAAGTCACCAACCTGGAACCAGAAGCTCAGTCCATATAAGTAGCAACCTGAGCACTCCAAAAAGTTACGACTCCAGTTTTCTAGAGCCCCATTTCATCTACTCTGCCCCACCTTAGATAGCTACAGGATGACACACACACATCTCGAAAGTCAAAGAAGTGCTAGATTCTAGGCCATAGGACATACCCTACATAAAAGATATATTTCTGAGTTGGAAGTAGCACTTGAAGATATCTTGGAGGCTGGAATGAGGTAAAATTTGGAAAACTTATATCCATTATTAGTACAGATAGGATGTCCCTTACCCAAAACACTAGGAACCCAGAAGTGTTTTGGATTTCAGATTTTAGATATGGGAGCCAGAGCCAAACACAGAGTTCATTTATGTTTCATATATACCTTATACACTTGGCCTTAAGGTGTTTTGGATTTTCAGATTAGAAATGCTCAACCCGTATATCCAAAAGTACAAACAAACCTATTAACTGAAGTTATAGCAATGAATTATTTTCTTTATTTCAATATTTTTTAATAATTCTGTGCATGAACCATTTGTGTATATTGAACCAGAAAGGAAAGGTGTCATTATTTCAGCCACCCATGAAAAAAGTTATGGATTTTGGAGCATTTTGGATTTTCACATTGGCAATGTTCAACCTGTATATCCAAAGGTACAAATAAGCAATAAATTAATTTTCTTTATATAAAGGGTTCTGAAGAAAACTCCCAGTAGACAGTGGAGTCAATCATGGTTTTAAATATTTCAGAATAGATCTATAAGAAAAATATTGCTAAATTTTTGTTTCAGATAAAGGAGGAACTATAACCAAAAAACCCCTATACAATAATAAGCATGACCGCTTTTTACACAGCAAGTAGAGACCAACTATTTCTCCCCTTTAAATTTCTAATGGGCAGATAAAACATCTATGGGGTGGGAACTGCTTTTCTTTCAAGGAACATATTTCCTTTTAGATAATTTGTCAGAAGCCAAATTTCAGCAGTGGACAGGGCCAATGAGGCAGAGATCAAAGTGTCCCATCCTGAGGCTTTGTCTCAACAGAACAATAGACAGATTTACATGCTAATTTACAGGCTAATTCCCAGCAGACAATGGACCATTAATTAAATAGACACTAATCCTCCTCACACATCCTGCCACCCAGAGACCTTGCCTCAACAGAACAATACACAGATTTACATGCTAATCCTCTCAACCAAGGGTCACACAGTATATATACCCCACACACCTCCATGCCACCATTCTCTGAAGATGGCAGCCACAGATGCAGGTGAAACGTCAGGAATACATTATTCTAGAACACGGCCTCACAGCCCCAAAAACCCACAAAAACCTATGGATGCCAGCCATGAAAGCCTTTGACTTCACATGTAAAAATCCCTCTTCTCTGCTTCTCTTTCTCTGCAACCCCTTCTCTCTAGATGCCTATCAGTGGAGGGAAAAAAATCACTCTTGCCATAAGTCTAAACCTTTTGCTTGCAGAGGTTTCCCTGTCTCAAGGGAAGTCTTACTTAGGCTCTCACTTAAGAAATCTGAGCTGTATTTATATGTATGTGCAGATAAATAACACATACACACATTTTGGAAGGCTATATTAATTTAGCATGAAAGACAGCAAAATTTGTTTGGCAAACTGATTGTATGACATTAACAACAAGGAAAATTCTCACACTGGTTTAGGTTCCTTATATCTCATACTGCACAACTAAAACATCAAAGCAAAGTTTTCAAACACCTCATCTCTCTTCAGGTTTCCTCTCTTAAGGGAAATTGGCTAGATGTTCCTCTTTATTTACAGTTTGTCAATCGCTTTTGTCAGTACCTGGTTTTCAGCCAATAACATAAGGGAAAAGAAAGCTTTTCTAGGAGGAAACCTGTTTGAAAAATGTTCAAGATATATTGGGGGGGGTTCTTTTTGAAGGAAAAATATATATTATTGACCCATTATCCATCTTCTGTTTACTTATTTTTATGGAGTACATCAGAGTCCTTTTCCATTATGAGTTATTTTACATGTTATATGAAAAGCCCCTGGGAGAGATAATGAAACAACATGTGCTGCAGTTTTATCAGCAATAGCTGAAAACAAAGATCTGTTTCATTTGCTCAGCTGAATCTCTGAAAACGCAAACACTCTTGGCTCTGCCTGTATAAGTTTGACTGAAGTTGAAACCTAGATACAAATTGACTAAATGAAAGATAACTAATGCTGATGAGTTGAAGAAGCAGAGAACTATCATATAACAACTTCTAGTAATTTGTCTGGAGAGCTGTAAATCCCTGTACAAATTCAATATTCACAGGAACCACAGGAACCTGAGGTTTTAGGTTGACTCCAAGAATATACCGAAGCTGTGGACTGGCATGTTCACATCCCATCCATCACAGGATAAATCCTTATTCTCTAATCTGCCTTTTGACTGACCAGGAGCACCTCCATCTTGTATGGATTAGGTTTCAATTTGTTCACCTTCATCCAGTCTATTACTGATGACAGGCACTGTTTTAGGACTGAAACAGCTTCCTTGGATTGTGGTGGAAAAGCATAATAAGACCTGGGTGTCATCCACATATTGATGGCACCGAACTCCAAAGCTCTGGACAACCACTCCCAGAGGTTTCCTGCATGTTGTTAAATAGCATGAGGAACAGAACTGAGCCCTCATGGACCCAGCAGGCCAAAAGCCAGACGGTTGAGCAGGAGTCCTCTAGCATCACCTTCTAGGTTCAACCCTCCAGGAAGAAACAAAGACATTGTAAAACAATAGCCACACATCCCATCCCAGTGAGGCAGACCAGAAGGATACCATGGAAGGTGGTATCAAAAGCCACTGAGAGGTCCAGCAGAATCAGCAGGGACGCACTTGATCTAATTTCCAGCGTAGGTCATCTACCAAGATTGTTATATCAAGTAGTGGTGAGTCTGTTTGCCCAGTGCAATGATTCAAAGAATCACACAGGAGTAAACAACAACACCAGTTTAACCCAAATGTGCAGTTGAGGCCAGTCAGGTGAATAGTTTCACAAAGCTGACTGAGCAAAATTAACAGGCATTCAAGTCCTTTTATACATTTTTGTTTACAAGCAAACAAGCATTTGCAAAAGCACTTGACTGATTAGTGGCTAATCTTCAAGTCCCAGCTGGTATCCTCCCAAGTCCCTCCGAACCAAGTGCAACTATAACTTCCACTGTGTGTGTGATACCCTATGCCAAGCTTCATTAACATATTTGGGGGTAATGTTTTCACTTTTATAATGTCAATAGGTCAACAAAGGTTACTTGAAACTGCAGTCTCATTGGTTCATTCTAGTTTTGGCTGGTTTTAACTGCTCCAAGATTGCTCTACCTTACAGCAATGGGGAGATATAGTCCCTCATCTGTACTTGGCATGCTTTTTTCCCCTCAAGATGGGCATCAAGATGACAAAACTGTCTCTCCCCTACCCAGTTCTAAAACTAAATTGAAATTGATTTAAATAATCCTCCTCATCCAGAAACCTTTGGAGCTGTGAGGCCACAACATGCTCTAGAACCTTGCCCCAAAATGAAAGGTTAGATCTTAAAGCCCAGGCAGGTTCAAACAAGCACAAGTGGCCCTTTGAATAACCTTGGCCCATTTTCACACTTTAAAAGGGTTTAGAGTTTTAAAACTGATCACCAGCATTTTAAAGACACACTGGTCACCAATACAGCTGCTACAGAATCAGTGTTATATGTTCTTCAACACCTGAAGGGGTACCTCAGAAGTTGGATAAAATGGGCCGAGTTTTAAATACCTTCAGTTCAGTATGTTAGAGCTTTCAACCTATATTTGCTGGGTTTGAGTTTGAGCATATGAATCTGCACAAAAATTGTAAAAATAACATTGCTCAAAAATTGTAGCATGAGACTCTGTTAGAATTTGTCTCCTCTCACCATCTTAGACAGAGCCTAAAATATCATGTATTGTAAGGATAAAAGAAGCAACAGCAAAACTCATCCCCCTCAAACAATCACCCCAAAAGATTACCAGTCTCACCTTGAGGAAAAGCATGGTCCACATTTTCTATCCACTGTTCTCTCTTCCATTCTCTCGAGAGCATGGAATAGTGGCAAAGACTTAGGAAAGCCCGTGTTATTTAAGACACAACAGAATGAAAGTGTAGGAAAGCATTTGTCATTCCTTGTCTTTCCCAAGGGCAGGAAGAGGGTACTTTATGTCCCACTGTGGACTGAGTAGCATGGAAACTAAACCTGACATGCTATTACTTCTGTGATTTTATCTTGCACATTACTTGGTAATATACAATATAATTTATTATAGGCATTTCCCTACAGAGAGAATCATGTATGAAGATGTGGAAGCTCAGTTAACATGAGAGACTGCCCTTCAGTTTACTTAGATATTGAATATTAAGAAGTTGTACTGCAATACCACTGAAAGGAAAAAGGGTCAGAATAAGAATTAATTGGACTCACCTACTGTCAACATTGACTTCCCTATCAATTTCACTGGCCATGGCCACCACAGCATCATAGTTAAGGGGAAAAATATGAGAGGTATGTAGCATTTACATACATGGATGAAATAATTTTATTAGCAAAATTTTATTTTATTAGCAATGGACTTGGAAGAATTACTGAGCAAGGTCAAAGAAAAATGGCTTGCTGCTGAACATAAAGAAAACAAAAATAATAACCACAGAGGATCTATATAAACTCAAACTAGACAATGAGGAAATCAAAATTTCTCATACTTTGGATCAAACATTGATCAGAACGGAGACTGCAGTTAAGAGATGATAATAATAATAATAATAATAATAATAATAATAATAATAAAATTATTTATATCCCGCCCTTTGGAAACCCAATCAGGGTGGCGCACAACCATAAAAACATATACAATACCCAAACCCAACAACCCCTCCCCCCTTAAAACAGTATTAAATCTATAGAAATTAAAACTAACAATTCATCAGTAAAAACAATTCAACAACCAACATATAAATCTAACGGCAATAATCCTAACCATCCTTAGATGGGGCCACACAAGGATCACTGGGGTGGGCGTACCAGAGGCCGGGATAATTAATCTGGAAAGGCCTGCCGGAAGAGATCCGTCTTGACAGCCCTTTTGAAGCTATCTAATGATGTTAACTGACGGATCTCATCTGGCAGGTTGTTCCAGAATCTGGGGGTGGCAACTGAAAAAGCCCTCCGGGAGGTAGCCACAGGCCTTGATTTTTGAGGCTGCAGCAAATTCCTCCCAGAGGACCGGAGAGCTCAGGGAGGATTGTATGGGAGAAGGTGGTCCCTGAGATAGCTTGGACCCAAGCCATTTAGGGCTTTAAAGGTGATAACCAACACCTTCTACCAGGCCCGGAAGCTGATAGGCAGCCAGTGGAGCGACCTCAAAACTGGGGTAATGTGGTCTCTCCTAGATGCTCCCGAAACGAGCATGGCTGCCATATTTTGTACCAGCTGTAATTTCCGAACCAAGCACAAGGGTAGCCCCATGTAGAGTGCATTACAGAAGTTAAGGCGTGAGGTTACCAGCGCGTGCACAACAGTCTCGAGATCCCTTACTTCCAGAAAAGGGCACAGCTGGCATATCAGCCGAAGCTGATAACAGGCACTCCTGACCGTCGCATTTACCTGATTTGTCATCAGAAGCGATGAGTCAAGGAGCACCCCCAGACTGTGAACACAGTCACTGGAGGAGAGTGTCACCCCATCCAGGACTGGAGGTTGCAACCCAATTCTTGGTTTCGGGGCTGCTACAGTGAGCACCTCCATCTTGTCTGGATTCAGTTTCAATCTGTTTTTCCTCATCCAGCCCATTACCGCTTGAAGACATTCATTGAGAGAAGAGATGCCATTGGAATTCAAGGCCGACGAACGAGACACGGAGAAATAGATTTGGGTGTCATCGGCGTACTGATAACACCCAGCACCATAACTCCATATTATCTCACCCAGCAGCTTCATATAGATGTTAAAGAAGACTAGGAACAGGAAGGGCAACCATGAAAGAACTAGAAAATGTCCTAAAAAGTAAAGATATACAATTGAGCAGTAAAGTTAGAATCACCCAAGCCATGGTATTCCCCATCACTATGTATGGATGTGAGAGCTGGACAGTAAAAAGAAAGCAGATAAAAAGAAAATCAACTCATTTGAGATGTTGTGATGGACAAAAGTACTGAAGATACTGTGGACAGCCAAAAAGACAAACAAATGAGATCTTGAGTAAATCAAGCTTGAAATACCCCTAGAAGCCAAGATGATCAAATTGAGTCTGTCATACTTTGGCAACATTATGAGAAGGTACAGCTCATTACAAAAAAGCAATAATGCTGGGAAAGGTTGAGGATAGCAGAAAGAGAAGAAGTCTGCATGCCAAATGGCTAGACTCAACTAAAGAGGTCAAGGGCATGAGTCTGCAAAACTTAGGCAGAGCAGTGGGAGACTTGGAGATGTCTCATTCACAGAGTTACTATAAGTTGAGGTCGACTCAAGGGAAGTTAACAACAACAAAGCATTTTAGGATCGGGATTAGATGTTTGGTGTAGCTTGCTGCCCAGTTTATTTACAACTTTAACTATAGAAAATATCCAACTTTTCATATTTTTTTATCAAATCCCTCCATTACTTTCTAGATTCTTCAAACACAAGCAAAAATTCATCTTACACAAAGAGTTACAGGAAATGGTCATACCCTAATAAAAGCAGATGGCACACACCAGATTCACATCTAATCTAGCTCCTTCTAAATATTTTAGAATTCAGTTCCTATCAACACCAAACAGCATAGCCAATTATCATAGATGCTGGTATTTGGAAGACACATCCAGAGGATATAAGGTGGGCTGTTCCAAATTTTGACCCTTCTTTTAATAAATCAACCTTCCTTTTGCCTGTGTAGATTTTCACATTCATCCTCAGTTCAATCAACACTTAATTTTCATTTGTTGAGAATGCACTACACAAATAAAGAATGTGTTTTTTCTGGAAGTGTATTCTATTGAGGCAGTATTTCCTAAATATCCAATAGCTGAATTGACATTAGAAACACACGCTCATAAATGTTTGCCTTTAAAATGTTTCAACAGGGTGTCAAAACCTGCAGGTTCTACTTTCATCAAATTCTTGAAGTCCACCAAATGGAATCAAGTGCAACATAGTGGTTCAGGGCTATGTACATGCATTGCAAACTAAGGAATAGGTTTATCTCAAAGCACTTGCAGAACTTGAAAATCTGTTTCCAGCACTGCCTGTAACAATACAGATTTCACAAATGCAAAAAGCTTGTCTACAGTGGTCATATAAACAAGCCTCCCCCTCCCCATCCTTAGTGGCCTATATGCACACAATGCAGGGCCCAATCTTTGATTTGTTTGTGGACTATCTTCGCTATATACAGCCAGTTCCACACTGAATCCAAGTCATACCAGTCTTAAATTGGTTTAAAACAACTCATCTTTTGCTCTGGATTTTGCAGGAAAACTCAGAGCACTCAACAGCAGCACCAGACATCTGTCTACACATCATCCTCACAGTGTTGCCTGATGAAACCACCACTGGTACAAGTCACTCCCTCTGAGGTCACAGCGAGGCACTAAATGGTAGCGGTGGGCAACACAGCAGAGGGGGCATGTGTAGATAGGCTCCCAATGTCAGTGCGGAGTGTCTAGATAACGGGGAGAATCCAGGGCTGCTCCTTGAAGTATTGTGGCTAGTGTAGATGATCCCCTAGTTAACACTACAATCTTGAATTGATTAACGTAGAAATAAGGCTCACTAATTACATCCAGAGGTTTGCATTGTTGCAAGAAGTGGGCTGTTTACAACATAGTCCCTGTCAGTCTGTTCAGAACAGAATTTGGAACATTACCTCTTAAAAGGAATTGTTATCATCTCTTATTATTCTATAATTACCCAATAAAAGGAAAAGTAACATGTGTTAATTGTCACATGTAAAAGTTTAATAATAGTTGTAGTTGCATCACTTTACAAAAAGAGTATCAATATGCCCCAGCATTGCAAAAAGTAAGACATTTCTTCCAACCTCTAAATCAGAAGTAAGGGCCTTTGCAGACTGCCAGAAACAGTGCAAATTGAGTCCACTTTAAGGGTTAGGGTTAGGGTTAGGGTTAGGGTTAGGGTTAGGGTTAGGGAATCATGGGAACTGTATTTTATTGTGGCACCAGAGCGCTCTGACAGAGAAGGCTCAATGTCTCAGAAAAAAAAACAATTCCCATGATTCCCTAGCACTAACCCTAACCCTTAAAGTGGACTCAATTTGCACTATTTCTGGCAGTCTGCAAAGGACCTAAGTCCCACTGAATTTAAAGAATTTTACTCCTAAGTCAGTGAGTATACAGAAACCACCAGTAGAGATGATTCTACTTCCTGCCCACTTTTGTGTCTGAGTAAATTTACTTGTCTCAAGATCTTCAAAACTGTGTTTCTGCACAATTTGTTGTTCTGGGCTTACTTTCTGCTTGAAAGGAATACTGCTGTACCCTACAGCTTAATGACCAACAGAAATCACCTAATGTCTTTCTCTGTGAGAAAGCAACAGAGCCCATATAGCACTGCCTTCTATTCCCAAACTACAGATGTGGTCCAAAAAGACACAAAGACTAATCCTATGAGCAGGGTCTAGTCTTAGTGCTACATTACTCCTACTTATTTTGCAAGTACAAAAAATGAACAAGAATAAATGGGGAATATAGGAGAAGATTTCCTCCCTCCCTCATAAAAACAGATCTTGGGGTCATCCAATAGTAAATGGTGAGAGATTCAAGAAAGATAAAAGGAAGTACTTCTTAACACAGCACATACTCAGACTCTGGGATGTTATTCCATAAAATACAATGATGGGCACCAACGTGGATGACTTTAATGGGGGATTTAACAAATTCACAAACACAGAAGGATGTCATGATTATTGTTATCTAAGGTCATCAAGCCTATCAATGGTGGATCTATCATGATAGCTGTACATTACCTCTAGTATCTGAGGTAGTATGGCTATCAATACCAGTTGTCTGGAACATTAAAAAGGGCTGTTTATTCTTCTTATGTCCTGCCTGTTGTTTTCCCAAAAGCATGTGATTAGGCCCAGCTTGAACAAACTGATGGACTAGACCAGGGGTAGGCAACCTTTCCCCTTTAAGGGCCGAGGGACTTCAGCTCCCAGAATCCTAGGAGCTATTGACCAACATGGGACTATTGGCCAACATGGCTGAGGCTTCTGGGAGCTGAAGTCCCTCGGCCCTTAAAGGGGAAAGGTTGCCTACCCCTGGACTAGACAAGCATTTGGTCCGACCTAGCAGAGCTGGTCTTATGTCCCCTGCAACACTATACACACAGAGAGAAAATAAGACATCAAAACACTGCGTTGTAGTGCGCTGCTCCCCCCACACTCCAGCAACAAGTTAACCCCCTTCTTAGGGCCTTTGCAGACTGCCAGAAATAGTGCAAATTGAGTCAACTTTAAGGGTTAGGGTTAGTGCTAGGGAATCATGGGAATTGTTTTTTTCTGAGACACTGAGCCTTCCCCATACAGTTCCTATGATTCCCTAACCCTAACCCTTAAAGTGGACTCAATTTGCACTATTTCTAGCAGTCTGCAAAGGCCCTTAATCCCTCACCTGTACAACCTTTCCTGTAATGTTTGTAATGTTTACAGGACCTTACTATTTAACTTACATATGCAAATATTATTTTGTTAAAATCTTTGAAAATTTTGTGAACTTTATTAGCTTACCACCTGTTTCAACATTTTCACCCAATCCACAACATCTTTGTCAAACAAATTCAAAATCCTGATATCCAGACCGATACCTGCATCTAAACCATATTTGTGGTTCCCAACATGCCAAATACTAATTCAGCTTCTTGAAATAATGTTTTCAACTTCTTTACTAACTGCTACGCTCTTACTGCCTGAAATTCTGAAATCCAACATATTTCTTCCTTCAACCGACTCTATTTCTACCTCAGTTTCACTACTTGGCTCTTACCCAGAATAGCTATTGACTCTGTCTCTGGATTATCTTTGACTTCTCAGTTCTGACCCTGCTTGACTCTTGTCCTGGCTTGGGACTGCTACTACATATTTCAGTAACCCCTGACTCGCTGGCTCTGAGCCCTACTCTTGTGCCAGGTGGCAGATGGAGTTCAATTACCACTGCTCCTAAAGGAGGCTTTCTATAGTCCTGACAGCTTGTCTCACTGCATCCTGTCAAGCAAGGCACTGACAGAGGCAGAAAGGGAAAGTTGGCTGGTAAGTCAGCAAAGAATTCCAATAAACACAGCTCGATACTGATACAGTAACAAAAGAACAGGATACCAAGGGGGAATGGTAGAGATCAACTGCCATATGTTTAAACTAGGTTGAATCTTGTGCCCACAGCTATTGTTTGCAGCCTTTGTAATACCTGGACTTTTCATAATGAAAACCATTATAATATATTTCCTCTTGCAGTTCCATTATGTCCTTTCAGGAAAAGCAGCTCCATTTGATTAGACCACTGCTGCTGCCTCAGTATAGTTGGCTTTATTATGATAAAAATGGAGTTTACCACTCATAAGCGCACATAATTTTGCTTGTAACTGGAAATAACTATGTAGGTAAAGTGGGTATATAAAAGATTGGTGGTTTTTTAGATCTGTAAAATCCTATTCCCCTTCTGCAAACATATTTGCAGCAAAGTAATAGTTCTCCAGATAATTTTTTCTTCCTTTTCTTTTTTCTTTTTTAGGCTGTTGGTCTTCCTCTCTGACAAACATTTGTGTTTCTCAGCTCTGATCATCTGCTTACCAATGGCAACTATTCATGAAACATTTGGTGTCAGATGTAAAGGGTCTTCCTCTATGCTGCAGCACACTTCTGTGGTCCTGATAGTACAGGAGATCCTGATTATTAGCACTGTGCATTTCAAAGTGATAACAAAATGAAGAATAAAAAATACTGATATGGTGAAACATCAGCACAGCCTATGAAAATGGAGGTCACGTTAAGACTGTTTGAGGAGTGTGCTGAGACACAATGAAAAACCACTGTAAAATTTCAAGCATTTTTAAGGTACTGCTTTAAGAAAATAACCAAATAGTTCAACTATCATTGCAGATCTTTCATCAAATAAAAAGAGTACAGTATTAGCACACTTTTTAAAAATAACATTACACAAAGAAATAAAAGCTAATAAAATATAATGACAACAATTTCAGGAGGATCGCATCTTTACCATTTTGGATTTTATTTTTTTTAAAAGGCAAGAGAGTGAGGTTTGATATAAGTATAGTGCAGAGGCTTAGTGAATTTAGATATAAGTATAGTGCAGAGGCTTAGTGGTTAAGACACCAACTCTGATGACCGCAAGGTTGGCAGATCAGCAGTTTGAGACTCAAGCATTGCGTGACAGAGTGAGCTCCTGTCACTAGTCCTAGCTTCTGCCATGCTAGCAGTTTCAAAGCATGTAAAAGTACATGTAGACAAATAGGTACCACTTGGGTGGGAAGTCAACTGTGCTCCATGTGCCTCAGCATTTAGTCATGCTGGCCACATGACCACGGAGCCATCGCTGGCGACGCTGGCTCCCTCCGCTTAGTAACTGAGATGAGCACTGCCCCTACAGTCGGAAATGACTAGAAAATCTTGTCAAAGGGGAAGCCTTTATTCTTTACCTATAGTGCTGAATGTTGGGGCAGCAGATGTTCTTACAGTTGCAGTTTCTACTCTTGGTAATTCATGATAATCAACACAGTAACTCTATTGTAAGCAAATAAGGATGCAAAAATAAATAAAAAGCAGGTACATCAGATCTGATGGCAAGTGAGCAGACCTGTTATGAAAAACAATTGCAAGTATGGAATTAGAAAACTGCTATTAAAGTTGCAGCATAATTCATTCAGTGTCAAAATATTAATCACCACATCTAAAATATTCATGCCAGTATTCCTGGATGGATATCCTATATCTTTTGATAATTTATTATTCTGACCCAGCTCCATTGGAAGATAGGGTTGGGTCAAAATGTTCATCTAGAAAATCAGTATTGAAGTTCCAACTGTAAGAAGACTATAATTGTGCTATTTATTTTTAAAGAGAAACATTTTTGTTTTTAATTAAAGGACTAAATAAATAGCAATACATCAAAACAGAGCTTAGTTGTCCTTCTAATAAACTTTGCCTAATGAGAAGAATGTTTGCCTATACTCAGAACCATTAGTTATCTTATGCCCCTCAGTGGCCAAGATGCACAAAAATTGCCTGCTCATGTTATCAGTAACAATTAAACAAAAAGATGGGGGAGAAAGTTGTGCTAGACAATGAAAGCTGTATGTTTTCATCCTAAAAGAATAAGAAATTAGGCCAAATGCAAACTGCAGAACTGGGAGTTATATGATTCCACATAGTTAGTAGCAATTTTTGTTGCTAAAAAAAACCCACATCCTTACACAATGAAAATATGCCGAAAGCACTTTTGAACTCCACTGCAGTTAAAGAATACTGCTATGAACAGAGCTTTTGGTAGCCCAGTATTAGTAAATTCAGCTTTGAAGAAAAAATAGCAAGTAAAAAGCTATTCGTTTTTCATAAAGCATAAGATCCAAAGGAATTTGGTGCCTTGAGTTTACAATGCTAAAGACTAAATAGCCTAAAACTGACAAAACAATAACACCTTACAGAATCATCCTTTATACTAGACTGAAGTTAATGTAAGCATTTAATCAGCACCACACTGACTGCATATGTAGAGTAGAATCATATATGGATTTCTCTCTTCATCAGCTTATATTGCAATTGCAACATAACAGACACAGAAATGAATTTATTCTATAAGCAGCAAAAACCAAACGAGATGATTTTTCCAATAAGGGAACTGTATAATGAAATATGAAGACCAAAATAAATGATATATGCAGCCAGATGCAAATTAGCATGATCTACTGTATGCTATAACTCTGGACATGTGTGTTAAATTCTGCTGCTTCAGCAAGATGGAGTTAGGAATGGCAGGAAAGTGACACATGCTTGGGAGTGCACAGCATACCACAACAGGAGAGCAGGCCAGAACAGCACGATACGCAGCAGCATTGCAGTGTGGTTAGTGGAAGCAAAAGGATTAGCATATAAACAGGAGGCTCCAGTTAAATATATAGCTAATAAAAGAAGAGCCACTCAGTAAGCCTTCTAAGTGGGAGGTGGGGGAGAGCCACTTTGGTAAATGCTGTTAGTATGCAGTGCATGTGAGATATGAAAACATACTCAGAAATGTACCAAAAAGAATCTAGGACATGCAAGGAACAGAGAATATTATGTTACATTAGTACTATGGAAGAAAAATGCTGGCCATACATTTTTTACATGAATGTTTTGTTTTCAGTGCTTACCAATAAGCAGCACACTCTGTAGCATAACATTCTAAATGTTAATAATATCAGAATTGCTAAGGAATCTCTCAGGCTTAACAAGAAAAGCAAAACTAATTTTACTTCCATTCTAAAATGTGAACATATATTAAGATTGGTTTAAAAGGTTTGCGTGCCCTCTCTTCAATGTTCTGTATCTTCTTTTGAAATGCAAGCAAATTACCAATTAAGTTTTAAATAAAATAATGACTAGTAGCACAAATCGTCCTATGAAGGCAAATGGGACTGTGCACAGGTAAGTGCACACTGGATCACTGCCTGAATACTCCATTAGAAGAGTAAACAATCAAAAATGAAAATAAATGTATTGTGATAGTATCAAGAAAAGAACTGTAAAAATGGATATAATTACATTAAAGAAAAACCACCTCAAATGAACCATAAATAAATTCTACCATTTATTACTGCTTATAATAAGAAAACTCAAATGATATCTCTCATAGATTGCATACACATATAGGCCTTTAAAAGTTTGCAGCACAGACATGGCTTAGCGTATTCTTAATGCATACACACTGTAAAAGACATAATATGAACTTCTTCCCAAAATCACAATAGCATGGGAAAATAGCTCAGAAGTGAAACAATCCTCAGCCTAACATTATAAAGCAATGCTGAAAGATACTGTTATCTCATTTGCTATTCCCATGCAATATGCATATTGTTATATCGAAGGCATATTAAATGCAGCTGAGGATTTACAGGAATCCTCCCCCCCCAAAAAAATACCCAGAGAAAAGAAATCTGTGTTTTCACAAAAAAACAAGATGCAGTATTCTGAGTGGAACTACACAGCAGACATGAGCAGAACAGAATAGATTTGTGCATGGCTGGGAATAGTAAGCTAGCCTGCAGGCCTTGGAAGATGTACTTGGGTATGCAGTGCTTTACATGGACAGCCAATTTTTATTTCTATTCTGACAAACTTTGGAGTGTTTTTTAAAATCTCCTAAATCCAGGTAAAATATTATTTTTAATTATGATGTTATCCTCTAAATTGACCTTTTAGCTACACAATTTATTAAAGCATGGTTAAATCATTTTGAAAAGGTCAACAGCTTAATTATTGCTAATAATAATTATCTGCCAAAAAATGAGGCAAAATATTGTAATAAAACCCCTTAAATGGTTTTTGGACAATTGAAATAGGAAAAGTTGAAAACAGTAATCAATAATGACACAACAACTTTATGATTAAGTGTATGTAATGTACTTTATGTTGTCCAGGGTGAAACAGAGAGAGAGAGAGAGAATGCTTTTACTCTCTTTGCTATCTTTTCTATAACATTTCTGATAATGCATTGCCATTTTTCAAAATGCTATCTGTCCTCATCCATCTTCACTAATGACTTCAACTAAATATACTTATTTCTCTCCTTCAATACTAAATAATCCTTAAAATACTAAATAATTAATGCTATTTATTAAGGGGGGTGTCTAATGATTAAATGCCACAACAGATATCAATTAATATAAAATGGAGGGCAGGTTTAAATGCATGTAAGAAACTGAATACAATTAACAACCATTCACTGTAATTAACAAAAGTCTCACCATCACTTTACTGAAAAACAATGGCAACCCATAATTAATTAATGCTTAAAACTGTTTGACCTGCTTCAAAGCATCAGCTAATCATTCATAATTTGTCTACCTAATAAGATTATTGAAAAGTGCTAAGCCCAAAAAGACATTCCCCCCTCCATACCGAGAAAGACACAGAGAGAGAGAGAGACAGAGAAATATCTTCTGCAGATTTTACCAATTGTATGCAGGACTGCTCTTTACACCCTACAGCAAATTATTTATGGTTAAGTAGTCACAATCTTGTGCATGGCTATATTCAAAGAGCAATTATTTTGCATTTTATGAATATTTCACAAGTCTGTGGATTCCACACTTACTGTTACCTATGTGTTCATGCCAGCTAAAGTGTTTCAAAATATACCCACACTGCATATCTTATATTTTTATTGCAGTAATGCAGTCATTTAATTTATGCATAGCAAGTTTAATTTTAATACCTTAAGCAAAGCAACAGATGACCAATACAAGACTCATTACTTTTCTGAATATCTTAATGATTTAAGGACTGTTTGTGTGTGGTTACTGACTGAAAAGCAAGCTCATGCATATGCTGCTGTCATGAAGATTCCAGTGCTGAAAGGGGGAAAATGATACAATCCTACTTACCTAGCATTATCCAATGTTTGTGCAAAAAGATCATTTTGTAAAATATTTGGAGGAGATGAGAAAACCCCATGAAAATGAGATAACACAGAATTGCAGACCTGGCGCAATGTCTCAAATTGCATTTTTCTCTCTTCCCTTCTATTCCTCCTTACCACCTGTGCAAAAAAATCATCTGTTTTGCAGTCACCATCAAATGCAGATATGCCAATCAAGTTCCATATTTCTCCTGATCTCGATAAAAACTGTGACTAAATGAGCAGGAGTTGGCAGTTAATTGTACAGTCATTATTCTTCTAATTCTGTCGTGGAAGATTTAGCACCCGAACTGCTTTCTCCTCACTGTCGCAAGAATTCCAAACAGCAGCGATCTTTTTGGGCATTCCCAGCTGAAGTGTGAAGCTGTACTGCTTTCATGTACTCTGTTCATATTTCTCTAAGCCTCTTAAAAACATACAGTGTATAGATGCTGCCATCAGGAGTTTCAGCACATCTGGCTGCCAGCAATAAAATCTCAGAAGTAATAAAAACGAGGACAAGGCATCCTCACACAGTTACTACTGCCTGAGAGGAGGAGGAGAGGGATTTCTGCAGCTTCTCCTCCTCCCTTCCTCTCCTGTAAAAATGACTAACACCAATGACAGTGAACATAGGTCTCTCTTCCCTCCACCCTTTCCAGTACAGGGCAGAAAGACCCCACCAAAAATAGTCTGCATATTCTTTAAATGATGACACACAGCAAGGAGAATGTAACAATAGAGCCTTTGTCTACACTTTTTGAAAAGCTGTATCATATCTTGCATAAGATGAAAGGTAATTCTGTCCTTTGCCGGTTTAATTTATTCTCCACGTACGCCTACAGAGAACAGCATACAGCCTACACCCGAATATTGTTCTATTACATTGCACATCCTAAGCACTGAGATGATTTAATCATATCAATTTGGAAAATCTTTCAAAACAATTTGCCACTTAAATATACAGTGTGCTCCATAAGAAAAAAAATATAACCACCAAAAAAAAAACTGCAATAGCTTTGGAGGTTTGTGAGCAGCAATCAAACCAATGTAATATTCTGTACCTATCTTTCCTCTCAAGCAAAACAGGACTGTAGACCTATCACTCTAATGCATGTACAGTGCAGCAAGACCGTGGCTTGCTTAAGACTGTTCATCTAATGCAGGGGTAGGCAACCTTTTTGAGCCGGGGGCCGGGTTGCTGTCCCTCAGACAACTGGGGGGCCGAAGCACCAAAAAATAAATAAATAATGAATAAATAAATAAATATAAAATAATTTAAAAAAATAGGCATGCACACTCTCTCAGCCCCAGAAAAAGCCATGGCAAAACCCCTGTGGAGATTTTGCCAATAAAACCCCAAGAACAAGTAATAACAACAATAATCAATATCATCATGGTGGGCGGCGGCGGCGGCAGTGGCAGAACTGGCCTAGGGCCGGTCCAAAGGCCTCGGGGCACCACATCCGGCCCCCAGGCCTTAGTTTGCCTACCCCTGATCTACTGAAACACAGTTTAAGGTTTCAGAGTGTACTGTGCAAAGCAGATAAAACCTAAATTACAACCATCCATGAATACAGATCATCATCACACTGTCATTCCTTTTCTGTTGGGGAAAACTGCTGCTTAAAGGTACAGAGTGACATTTAAATATCTAATTTTCAAGATGCAGCATTTAATATTATATCAATCATTTATAAACTCCCCATGTAAAATAAAATACAACAAAGGCTATTAGTAAAGCCCATGCACTGAAAGCGATTCTAGCCCCTTAGGAAAAGAGAATAAGCAAGTTTCTAGCTAATTAAGGAAGTGCACTGATAGGCTCAAAAGAGAACCCTACAGTGCCAAATGGATTATAGTCACAATACTGTGTCTCAGAGAGAAGCAGAAAAAAGATGGAGGAAATGGGGAAAGGAGGCAAACATAGGTCATGGGAAAGAAAATATTCCGCACCAACGTGTGTTAAATCTCTATTCCACTGAATAATGAAAGATCAATCTATTATAGCTTTTTCTTTTTAACTAAAGAAAAAGGTTATAGCCTACATTTTCTAGCAGTAAGCATCACTGAGACATGTAATCTTTGCTAGACTGAGGTTCATCAAACAAAAGTGTGCCTGCTGTAATGGATCAGTACATTTTTCTAGATAAGCTTGTATTTTGTCATAATGATACCGAACTTAGGCAGTATTAATGTATAATGCTGTTCCTGGTGTTATGAATCACACCACAAGGTATTGCATATACCAGGGACTGGCAACCTACGGCCCACGGGCCTGTTCCAGCCCAGGTCCCTGCACTTACCGGCCCAGGCAGACCCCTGCCGCCGCCGCTGCCACTGCGTGCCACCACCACCGCACATTTTGATCGCCGTGCGGCCTTGCGCACCATGGCCGCCATTTTGATTTCCAAAAATGGCAGCTGCGACACGTTTGCGTATGCGCAGGAGTACTGCCCATGCGCAAACGTGTCGCAGCCACCATTTTGGAAATCAAAATGGCAGCCGCAACATGTGCGGCAGCGGCAGCGCGGGGGGCTCGCGCGCAGTGAAAGGAACGACTTCGGGGGACCGGCCCCCCGCTCAAAAAGGTTGCCTAACCCTGGCATATACCTAGCAGTTTCATTTTTCTCTATATTAAAAGTGAATATTTTGTTAAAATGCCCTGATAATAAATGGATGGGTTTTTTAAGGAAACTGGAGTTTATTTTATATATATATATATATATATTCTTACCAGAAAGAAGTCATAGCTTCATATTTGGCACCTAACTGAAATCAACAAATTTAGAAAGCTATTCTACTAGACCATATTATGTTACAAAAGGTAACAAATTCAGCTATAGTCTTCAACAATGCAATAAAACATACTGCCAGGTGTGTATAAAACTGCAACCTAAATGTTGCATCCTTATATGCAGAAATGGCTAAAACGTGAGCTTTAGTACCTCTGGAGTAGAATCATAGAATCACCCAGTTGGAAAGGAACCCATGGGCCATCAGATCTGACCTTCTGCTCAATGCAGGATCTCCAGCTACAGCAACCCCAGCAGGTATCTGCAGCCTCTTTTTGAAGACATTCAGATAAAGAGACTTAATTTTCCTTTAATTTCTTGGATCTTGTGGAAGAGGTCTCTTGTTCTACCTTTTCTGCTGTCTTTTTCTATTTCTTTGTATTGTATTTCTCCCTGTGAACAGGTTGCTGAAAACTTGCATTCAAAATTCTGACTTTCTCTCATCTTTTATTCTAGCTTGTCATATGTCCTTAATTACTTGAAGAATTTCATCTGCCATCGAATGAGACTTTTCTTTCTTTCTGGATGCAGATAGTGTCTTTTTGCATTCTTGTCTCTGTTCCTGGCTTCAGTCAAGGGTTCTTCTGGCTCCCAGTCAATTAGGCTTGATAGTGTAAAAATATTTTTTACTAAGATTTTCTTGAGGTTATATTTTGGCTTAAAGATTGATTTAATGTTCCTCTATAGCTTTACTCTAGTTTTTGAAGTTTAGGCTCTGTGCCACAGTCTGCTCCTGGTCCTGTTTTTTGCAGCAAGAAGAATAAGTTGCTTACTTGTAACTGTGGTCCTTTGAGAACCAAAGTGGTCACCTATGTCCATAAATGGATTTTGCGCCTGCACACTCCATTCAGAAAGTTCTTGAGCTGAGTAGCTTGGTGGGAATGCCTTACCCTATCCTGCCTACTGCGCTTGTCCAAACCCACCAAACTACCATTCCCTTAGTTTCAAAGTCTGCTGTCAAATATGTAGGGACCTGAAAGAGGGGAATAGGGTGGGTTTGTGTGGGCCACAGATGACCACAGTTACAGATAAGCAACCTCTTCTTCTTCATGGTCTCTGTGCCTCACACAAATGAGTGAATGTGAAGTTTACTAGAGGTCAGTGCAACACGTCAGTGGAGAACAGAAGAGAGAACTGCCCATTCAAAGCTGGCATCTGCCCTGGATCTGCATTCAAATCTGTAGTGCTGAATAACAGTAGAAAGCTGTGACCACATAATGGCTTTGCACAAGTTCAGTAAGGAAATGCCATAAAGGAGGGCAGCTAATGATGGCATTGCTCTAGCAGTGTGTGTTCGCATACCCTGAGGAACAGGTCTTTTAGCCATTTCATAAGTTAAATCATCTGGACAATCCCCCTTGCAACTCTTTGAGAAGACACCTGTTATCCTTTCCATGGACCACCATAGCAAATGAAAAATCTATTAGAAAGGCAAAATGAGGCAGTGTTTTTAATATATAAGGTCAATGCTTGGCACATATCCAAAGAATACAAGGAATCTCCAAGGTTGGAGGTAATATACTGGCAACACAATGTCTTGATTGAGGTAGAATTACAAAACAACTTTCAGCAGGAAAGAAATGTCAGGACCCAGGAAGGGGAAGAATGCATAGAGTGGTGGACCCAACCATCTGTGAAGCATGTCCCCTAGTGATCTATGACCTTTCCACACTCTCAAACAGAAGTGATGACATTTTGCCTTGTCTAGCAAAAAGAATAGGTATAGTCGCCTCTTAATGACTGTCTAAGAGCGGTAATGGATTGGATGAGGAAA
>CM034706.1:27827245-27839116 GCA_020142125.1 Phrynosoma platyrhinos
GCTCAAAAAGGTTGCCTATCCCTGGTGTAGACTTTCTTTTTATGCTATCCAAACCCTCATTTATTTTTTCTGCATCATCCTTCATATGAAACTTTTGTAGATTAAAAGTACTATAATATTTGGATTAACAAGATGTGTGTATTATTTGCAGTGATGTATTCAAGCCTTTTACTCAATGTCTCAAGTCAAGACACAAGTCTCTACTTCAAGTCTAGTTCAGTCTCAAGTCATTGTAAGATACATTCACATCAAGTCTCAAGTCGAGTCTCAAGCCTGGAGGCTAATTTTGACAGGGGAAAAAAGGTGGGATGAGTTTCTGGAAGGGGAACAGTAAATAGTAGGAAATGGACTTAACATGGGACTTGAGGTCTGCTCCAAAGCATGTCACTGCTGCACACTGGAGGAGACTTGTAAAGATCCCACCTAAAGTTCCTTGCTTAATGCATCTGCTGTTCCCTCCAAGAAATGCACCCCACACTCTGGGGAGAGAGTTTGCCTGCTGCTCAAGGTGAATGATATCAGCAAGTCAGTTGCCAAAATTACAGAAGTCACAAATTGATACAAGTCAGTGAATCATTTATTGTCAAGTCCAAGTCGAGTCTACATCACTGATTATTTGTTTCCATGTATTCCTTATGCTAGCTAAAAATTTACTTGTTCACCTAATTTGTTCACTCTGCATGTGATTGGTGTGTCTAAAATGAGCCAGAAGGACAGGTAAGCTACTTGGCTGTGGGACAGGGACAGACTGACAAAGCATGTTGTGACTATCAAGAACCAAGCATATAAAAACCTCAATTAAGAGAGAAATATCTGTATTTAGCTCTAAACTCCAGTCTTTCGTGAGATTTTTTTTTAACAAACAAAGAAGCTGTCTATTAATAATTCATCATTACTCAAAATCCACAGCTTGATGGAAAAAATGTTATAAAGAATGACAAAGGCCAGAACAGTACAATTTGCATCCATTACATTCAGAGTCTTCTATGGGCTCTTCGAACCTTCCACTCATTCCTGATCCTTCTCCTTTCCCCTTTTTATTCTTCTCCCACATGAGGTCTTTTTTTTTTATTGTTCTATAACTTACAGTTTCATAAAAATACAAAAACACAATGTTTACACTACTAAGATATTTAGAAACAATTAATACTATTACAATATAATCTAAAATCTGCAAGCAGTGATACCTTTTTTGCATCAACTCCAAAGCTTAAAAACATCATCAAGCTTTTGAAGCTTCTCTGACTTCATCAGGCAATGTTAAAAATCATACAGAAGAAAAATTGTGACAAAGTTAAAGTCACAAGCCTACACTGGGTATCTATGAGGTCTCTCATCCAGGCACTAACCAGATCCAGACCTGATTAACTTCAGAAAGGGCCTTTGCAGACTGCTAGAAATAGTGCAAATTGAGTCCACTTCAACTGCCCTGGCTCAGTGCTAGGGAATCATGGGAATTGTATTTTTTTCTGAGACATTGAGCCTTCTCTGTCAGAGAGCTCTGGTGCCACAATAAAATACAGTTCCCATGATTCCCTAGCACTGGGTCATGGCAGTTAAAGTGGACTCAATTTGCGCTATTTCTGGCAGTCTGCAAAGTTTGATACATCATGTGTCCTTTGCTGCACACACTCTTAAGATTATGCAAACAAAAATAATGGTTTGGTTGGATCTTAATTTCCCGTCAGTGAACAGAGTAATGGTCACATTTATTGAAATAGTTGTCATGAGTCTCAGGAGAAAATGAAAAAGGGGATATAAATAAAGTGATAATTAGTTGATCTATTGAAATTTACCATCCTTCCTGCTGTAGTTAACTGCCTCACTCAAATCTACTTCTGGGGGAATTGGCACCATTTGGGAATGTGTGGGGAGCTTCAGATGAAAGGGAGAATTGGCAGGAAATAATCCTTTCTGTGAACATAAGAGCCATTTAGAAGCAATTTATTGCAAAATTTTTATCCCAGCAAGCTAGCCATTAATCCAGTTATACATTTTGATCTAAAATCATTTCTCCACCACCTACTATGGAGCAACAGTTCAGGGCTGCACACAGAGCAACCATGTACTACAAGTCAACACAGGACCACAGGCTGTGCACCCTGACATATGTTTTTAAAAACTCTAGAAATATTCAAAAGGGAAAAAAATAAATAGGACAATGCTATAAAGAAATATCAATTGCCAGTCCCTAACTTTTCATTACAACAGTTTTTGTAATGAACATTTTAAACATTTTTTAGATTTTACTTCATCCATGTAGTTCACACACAGAGATTTAAGGTTTCTGAAAATTTTGAAACCATGGGCAGTAGGAGGTGATCTATTTTTAACGGAATTGGGGTGGTGGTGGAAATATTTCGTTATCATTGTAAAAGAAAATATTTCCTAATTTTGGTTTGTTTGTTTTTCCTGGGGAAAAGGGGCTTTGGAAAAAAATTGGGGGTCCCTCAAAATTTTCCAGTTTTTTTGTTTCCAGGCCTTCACATCTCTGTTCACACAACACATAACAACTTTGTCCCTGCCCTTCCCATCATACATAGTGAAGCATGGCTCAAGTATTCTTTACTTACAACAGTGTTTCTGGTTTGAAAGCAAACATCATGATCAATTTTCTTGTCTTACTTCTATACCAGCATAAAGATATATTGTTTGAAAAAATAATAATCTGTTTACTTTATAAAGGATGCAGAATCTATTACATAAACATACTTCAGATTTTGAAAAGTTGTAAGTACCATGACTACCATCAGATTCAGGATGATGTTATTACTTTAGAAGGCATTTGTAAAGCTGTGTAAAATTATTCTTAAATAAAGAATTAGATAATTAGATAACACTTACCTTGATCTGTATTGACTGTACAGCTGGCTGATCAATTATGTAAGTGTTCCAGTTAATAAAAAGGGCTTGTGAACATTGAACTTTTAATCTAAGATAATCACGGCCTATTTTTTCAAGGTGAAAATCATGCTGGTAAATGTATCTTCCCAAGTAACAAAATGGAATTAAACTGTACTTGTTATTTTGTTTACAACTGAATCACTGTACCTAGCTACACCAAGATTGTCTTAGAAAGGTCCTAATTCTCCTCACAACACATTTACAGTCTCAGTCTGTCAACAGTAATAGAACCAGACATTCAGAACAGCACCCTTTACAACTTTCATGTCCTTTTTTTAACAATAAAAAGGCCACTATATTCTATTTCTAGTACATAATTAAAGATCAATGAATAATCTTGTGGTATTATCCTTTAAGAGTGAGTCTAGCTGCCAGAGATGTTCTTGTGTCTCTCAAGACAATGAATATAACTAAAGAGCCCTTGGAAACAATCATATTTGACTTGTCAACTGAAAATGGAGCAAAGAACAATGAGCAGGATTTTTTAAAAAAGCAAATTAATTTAGTAGGTGCTAGTGAGAAAGCATGAGAGCCAGCATGGTTTGACTGTTGGACAGCAACTCTAGAGACCAGAATTCCCGCTGACCCATGAAACCCATTGGGGGACCTTGGGCAAATCACACTCTCTCAGCCTCAGAGGATGGCAATGGCAACCCCCAACCACCCACACACACACACACACACAAAGCTTGCTAAGAAACCCCTGTGATAGATTCGCCTTAGGGTCACCATAAGTCAGAAACAACTTGAAGGCACACAACAACAACAAATGAGAAAGCATGATTAGCTTGCATTTTCCAAATTCCATATATACTTGACTATAAGTAAAAAAAAAATTGCCCAAAAATTGACCCTAAAATCCTGGGTTGACTTATATATAGTCAATACAGTAATACTGTTTAAAAAGGTCCTGAAACAAGCACAATCCTGTGTGCCTCGGCAGTGATTTCAGAAAGAGCTGACAAGGCAGGGAGTGTATATGAAAGAGGTTATTAACCTTTTTAAGCCAATGTTAAAACCTTCTCCCCCTCATCCTCTTCCTCCCTCTCTGGATCTCTCTTGCCCACCAAACACCATTTCCCTACCCTTCTCAACCTCATGTTAAAATATTCTTTCCCCACCAAACACCCCATTTCCCTCCAGTTCCTTCTCTTCACAATCCAATGTTATAACCTTCTCTCCCCACCAAATATATCCCTCCACTTCCTTACCTTCACAGTCCGATGTTAAAACCTTCATTTCCCACCAAACAGGCCATTTCCCTCCATTTCCTTCCCTTCTCAATCCGATGTGAAAACCTATTCTCTTTATCCTCCTCCTCCTCCTTCTCTGACCACCAAACTTCACTTCCCTCCAGTTCCTTCCCTTTTTAATCCAATGTAAAAACCTTCTTTTCCAGCATCAGAGACGTGATGTTAGGTGGTCTGAAGAGGTCCAGAGAAGGATGTGGTATTTCCCCCTTTACAGCCTCTCTTACCTCCCCTAGGTTTTACTCTCGACTTATCCAAGAGAAATATCAAAATTCATTTGTTTGGCCCTAAAACCTGCCCTCAACATACACAAGAGGTTGACTTGTACACGGGTATATATGGTAGTGCAATTAAAATCAATAATTTTTCTGTCTTGGAATAAAACTTCATTAAATCGGAACCTTTGCTATTTTTTTCTTGTTTGCTTCAGCAAAGTCTTCAAATCTTTGCTAAATTTTCTTAAGAACTCTTTAGCTTTTATAACTGCATTTATATGTCTCCTTTGTTTAGAGGGCAACAATATTTCTTCTAACTTCTTCCAGCTAAAGGAAATTTCCTATCATTTCAAATTATCAGTAAAAAACATATAGCTCTTTACTTTTTCAAAATTCTCAAAGGGATAGTTTTCATGATGAACACTTCTTTACTTCTGAATTTCATTTTAACTTCTTTTCTGGTTCAATGCTTGAGTTCTCTCTAAAAGTTTGATCAATTTCATATCCCATTTCTTCCCATCTCTCTAAAAAGTCTGTCAAAATAGTATTATTTCTCTTATGTTCTCATTCAGGTATTCCTAATTTCCCTTAAAACAAAGACAATATTCTCTCTCTTGTAATTCCATAACTGTCATCTAGTTGAAGATTCTGGGAACTTTTGTGGTTGAAGAGTAGAGTATAAATACTCTAAATATTATTCCTATCAGCTTCTGCTGTTACTCCAGCTGCACCCCTTCCTAATACTGGAGGATCTAAAGATGGTGGTGCATGTGTTGGTAACCTTCTGCAATGCTCTGTACATTGGGTTACCAAGTTCAGAAACTTCAATTAGCTGAAAACATGGTAGCCAGATTGGTCACTGAGACATCTAGAAGTGATCATGTTACACTAATGTTAAAATCACTCCACTGGCTGCCAATAAGTTTCTGGTAAAGTATGACATGTTGGTTGTTGCCTTTAAAGCCCTACGTGGTTTACAGGAACACCTTCTCTCATATAATCTACCCCATACTCTCAGGTTCTCCGGGGGATATCTACTTCAGTCAGCCAAAACTAGACTGACAGCTGTTACCCACAGAACATTTTCTTCAGCCACCCCAAGATTGTAAAATGACGTGCTAGAGGAGATTTCTCAGCTGAATACCCTGTCTCTATTTAAAACAGCAGTAAGGACCAGTCCCTTCCAGTAAAGACCAGTCCCTTAATTTTAAAGTACTGATTGACTGAATTTAAAATGTACTGGCTTTATATGCCCTCTTAACCAACTTTATGTGTTTAATATGTTGTTGGTCCTCTCTCCCATACAAAGAGGCAAGTAAAAAATAATTCAATAAACAAATAAATAATTTCTGGTGGTATCTCACCTCACTGAGTACAATCATCCCTCCTGTTGCCAACTGAGACAACATGCCCTGCCTTGGATGATGTTATAGTGAGGAAGGAAGATGCCAGGGCAGGGGGACTGTGCTACTTCCCTACTGAAATAATCTGCCGCTGCTACCTTAACCCACTCTCTTCTCACAGTGCTGCTACACTACCTCTATCTCCTGCTTAGTCACCTTCTCCTCACTAACCTGCTTGCTTGCCATTCCATACTTGGGTGGGAGATCACCAATACCACATGCTGTAGACCAGGGGTAGGCAAACTGTCCCCTTTAAGGGCCGAGGGACTTCAGCTCCTAGAATCCCAGACTATTGGCCAACATGGCTGAGGCTTCTGAGAGCTGAAGTCCCTCGGCCCTTAAAGGGGACAGTTTGCCTACCCCTGCACTATATTTCAGAGGAAGGAACTGGCAAAACTACCTCTGATTGTTCCTTGCCTTTAAAAAAAAAACCATGAAATTCATGAGGTGCAGTGCTCATTCCCACATGTATAAACCCACTTAACTTAGTAAAATATATGGCTAAGTAAATGGTTCAAAACACTATACTATATACCAAAGACAAGTGTACATTAATTAGTCTCTCTGAAAGGACGTGAATTCTCTTCTTCTTCTTTTTTTAATTGAAGCTACTTCAAGATCCATAGCAAATATCTTTGTACTACAATAAGCTTCTATCTGTCCTCCCAGTTCCTTCTTTCCTCCTGGTAACAATTAGTTTGGCTCTATGCATTTCCTGCTGATAGATCAGACCTCAGCTCCCTTCAGAAAGACTAGGCTTTTCCCCCCAAATTGCAACATTTCCCTGGAGAGGTTCACTTTAAATCTCAATGAGATTGTGAATTTTCAATCAGCCCTGAAAAGCCATAGCTAGCCCATTACTTGCAAAACAATAGGGCTGAACTTCTTGTCTTGTATCCAGAAGGACTGGAAACTTATTTTTAAAATAATAATTTGATTATGATGATGATTATTGGAATCCAGGTGAGTTTATGGTCCAAACATGAACTGGTCAGCATTCCTAGAATCTTGGTAAAGTTTGGTTTATCAGGTAATATGTCAACCCTACCCCAATCCCTTCTGATCACCCCTTGCTGGAAAAAATATTTACAAAAGAAGCCAAACAGCAGTAACAAAAGCCTAGGGGTAGATTTGCCATTTAAAATCTATTTAAAGCAATCCAACCACTGTGGTTTGTTTAAAGCCTGAAATAGCCTGAAATGTTTCCATATTTACTAACAACTCTCATCTGGTTTTATGCTTCAGAATTGATATAAAACTTTGAGTCCCACTGATTCTGCAAGAACAATATGGTGCTCTTTCTAATTTACAGAAAAATCTTTTCTTTTACAGCACCATTCTGACATAAATTGTAAAGAAATTAAATAATAACACAGATTTTTGTGTACTTCTGAAAATTATTAACTCTCTTTTGCTTTTTATTGGTCAAAATAAATTACTTAAAAATGCAAATATAATCTGACTCAAACATGGATGACATCCCTCTTTGAAATAAAAAAAATGAGCCAACTTCTTACCTATCTGCCGTGTCACCTGTCACCTTTCCTCCTGATCCGTTTATGGACTCCTGCCTTGTGAGCCCTTGAGATCTACCTCGTTCCAATGCTGATATAGAATGCTCCTGCAGCTTTGCTTTTTTCTCCTGAGGTGCTTCTTCGTTCCGCAATCCTCTAAAAACGTCTTGATCAGACTTCTGCGGTGTATTTGTTCCACTATTATAAAACCAGGCTCCGGATTTTGTGAGGATTTCTTGTTGTTTTCGGCACGAGTTACATACCCACATTACCTACATATAACATGCAGAGGAGATATATATTACTTTCTCAAAAGAAGGCAAGACAAGAACAATTTTACACCAAATATGTATCAAATATAGGCCTCAGGCCTGTAACTATCACCTCCTAAAAACTAAAGCATTGATATTTTAATTATACTTTTATTTTAAAAAATAGAAAAATCATTCATTTTAGAAGGCTTATGATGTATTTAATCATATCAGACAACAAGTAATTCAGACACAGTAGCCAGATCCTTAAATATACAGTAGAAAATACAATAATTATCTTCAGTGGAACTTATTTCTCAATAACCGTGTTTTGCACTGTATCCTACCTGTTCCAGGAATAATTTTCTCCATGTATAATTTCTGACATTAAAGTGTCACAAATCAAATGGACTCTCTTAGTCACTCATCAGAACATCATAAGAGCCCTGCTGGGTAAAACCAAAGCTCTATCTAGTTAAGCATCCTGTTTCCTATAATGGGCAACCAGATGCCCTCAGAAAGTCCATAAGGCTGGTTTGAATGCAACAGCCTTCCCCTGCTGTTGCTCCCCAGCAACTGGCACTGAGACATATTTCTCTGAACTTAGAAGTGAGATCACTGAATGTACGTGCATGTTTACACATATAAATAGAAAGTATCTTTCATAATTCTCTGTAGGAATGACAGGAAGGGTCATGTGCAAAGGACCTGTTGCCAAAACAAAATAGTAAACTTTGAAACACATATGCTATGGGGTACTTTTTAACAAGAACAGTAACTTTTAGTAGTAAACCAGTAGGTAATTGTGGGTGTCTTCCCAGAAATATCTGTGTAATAAGAAGGCACCATTTAAAACTGGAACTAGCAACAGGTCCACAACTTCCTTACAAAATGAATTGAGCTTTTCCACACGTGTGTATGAAGATTATACATAACATATCTCTACAGCTGCATATAACTGAAATAATTAAACTTCAGTTTGGCAACATTTAATACTTCTTAAACATTGAGTACAATAATCCTAACAATAATGCTCATGGCTTAGTCAATTCATGATCATTATTTCCATACAGTTCATTATATTTCACATTACATTTCAAAATATATAACTAAAAAGATTAAGTATGAATATGAGAAGTGCATGTTTGAAACACATGCAGCACAGAGATATATTTGTTAAAGATCACACAATGGCTGTGACTAACATCAAGCAATCACTTAGTCGTATACTGGGATTTCTTGGTGTATGAACAGAGTAGGAGAAGATACAGAAGACATGCTTTCACATTCTGCATGTCAGAACCTGTTACTGACTCATTATATTATACTAATCTAGATCCCATTTTTATAGCAAAGAATTTTAGAGACAACCCTACATCATTGTTTTTACGATGGGGTAGATAAGTTTTTCATAGGAATAAAAATAACTGAGAATCTCATAACAGTTAAATGACTAACCATAACAAATCACAATGTGGTTGAGAGCCATTCTGGTCACTCCTATGCACCTTAGGTACTTCTAAAGCACAGATGAGTACCTTCTTCAGCATGAGGGACCAATATTCTCCCCTGCAAAGCTACTCAGATCCCAATCAGAGCTGCCTCCCCACCAACTGATGTCTTCATTACATATACATCACCCAGAATGTCTTCAGTACCCAGGTTCATAAACCCTCTTGGCACCAAGATATTGAGATATCTGAGTTACCAGATATTTCAGTATCTTCTCTCTGTGAAATCCTTCTAATTGGCACTTAGGGGCCATTCAGATGTCGGGGGTTTTTTAGCGTGATGATTCGAAGAAGCCAACTCACACATTCCAAGTTTGTTATTTACATTATTTTTTCATCAGAACTGCATCTTTTTGCATCTCTCCATGTTCTGTTGCTCAGACATGCTCACCAGCCCTGTGCCTCCCCCACAAGGTTACCGGCAACCCCTGTGAGGTCCCCAGCCAGGCATTTTGAGGCTGCGGCAGCGGCAGCAATGTCTCCCACTGCTCCCTGGAGCCTCCGGCTGCCAAGAGATGGTGGGGCGAGAGGAAAACGAGAGGGGGGGAGTCCTCCTCTCCCCTCATCTGAGGGGAAAGATGCAGCCAGGCATGTGGGGTTCAATCCCAGGTCTATTTGCATTGTTATTCACACTAACAACAATGTGAATATTTGGGGGGAAAATGGAAAATAACCTGGTACTGATTATCCCGGGTTAAGTGGGTTTTTTGGCAGCACCCTCCCCAAAGGAAAACTGAATTGGTTGCATTCAGGATGCATGTGAACAACAAAGATTCAACCCGGATTCATCCCAGATTACTTTCACTGTCTGAATAGCCCCTTAGATGTATGCCAGCCAGAAAGGAAGAAAGCCTTAGAGAGCTCTGTCTTTCCCTGGCCAGCAGCATTCTTGTCCTTCATTCCCAGCTCAACTTCCTGCTGCAACTGGTACCTCCCCCCCATCCAGTACACCAGTGGTTCCCAAACTTTGGTCTTCCAGGTGTTTTGGACTTCAGGTCCCAGAATTCCTGACTGTTGGCCAAGCTGGCTGGGGCATCTGGCAGCTGAAGTCCAAAACACCTGGAGGACCAAAGTTTGGGAATCACTGCGGTACACCATCCCATCCATGCAGTACAATGAGAAAACTCCCCAGAGACCTATGAAATTGCAAGGAGTTCTGGACATTTTTTTTAATGTTATTCAAAATGACTGGAAAAAAGAGGAACCGTGAGCTTTGCAGAATGACATGATTTGGCAGGGGAGGTGAAATATGACTGTGTGGACTCTTCTAAAACTTTTTGGAGGGATGAGGAATAAATGTAGCTGGAGAAGTTGGCCTCATATTGCATGTCTTGACTGAAAGTATTTTACATACACCTAAGTCTGTTATACCAAAAGCAGAGTATTGAAATTGATGAACTCTTCAACAACATTTGGGAAGGGGAGAAAGAATGTAGAGATGCCAAATAAACAAACATAACAAAATGGAGAAGCATTATTGACAAGGGGGGAGGAAGTGCAATTCTTCACCATCAGTATTTGAAATCTGTAGTTATTTTTAAATGTGGTGGTTTTAAATGTTCTGAGCAATTTTATGCTAGCTCTACACAGTGATAGAAGCAGGCATTTCAAGGAGATGTAAGTTTTCCACTACAGACAAAAATCCATTAGACCTTGCTAACTTTGACAACTATAGGCCAGTCTCTAATTTGCCGTTTGGCAACAAGTTGCTGAAGAGTGATAGCAACACAACCCCAGGTGTTTTTGAATGCAGATTATTATTTTGGGACAAAGACTGCCTTAGTGCTTTGCTTGATGACCTATGCCAGGAAGGGGTAGTAAATTTCCTAGTACTCTTGGTAGCTTTCAGTTCAATCTGCCATAGTATCTTACTTTGTGGTCATTATACCTTGCAGTATTTCCACTTTTTTCCTAGAAAACAGATTTCAGATGGTGGTGCTGTTGGGTCAGGCTTTGGACATAGGCACAGTTCAATGAACTTGGTGAGATTCTATTTTGACCCCCATGCTTTGTATCACCTACATAAAACCACTTGAAGTTTGTATGAGGGAGCAGTAAACAGTATACTGATAACACCTCTGACTTTTTCAACATATTCCAATTAAGCTACTCCCATAAACAGGTCTGAAAGCAACACGGGACCAAATGAGACTAAATAAAGCTCAGTATAAACAATAAACAATAAATATCTAGAGAAACACACATCTATGACAGAACCACAGTCTATTAAGTGGCAGGCTCATAGTTTCAGGTTCTACTGAATCCAGTATTACTTCTGAATTCTTAAGTGGCAGCAGAGGCTCAAAAGTGCCTTTTTTCCAACTCTGGCTAGTTTGCCACCACAAGAAAAAAAAAACATCTAGCTGTCAATTTCCATGCTGTGGTGACTCCCAGATTACATCCCTGTGATACCTTGCCCCAGGTTTATGAGATTTGTCAAGAGACTGCCCTGAGGAAACTAACATTCTAATCATTCACATGGAAGGGTTGTAACTCAGTAGTAAAACCTATATTCTCCAAACTAAAAGTCCAAGATTCAATCCAGGTAGCACTAAGAAACAATCTGATCATAGGATTTAATGGCCGGTATCCATAGTTTTTTGTGGGTTTTTTGGGCTATGTGGCCATGTTCTAGAAGAGTTTCTTTCTGACATTTCGCCAGCATCTGTGGCTGGCATCTTCAGAGAATGCTGAAATGGAAGAGAATAGGTCTATATATACTGTGAGACCCTGGGTAGGGAGGAGTGATTCCCATGTAAACTATGTATTCTGTTTTTGAATGGGTATTGTTCTGTTGTTGATGGCATGGCTTCAGGGTGGGAG
>CM034706.1:27840429-27851432 GCA_020142125.1 Phrynosoma platyrhinos
ACATCCGGCCCCCCAAGGCCTTAGGTTGCCTACCCCTGCTCTAGAAAGACCTGGATAAAGTATCCACTTTTAAATAATTAGCACATCTCTTAAATGCAAATCATTATCCTGTGTTGCAGTTTGTGTACAACTATAGTATCACATCTTAACTTGAAACAAAGAGAACAGATGTATTACAGTGGTAACAATAATCAGCTATCCATTACATTTACAAATATGTAGTACAAAATTAACTCAAACTTGTATCACAGTTTTTGGTTATGTCACAAATACCAACTTTTATTTTTTATTATATTTTTGCAAAATAAAATTTGATTAAGTTATAATATTCTGAATTAAAATTACACTATGAGTAAACTGCAGTGCATATACACATTTTTCAAATTGGAAAACAGTCCATTTTGAAAGGCACACACTTTATCTGTACAGCCATTTTTTTCTCGATGAAAATTTTATAGTTCACAGAGCTGCCTATTCATAGAAAAGGTTGAAACACCACCTTGTGCTAAATGCTGGTATTACTCTGCTCTCCAATAATGCTGAGATGATAACGCACATGTAGTATTTCTAATACACACTTAGATTATCCCCTTCCCAAATCAAAATGCCTGCGCAACCTTTTCCTTTTCAGCAAGTACAAATCCAGAATTAAAGGTCTGCCATCTGATTCAAAACTCCCATTACTTTCATGTTTTCTTGAGGAAATATAAATTGATTTGGGGCAGTAGTTCTCAATTTTTTCCCTCTTAGGCCTCCCTTTACATGTAGATACATGTGAATATTAGGGGGGGGGCTTCTCGATGGAGCACCTCAATATCTGTGGGGGTTTAGTTCCAGGCCCCCACACACACATACGAAAAATCATGGATGCTCAAGTCAATATTTAAAATTTAAAATTATCTGAGACTGACAGCAGCCAGACTGAGAAGTATTCTCAGAGCAGTAAGAGAGGCTGCAACGGCAAGGCCCAGGCTCTTGGGCACATTCTTCCTGCTTCTGTCGTGATTTGACACACCAGCGTCTTGCTTTGAGAGTTAAGAGGAATCCTTGGATTCCTCCTGCACCCCACTCCCACAGTTGGAGTCTCTTGTGTGACTCTTGTGTGTAGTGGGAGAAAAGGGGTAAAAAAAAAGAAAGAAAAAGAAAGAGGTAGCTTAAAATCCTTTTTTCTCACAATGCCCCAGCAGAGTACAGCTCTGCATTGCCTATGAGGAAAGCTTTCCCCTCAACCCTCCTCAAGCTCTTAGACTTCTCTGTCAATTATGTTGGAGAAACTGGGTTTTAAGCCACCTCTAATTTTTACTCATCTACACACAGCTGCCATCATCACTACTGCTCCCCTCCAGCTTGTGAGTCAGGAGGAATGGTGGGAGGCAATGACCTTTGCTCCAACCATGCACACAGAAGTCCCAGCCTCCCCACCGCAGCCCTCCACTCCCTTCTCAATCTCTCTCATTCCTTGGCATGCACTCTGATGCTGAAGGGGATGCTGAAAAAGCCTTCCAAGCAACTTCTCTCTCTGGAGGCTGAGCCAATCGTGCCTGAGATAGACGCCCCCACCCCTTAAGAAACTGTCACACACCCCTGGGGGGGCACTCCCCACCATTTCAGAACCTGGGATTTGAGGGATCTCTACAAACACAATAAAGATACACTAGCACAAAACTTCTTTCTTCTTTAAAGCTTATAATTCATTCATATATAAAGCCCCATATATAATATTAGAATACAGTATGCACAAAAGAAGTCATGCCTAATTAATATTATAATATTATATATGGGGGTTTGTATATGGATGAAGTCTAAAATTACTAATGAAGAGCCTGTACAGATCAGCCAAAAGGGCCAGCCTGGTGGAGTCGGGGCTTGGTGACCGCACACTGGCCACCCCAACTCCGCCCCCATGTTGTCCCGATTCCACCTCCATGTTGTCCTCACACCGCCTGCCCAAACAGATGGTGGGTTGTGTCAGGGTGCTCCCTTGGTGCAGCATTTAGACACGCTGCACCAAAGGAGGGCAGAAAAGCCACTTTTTGGAGCTGCAAAGTGCTGGATCATGGTTGCGGTGTGCGGTGCCATGGCCCCAATCCAGCGCTCCCCTTACGGGCCATCTGTAGAGCTCCTAAGAAAGAAATGCTACTGTCAGCAGAAAGTTCCATAAAAACATTAGTTTCCTAAGTTATAGGTTTTTTACCAGTGATATGCTTCAGGAGTTTAAAAAAAATTCAGTGTTAACAATTATTGGAAAGATTAACAATATCATAGTAAGTTTCATAATTATTTGGCACTTTATTTCAAACTGGTTCCAAATCTAGCATTCAGCTCTGTAATCAGCCAGATGGATTATTCTTGTTTTGAGAAGATCTCTGCTCCCTTTAGCCAAATCTTTGGGCCATGATAGTTATTCAGGAAAGGCCTGTTGGAATTGATCCGTGTTGACAGCTTTTTTTGAAGCTGTCAAGGGTGGTAATAAGCAAGCCCTCTGGGAGGTCACCGACAACCTCGTTTTCATAGGTTGTAGCAGATTCCTCCCAGAGGACCAAAGTGCACGGGGAGGGTCATACGGAAGGAGGAGGTCCCGGAGATAAGTTGGACTCAAGCCATGTAGGGCTTTAAAGGTCATAACCAACACCTTGTACTGTGCCCGGAAACTGATGGGCAGCCAATGGAGAGTTTTTAGCACAGGTGTTATATGCTCTCTTCTGGAAGTACCAGAAACCAACCTGGCTGCCATATTCTGAACTAATTGAAGTTTCCGAGTCAAGCACAAGGTTAGCCCCATGTAGAGTGCATTGCAGAAATCGAGACGGGAGGTTACAAAATCTGGATGAAACCATTATCTGAATCCCCTCAAGTGAAGCATCATCCTTATACTAATGTATGATATATAATTTGTCCTTTTAATCAAACTCAGGTGATGATACAGAGTCTCAGACTAAGAAACTTATTGCATTCTTAAATAATACAGCTTACCTGATCCGGTTAAAAATTTAAAGCAGGTGGCATCCTGATATTATCAGAAGGATTTAGCCACCGAAATCGCCACCTGGGTCCATCCCAGGTCCATCCCTGCTCCCAGGGGCACTCAGTGCACCTCTTTTCGAAGCCGGGAGTTTTTTGGCTTAAAAAGATGGCCGCCGGAGCACCCCTGGGAGCAGGGCTGGACCTAAGCTGGACCCGGGCAGCGATTTCAGCAGCTAAATCTTTCTGATAGTATCAGGATGCCAACCGATTTAAATTTTAAATTGGATCAGGTGAACTGTATTATTTAAGAATGTGATAAGCTTCTATAATGGATGAGAAACAAAAAGTGAATCTCAGTCCTGTTATGAAAAAGATGGCGGTAGTGAACAACAGGTGTTAGATAGCCTCTTTTAAACATAGTTGGACTCTAGAAAGATCAGATCCACAATTGGGGTTGCTATGAATCAAGCTCTGTCTTTGAAGGCTTATGTGACCCTGGTGGGACAAAGCAGATTCCACCAATTAAGGATGATGGCCAGCTATTTCTTCTCTTGGATAGGGATAGCTTGGCCACTGTTAGTCATGTTGTGATAACATCTCATTAGGGTTACAACAGAGTACTGTATGAAGGGCTGCTATAAAAACAATTTGAAAATTTCAGTTCATATATAATACAGAAACTAGATTTCGAACTGGAAACAGATTCATAGTCCAGCGTTCATACCATTACACCATGCTGGATGTCTGTTTATCTACATCTTGTGGTATTGAACTCTACCAGGGTTTGAATCCCCACTCTGCCATGGGAACCCACGGGGTTACCTTAGGCAAGTCACACTCTCTCAGAGGAAGGCAAATGCAAATGCTCTCTGAACAATTCTGGTCAAGAAAGCCCTGTGATAGGTTCACCTTAGGGTCACCATAAGTCAGAAACACAACAACCCAAATAAGCACAACTTTGTATACCTTTTAAAAGGTGTTAAAATTGTTTAGTAGAGATTCACTAGAAATGCCTAGTGCCTAGACTTTTGCTGCGGTTAAAGATTTTCCTGGCTTTCAGTTGTTCCTGAGTATAATTTAAGATGTCAATTTTAATATACACTGAACTTTAAACAAAATGTACACAAAACTCTAAATAGTTTTGGACTAAAATGACTAAAGAAATATTTTCCATAGTTTTTAAGTTCATCCTCTTGACTGCTTTTCCCATTCATTAACATCATCTCCTAGGAATGCAAAGACGTAGCCATGTTAGGCTGGAATATCAATATGAAAGGGATCTTGTAGCAGTGTACCTTTGAGACTAAACGCAAGAAAGAAGTAGTGCAATAAACTTTTGTAAACTCTGAGTTTACTTCTTCAGAGTAATGCATCTGAGGAAGTAGATTCATTCTACAAAAACTTATGCTGAAACTTCTCTCTCTGTGTCTGAAAAGTGCTACAAGATCCCTTTGCATACGATCATCTAACAATAGTCATTGATGTAGACTTGAGTCAACTGACATACTCAATTTGGACTCAAGTCAAGTCAGTGATTTGACTTGGGCCCAACTTGGCAATAAATGATGTACTTACTGATTTGCTGGCCTAACATCATCCAGAAACAACAAACACATTATGTAATAGACTTGAGGCAGAAACCTGTGCTAGAACAGATATCTTTCACTATAAACAAAGAGCCATCTCTAAATACACACTGGTCTAGTTTGACCTTTAACTAAATTACACTATTGACTTAATGAGAAATAACATCACTCTGTCTCAAATGTAACTTACTTTTAGTTACTTTTATTGTTCCTGGGTTGCAGACTCACTAAAAGGAGGAATAACACATGGTTCAAGAATGGCTTGTGTTACTATCTTGTGTTGTGCTCTATTGTGGTAGTTGAAACAATGAGATACACAGGAGAAGAGTAATTTTTTTGTACTATAATCCAATAGCTTTATAACATTCGGATGGGTTGTTTTAAGTTATCTCAAAGGAAACTATTTCAGTAAAGAGTTACTTTTTAAAAAATATGACAGTAACTAGTTCTAGCATTGGAATTACTATAACTAATTACCTATAAAGTTGCATCTTATGCATTGCTCTCTCCTAATGAATGGATGCTGCTTGGCTGACAGCTGTGGAGAGAGGAAGTGTGAACAAATAGTCTTTCAGGTAGCTATAACTGCATATTACACAAGAACCAAAGGGCCAAAGTGTGTATTACATGGGAGATCTGTGACTGAGCTCTTCAGAATTTAATTTTTGTTTAAAAGTTCCAGTTAAAAAAGAAGGGTGGGATATAAGCATAAGAAGTACGTAATTATTAGCAAAAATTACTTAGGTTTGATAAGAGTATGGGTTCTGGGGAAGGGAGTTTTAGTTCTTTCCCTTCAGAGCTGTCTGATCTAAATTGTCCAGCTAAGTTGTTCTTCTCTTGCTGTGGAAAAAAGATACAGACATATAGATATCTTTTCCTCTTATGGTTGGTGGTGAATCAGGCATGTATGAGTCAGGCTTAAGTTTGATCAGAATCTAGAATTCCAGAAAGTGTTTGACATTTAAAAAACCATAATGACAAAGCCAAGTTAGCTTTCTTTGATGACAAAAAATGTTACTTCAACTATATTATAACAATATCCTTCTCTCTATAGAAAGAAAACATAATTCCTAGAACCAGGTGTTCATATATTTCATATATTTCTGAGAGTCAATAGATGGAAATCAATGTTTTATTTTAAGTATAATACACAAGAATCTGAAGAAAAATATCTCTTCTTCCATTCTTTCCCTAAACCACTAGTCTGTGCTGCAGAACTTACTTTCAGGCAGCGAAGTTAATATTACGCTGTGAAATGCCAGTGCCTCTACCTTGCTTATCTCATGCATCCCTATTAATGCATTTGGCTATTCTTACATGTCCCCAAACAAGGGGAAATCCTTTTCTTTAACTAAGTAGAAACTAAAACTTGAGAAAGAGGAAGAGAAAGAGGGGGATTCCCCCCCCTTAATTCAAGCAGTTTGGGTGTGGGATACATGTTCTGCTTTGGAGGGCTGGAAGCAGGAAAGGACTGCAGATTAGGGCAGCCTGAAAGTGGATCAGCCCAGCAATATCATGGCAGCAGCTCTAGTTACAGCTGGACTGGAGTGTGTTTTGGTATCTTCAGCCCCGGCAAGCCCAACAGTGGGTGCAGTTGTGTTTGTGTTAATTACATGGTTCTCCTCTCTCCATTTATCCCAATAGATCTGTAAGATGTATTTGACTGAGAGGCAAAGATTGGCCAAAAGTCCCAAGTAAAGTTAATATTTGGAGGCATTTGAATGGGGGTCTCCCTGTTCCAAGTGAAAAACTCCAATATTATACTATATCACCTCTAGCTTACTATATAGATAGCTCCAAGGGTGAAACATAGTGGTACAGTCTATCAGACTAACTAGTAAAGCCACAATTAAAGAATGGAATTTGCATGCCAATTTGAATATTATTTAAAATAAACTGTCTGGATTTGAAACACTGAAACATGGCAGCTCTATTTTTAAGTTCTGTGATCAGCTATTCTTTGTTATTAGTACAGAATAATTAGTTTCTATTCTTTTCAGTAGGGCAAATGGTGCTGAGTTGTTCCTGTACCCAACAGCACAATGTTTTCCAAAACTTTTAACATTCAAATTTACTTTTTGAAAAAGAGAAAAGAGAAATGTGGTCATATGGATCAGGGGTAGGCAACCTTTCCCCTTTAAGGGCCAAGGGACTTCAACTCCCAGAAGCCTCGGCCATATTGGCCAATAGTCCCATGTTGGCCAATAGCTCCTGGGATTCTGGGAGCTGAAGTCCCTCGGCCCTTAAAGGGGAAAGGTTGCCTACCCCTGATCTGGACCAATACAATTTTAACATCATTTGGAAGTATAATATGTCTGCTCTAAATTAATAAGTTATTTAAATATTTCTGCTCTGCCCTATATATAATGTGAGTGTAGAACAAAATTGGAGGGACAATATGGTAGTGGTTTGAGTACTAGACTACAACTCTGGAGAACGCAGTATGAATCCTCACTCAGCCATGGAAATCCACTACATGACCTTGGATAAGTCACATTCTCTCAGCCTCAGAGGAAGGCAAAGGCAAATCCTCTCTGAAAAAATGATAAGGTTGCCATGAGTCAGAAACAACTTCAATGCACACAACAACAGAATGAACAAAATTAAAAAAATTAAAAAAATTCAACAGTCAACATAAAAACTGCAACCTGGTGCAACAAAACCTAATTAATGAACTCATTAATCTCTAATTGCTCAGGTGAGCATTGGACCACAATTGCTTGGCTGCACAACCAGATTTTAGCTTGGTGCCACTCAGGCCTCCAAGAGAGGGCATTCTGTAACGGGGGTGCTATAGCTGGGAAAGCCCTTGTCTGCTGCATCTCCACATGGCATGCTGCTCCCAAGATTAAGACACACAGACAACCACCCTCTTAATGATCAGGCAAGTATACATCAAGAGAGGTGGTCCCTTAAATAACCAAAACCTTTAAGGTGTCTTGTGGGGGTTTTGTCCTGAAGGTAGCATTAAAAATTCTTGACCAAAATTAACTGCAAAAACTTCCCAGTCTTTTCTATATCGGAGAGATGCTCACTGTGCAAATTACTAGTTACAAGTTGAACATTTCAGTGACTAGAGCATTAATACTGTGTGAAATTGCTTGTTCTGCCACCATTTTGCAGGAACCCACAGAGCCAAGTAGTACACTGCAGAAATGGCTTTTATAATTGCCAGGTTTACACATAAGCATGGTCATATTAAACTTAATTTTATTACTAAACCTACATATTGGTTTCAGACTTCTCCAGTTTCTTGCCTTTCAGCATATAAAGGAGTCAGCTGCCTCTTCAAAGACTTTTGCAGTGACAATGAATAGAATTGTCATGCCTTTGCAGGAGGACTTTTCCAGTGGGGAACAGTTCAAGCCCATGAGCCTGAGGATGATAAAGAGCTAACTTTCCCTTGGACCCTCAAAAGACTGCACCCTTGGATGAAGCGAACAGTGCCCCAGAATTGGAGGAAAAGACCAGATCTGCTCCCAAGCTACAGAAGTGACAATCAGGCTCAGCTACCAGCACGAATGCTCAACTCCAGGGGGATTGTCCTCAAGAGTAAGAATTTCCTCAAGTGAAAAGCTTTCCTTCCAGGTAGACCTTATGCAGGAATGGTCTTGATGCAGCATAAAAACTTCATTTGTCACTCAAGTTGCTGAATACAATACATTACATAGATTTTGCCACCCATTCCTTGCACCCCGTTTCTTGTACCAGCTTATTTCATGCCCAAGCTTGGACTGTGTATTGTTTTAATCATGGAACTCATATTGTTTATTATCAATCAGCTCTGGTGGCGCAGTGGTTAAATGCCTGTACTGCAGCCACTCACTCTAGACCACAAGGTTGCGAGTTCAATACCAGCCAGGGCTGAGGCTCGACTCAGGCCTGCATCCTTCCGAGGTCGCTAAAATGAGTACCCAGCTTGTTGGGGGGCAATCAGCTCACAGTTGTAAACCGCTTAGACATCCCATAGCGTAATATGAAGCGGTATATAAATGAAGCTGCTTTGCTTTGCTTTTGCTTTATTATCTGCTTTGCCCTGCTTTGACTTTGGCTGTGGCCAGTCTGACCTTACCCACTTATTTAGTGTTATTTTGATTGATTTATTCTCTCTCTAACAATTTACCCTTGGGTTGACCACTGGTCCTCATCAGTAGCCTACCCACTGTCTGGATTATCTCCTGGTGTGTTCCCTCCCCACTTGGCCATTTCCACTACTGACCACTGGATCCCAGAACAGGAAAAGAATGGGAACTGTCTTTTTCAAATCTCATAATGAATAATTCCATCTCTCCCCCTCCCTACTTAGCCTCTTTCTTTTGATATGAATTACAAGCCAGTGGTCTCTTTCTCTTCTCACATCTCCTTGCTCCAACTGCCTCTGGCCTCTTCACACTTCTCGGTTGATCTAGGACCAGACAATACCTATCAATGGCACCAGCCATAGCTAAGCCAGTTCACTGTGATACCTGGACAATGAGCAGGCAAGAAAACCAATTCCAAGCCACAACTTTCCTCCCCATAAATATTGGCTAGTGGTTCTCATGTCAGTGGAACAGTAAATCCACTCCAGGTATTAATCCAGGCTTTCAAGGGACAATACCAAGGTGTTCAACCCTATTCAACAAATAGTTTCAGCATCATTCCAAGATACTGGACCTATCTGCTGAATCTTGCACACTACACCTATTCAGGCAAGGCATTTGTTTACCAGGGCTTTCGGAGGTCTCTCTTTCACAGGGACACCATTAATTGGAGTCAACAGCAAACAATAACAATCTTGGATAGATCCTGTAAAGCAGGGGTAGGCAACCTTTCCCCTTTAAGGGCCGAGGGACTTCAGCTCCCAGAAGCCGCAGCCATGTTGGCCAATAGGTCCTGGGATTCTGGGAGCTGAAGTCCCTTGGCCCTTAAAGGGGAAAGGTTGCCTATCCCTGCTTTAAAGCTATGAAAAAGCCTGGACTGAATTCAGCATCCCACTGACTTGAGAACCACTAGCCACCTCTCCTCCCAGTAGAATGAACACGCATAGAAAGAGCACTTGCATGGAAAGGGCATTAAAAGTGTAGTCAGTGGAACCTGCACCCAAATCGGAGGTGGTGTGGAGTGAAGTAATTTCATATGTTCCCTGTATGTGAAACAGATAGTAGCCAAACATGCTAAATACAAAGCATGTTTATGCACATTGACCAAATAAATATTCTTAGTCAAGTCTAAAGCATATAAATGCCCTGTCCTATTCTGTTCTGTCCTGATTCCAGGAGGTGCACAGTACTAGGAACAGATGAAAGCCACAGGCAGAGATTGCCCCCGAGAGCTCTTATATAGTTGTGCAGGCCTGATGTCTCCCCTCCTCGTTGGGAATTGACTCATTAAAAGATCTTGTTTTGATTGGTATCACAACAATCTTTTGCAATTCATACTATTATTGTGTTGACAGGGCTTCTGACATCTCAGGCAAAAAGGACTGTGTAAAGATGGAATCCCAAGCAGTTCCTGAAGTAGTTCCTTGGGGAAATCCATTCACAACAATAGTGGAGATTGTGCCTAATGCTGTGCAGATGGATATGCAGAGAAGATAGGAATGTACACCACCCATGGCTTTTAACAGAGTATAGAATGTCAGTACAGAATGTGAAAAGACAGTACAGAGGGGTAAGAACACAAGTGCCACTGAGACTTCACAAAACAAGATTTACGATAAGAGTACTGCTATCAGAAGATACGGATACTGCTTTTGTGAAATTAATTACAATATTTTCATGGAGAAAAGCCATAGCCAAAATGAGTTTTAAATTATCCTATTAAATACTTTAAAATGAATTTAAAAAAATACTGGAAATCCAACTGGACATTCTAAAAAGAACAGCTGGTATAATTCTTGCCTTGGGTTGCTGAAAATTTCATCTCTCAAGAGTTGGGGGGATTGTTTTCATAATCTTGACCAGTAGATACAAACTGATGGAAGAGGTTAACATGGAGAGAACTTTGGTGGAAAGTGTCTATTCCATCTTGGAATTTGCAATTAAAAGTGAAAACGAAACATAACCTTCTTCTAGGCTGCCTGAGTCAGCCTCCTCCTATAAAAACCTGTGGTCTGTAAATGGGCCCATCGTCTACAACTTGAGCTAATCAAGGCAAGTCATTTAAGTGAGAAAGAGGTAGGGTTATCAAATGGAGGGAGTAACCTAGGGAATGCTGCCTAAATTTTTATTGAAAGAGGTGCAGACATCAAGGCCTGCAAGGTTCATAGAAATGCCAAACATGTGGAATACCTATCCACATGGACACTGAGTTCTGTTGCAGTGACCTGCAAGGCATCTCATGTTTGTCTTCCTCCCTGAGGAATAAAACAACTACCGTATTTTCCAGTATATAAGACGACTGGGCGTATAAGACAACCTCAACTTTTTCCAGTTAAAATATAGAGTTTAGGATATACTCACCGTATAAGAC
>CM034706.1:27851532-27873286 GCA_020142125.1 Phrynosoma platyrhinos
CTCCTCCTCCTCCTTATACCCAGCATATAAGACAACCCCCAACTTTAACCCACATTTTCCTGGGTTAAAAAGTCATCTTATACGCTGGAAAATATGGTACTTCTTCAGCATTAGTGGCTTTTCTGGAATAGACTGACTTAAAACATGCCTCTGTACACTTCAACCTATCAGGGATGGTGAAAGGATAGATGCAGAAGCTGTCCTGAAAGAACAACAGCAGAGGCAGGTTTTTTTGGAAAGAGGAAGAAAACAAAGGGTCAAAAATAGAAGAAAAAATTCAGAAGACATTCTGGACCACTGGAACTAAACAACCAATCTCAGGCTATTTACATGGAAGGCAACCTTGAGTAACCTAATAGTTGTTGTTGTTGTTAACTGCCCTCATGTCGATCTCAGCCCATGGAGACCCTGTGGATGATAGATCTCCAAGACTCCCTGTACTCCACTGCTCTGCTTAGTTCCTATAAATTCATACCTATAGCTCCTTAATACAGACCATACATCTAGCATGTGGCCTTCCTCTCTTTCTATTTCCCTCCATCTTTCCTGGCATTCTTGTTTTTTTCCAATAAGTCATGCCTTTTTATGATTTGTCCCAAGTATAACAGCCTCAGTTTTGTCATCTTGGCTTCCAAAAAGATTTTTGGGCTGATTTCTGTCCATAGAATCCTCAGTGCTCTTCTCCAGTACCACATCTTGAATGGATTTATTTTTAAAGGTGCTGCTACATTCCCTTTTTTTTTCTCCCCTTCCCTTCCTTCTTTCTATGATTCCATTAGTCTTGCTTTGGGTGACTGGACTTCTGGAGTCTTAGGACTTTACCACACAAGAAAAGAAAGGTGAAACTGATTGGAAAAGTGGCTTTCTCTGTGCCTCTGCATGACATCGTAACACTTCTGTTTTCTTCCTAAAGAGAAATGGTCATCAAAGCATGCCTTTTGCTGAACAGAAAAATCCGTTTAGCAAATGGCACACTTTGATGACCGTCTCCCCTCAGGAAGAGAACGGAAGTGCTACAAGGACATGTGGAGCAGCACAGAGGAAGCCACTACTCTCCCAATTGGTTTCACCTTTCTCTTCCCATGCCCCATAAAGTCCCTCTTCACTTTATTCTTCTTGAGACTGAACCATATAGACTTAAATTTGCATACAGACTTAAATTTGTATTTCTTCCAAATTTGTATCTGGGTCTGTGCTGTGGATCAGAAACAAACTTACTCTTTGTCTGAGTCATGACTGATTCAATGGATAATGGGACCATTGCATTCCCTAAGTCAGGGGTAGGCAACCTTTTTGAGCCGGGGGGCCGGGTTGCTGTCCCTCAGACAATTGGGGGGCCGAAGCACCCAAAATAAATAAATAAATAAATAATTTTTTAAAAGAAAAATTAAAAATATGCATGCACACTCTCTCAGCCCCAGAAAAGCCATGGCAAAACCCCTGTGGAGATTTTGCCAAGAAAACCCCAAGAACAAGTAATAACAACAATAATCAATATCATCATGGCTGGCAGCAGTGGGGGTGGTGGCGGTGGTGGCAGGACCAGCCTGGGGCCGGTACAAAGGCCTCGGGGGGGCCGCATTCGGCCCCCGGGCCTTAGGTTGCCTACCCCTGCCCTAAGTGTTTCTTTTTCTTTTTCTTCTTCTTCTTCTTCTTCTTCTTCTTCTTCTTCTTCTTCTTTTGTACTTCTGATGATTCTCTGTTCTGTGATCAATGGCTGTCTTATCTCCCTCAGGGAGAACCTGTAATTTCACAAGTTACTAGTCAGCCCTAATTGAGGTGTGTGGCGAAGTGGTATACAAAATGATAGCTTCTATTTGTGGTAAATAAGTCAAATGATTCTGTTCATCATGATCACATGTTCATGGATCCAAAAAATCTACTGACAAAAAAAGAACAAGTATGTGCAACAGTCCTCAGTCTCTTATACTAGTAAAAGTAATAATGCTTTATGTCCCAAGCACTTACCACACTAATGTGATACAGTCAGAATTTAGACATGTCATATTTTTAAAACACCCTTAACAACTATGCAGATTCACTAGGAAAAAAAATCATTTTTCTATATTAGATGTCAGTAGAAATAATATCTACTTCACCTTACTTTTGACATTTCTGTTTAAGCTCCAGAAAACAATGTTTTCTTTTATTTATTCAAGAGAAACATGCCTTTTTACTGACTCAAGCTTCTTTAAGAGCAGGATGGATACACATGTTCTTCCACAGAACGTTCAATGAATTCCAGAAGGTACAAAAGTGCCAAGTTTCAAAACTTTCCCTTTCCCCTGTGATTTTCAGCAAATATGGAGTTGGCCTTCTAAAATAATTTATATAGGAGATGAATAACCACTATTCTGATCTTTAAGTTTTAAATTCATTACTTTTATTTAGACATCTTGGAACCTAACATTTCCAAACTAAGAGATACAGCGTGCACACCTCAACCGTAGGCTTGCCATCCATGGATCTGAGCATATGAGGACAGCAAACCCCATTGACTTTAATGGCTACGTGTGCACACTGTCACATGTGTGCTGCCATTGAAAACCAAAGGCCATGAGGTCTCGTGGGTTTTTGACATCCATGGAGGGGGGTCCAGAACAGAACCTACATGGATAAGAAGGGTCCACTGTAATATCAATGTTTATTCCATGCTCTTACTCCTTTTCCATTTTTACCAAAAAATTGGGGTAATCCCAGTGGGGGAAGTAACTGTTTTTGTTTAAGAAAACTTAAGAAAATACTTTAAAGAACTCAATTTTTCTTTCAAACTATTAGATTCACTTTACAAATACCTGCATCAAAATACATTTAGGGCCTTTGTAGACTGCTAGAAATAGTGCAAATTGAGTCCACTTTAACTGCCCTGGCTCAGTGCTAGGGAATCATGGGAACTGTATTTTTTTTTTCTGAGACATTGAGCCTTTTCTGTCAGAGAGCTCTGATGCCACAATAAACCACAGTTCCCATGACTCCCTAGCACTGAGTTGGGGCAGTTAAAGTGGACTCAATTTGTGCTATTTCTGGCACTCTGCAAAAGCCCTAAATTTATTTAAATATACAAAGAGCAGAAAAATCACTACATCACTACCACCACAGACTGTTTTAAATTTAGAGTTAGGTAAAATAACATCAATTATCACAAAGAACCACAAAAATGGGAATTAAAACATATAATATACATTATAATAAATTCTGGTGTATTAAAATATCACCGAGTATTCAGTTGGATCTTAACCACATAATAGCACAGGAACTACAACAACACAGTAGCTCCCCTCTTTCCTACAAGTCCAGTTACCTTGAGATAAACTAGCAATAAGTGCCTGACAAGCAACTCAGTTCTCAGTGCCAACTCTCAAAAAGGGCACATGATCCAAAGCTAGCCTTTCTAATGATTACCTAGTTTTCTAGGGAATAGGTTTTTGTGGGTTTTTCGGGTTGTGTGGCCATGTTCTAGAAGAGTTTCTTTCTGACGTTTCGCTGGCATCTTCAGAGGCTGGCATCTTCATTCTCTGCCAGCGAAACGTCAGAAAGAAACTCTTCTAGAACATGGCCACACAACCCAAAAAACCCACAAAAACCTATGGATGCCGGCCATGAAAGCCTACGATTTCTAGGGAATGTTTGCCAATGATACCCAATAGCCTTTGGCTAGTCATGTTAATACTATAAATTTCTGCACTCTGTATGAGTTGGTTACATTATTCACTTGAACCTGCATACTGCTTCTATAATTCACACAGCAGAAAATACCAGCCTGCACATTTTCTTCTGATTAATACATAACCAACATTTGCACATTTTCTGAGAATACATAACCAATGTTAAATCTTTTCTGATACTTATTAGTGGGTTGCTTATTCTAGGATAAAGATCATCCAGTGATTGCTAATTATGGATCTTTATATCCAGCAGTACAAGACTGTCTCTTTGTAAAGTGATTCCCTTCCCATTGAATGTATCTTGATTGGTGATAACACATGCCTGTAAACTTGGAAAAAAGAACATCACCATAAAAACATAACAGCCATACCGAATCAGATCATAGGTACATATAGCCCAGCATTCTATTCACACAGTGACCAACTTTTATCCTATGGGAACCCTACAAGTAGGACTTTGGTATAACAACAATCTTCTGCTAAAGATAATTCACCTTCTGGATGCTTTTAACTACTCATCTAATATTTCTTTCATACCCTACCTTGCTTCCCATTCTTCTACTAATGACCTACTTTTTTAATATAACTAACACAAATAAATTTCTGTAAGCCCTTTGTATCTGCACTTGTGCACCACAGAGCACAATAACTACTTTCTCTTTCTGGACACAGAAAATGGATTTGGAGTTCTCCTGTGAAAGGGACAATTTTAAAGTAAAAAAAATTGCAACTTCTATTTTAAGCTCAAATGTCAATCTAAATGTCATGTATTCAATCAAGGTTGCTAAAAATGGCAATTGAGGAGTGGGTTGCTGATGTAGTAATGAAGAGAGATGTTCTTGGCACCCTTCAACTAGCTCATCACAAACAATAGATAACAATATACTATACCAGAAAATAAACAACACAGTCAAATTTTACTGCTTTTGGTCAATGGTCATTGCATATAAACAAGACAGCGTCTATCTTTCTTCCTATGGGTCAGTTTACTTAGAACTGAACAAGTTATGAACAGTTTTTTTCTCTTTTTTTAATACAAAAGCAGCTATGGGAATGAAAACTGATTGAGAGTATATGGCACTGGAGAAGAAAACTATTTTCTCACTCCCAGACCCTTTTTTTGGGGGGGGGGGGGGTTAGGGAGATCACACTGGTATCCATACATTTAAATGCCACCTTTGGATGGTAACTAAAATTGGAGGAAACTACATAAACGTATTTGTAATAAACATCTGAATTTTTGACACTTCAACTGCCTTTATGTGTTTTTTATTCATAGATCCTCCATGTTACAACTTGTAAGATTGCTTCTAGAAGAAGGAATGTTTAGGAGTGAAAAGCAAGGGAAGGTATTACTATTCCTAATTCATAAACAAGAAACTTTCCAGCATTGTTTCACAACTGAAATAGCACAACTGCTGAAACAGATATCCACAAACACCCAGGTATATGTAGAAACATGCTGGAACGACAATTGGATTCAACTCCCTAGATAGTATTATCCTCTGAATATTTACAGAAACATCTTCCCTTCAAATATTATGGTGTTTACCACTGCAAACACTAATGTATGTCTTGTGGAAAGACTGGATTGGCCTTTAACCTCACACTCTTCTTAAATGATCACAAGCTCTACTTAATGTCTTGGATAATTCACAGTTCGCACTGTTTCTCCAACCAGCTTTCCCCACCAGTTCCTCCTTGTGCTTTGGAATACAGTTCCCATCATCCCCAGTTAGCATAGCCTTTAGTCAGTGGTGATAAAATATATTAGGAAAAAAGGAAGAAAACCTCATTCTTCCAAAACTTTCTCCTTCATACTAACACAGACTTATCACCTATATCCTAAAAAAAGTCTATGCACAGACACTGTACCAAAATGGATTAAAAATAAACTATATACACATTAGGAATACAATAAATTTCCCTATGTAAAATATGTACTATCACTGAGCTATGCCCCCACACTAATTCACGTAACAAGGGCTGAAGTGCCAACCTAATTCAACAAGTACAGTGCAAATGGTCTCCAGCGTCAGCAAGTACAAACCAACTGTTTTAAAATTTTGACTATGTTAGAACTGAGAAATGTGTTTAAATTTGCTATCAGTCTGATATTCTGTTACATGCTGATGCATAAGAATTCTGATTAGAATTGTTGGCCAGAATGTTTTCATGAAGGTTTAATACTTACATACGTTATTGTTGTTTACTGACATAATTTAATTCGGATTCTGAATGTTACAACATTGGCAATATATTAATCATTTCATACAGGCCTAACAATAAAAATGATCAAGTTACAAATCATGTATGAGTGCCTGTTCAATGTATTTTACAGCTGAATGACATACTCAGGAAGTTAGGGGGTTGGAGAAATTAATTTATTGCAGAAACCTCTAACATACACACACACACACACACCACACATATAAACAATAATCAATATTTAATCAAATACCAAATCTTTTTGCCAACTACATTGTATAAGAAGAAAATAAAATAAAATTATTTCGGGCCTTTGCTTCAGATAGCATAATTTAACATTTATACTATAAGATGGTCACTTACAATTTGTCCATAAAGTAGTAGTAGAAAATATAGTCTTTTAAACATTATATAACATATTCACCCTGGAGGCAGAATATTTGAAAGAGACCAAAAAATTGCCAAGGATCTAAAATGTTCTTTGGTAATCAAAGGACCAGAAATATTTATTATCCTATAAACCCAAGTCAATGGAAACTAATTGTGAAAGATAAAATTACAGAAATATGCTTCATATACATGGTGCATGTTCCCATATGACCTTAAAAGTATGTTGCCAAAATTTCAATTATATTTAAACTCCAGATTTCCTACTCACCATGCTTATCATTAATTCAAAGCTCCAGTAGCTTTCCTAACATGTATAAAAATGAAGCTCTTTAGACAACCACTACTGACCAAATTATCATAGCAATAATATCAAGAAATATGTTAATATAACAATCCACAAATACCAGACCGCACAAATTAAGAGAGTGAATTTAGCTACCTGAAAACCATTCTTCTCCGCTGTTTCCTCATGTATGCAGGCATCTTATTATTACTAATTAATAATATTCTATTTCTTACAGTATGCAATTCAAAAAATATCCTTTGTAAAACACAACAGATATTTAAAAGATAAAATGATGATGTGTTGGAAAGTGATTATATCCAAGATCCTACAAATACTAGCACGATGTTGTTGTCTTGATGTAGCATCTCCACTAAGAAAAAAAATATGTGTGCCATAAATTATCATCCAAAACAAAATAAAGCATTATTTAATTTTAAAAAGGATGTTGATCCAGTTGTAGCAAGAATATTTCCAAATAAATTCCAAAGTTTTCAATCAGCTGCTCTTTACTATCCATAGAAAGTATAAGCACGCAGCAAAGAACAAAAGAATACCTAGATATATTTTCTGCTTTACTCTCTTACTAGCAATGTCTTCATTATTTATATATATCGGCACTGGTTTCCAGCACCTGAAGCCAAATCTATCTTATTAAATATTTATAGTCTCCTGCTGTGCCACAATGTCCAATTGTATACAATAGAATCCTAGGTGTGCTGTTACACACCTGTGGCTAAAACAAGGGATTTGCTTAGCTAACTTTGGTAAAGGCCCATACTTGAAACCTAACAGCATTCGATATCATTTCTGAATGGCTCACCAGGTGGTAAATATAACTTAACACTCCAACTCAATTTAACATTCAGGCTCTGTAACTAAAAAGCTTTGAGAGTATTCCTCGAATGATGTTATGAGGGAGGAGCTTTACTGCAGATGTACAACACATATTCTCTAATTAGCAACATCATGTAGTACTTTGGGTGAAGACCACAGCATGAATCCTTGGACTCCATTGCCAGGCAGGATAGGTAATCCCATACTATGTGGATCATTGGTCTGTCTGCTTGAATAGAAGGGATGTCCTAAGAGTATATTGAAAGAACAGAGAATATGACAAAAGCTGTATTTGTGACTTGGTATTTTTAAAAAATAACCATCTTAACAACACAACCTTTGTTTCACTGCAGCAGGTGACAGAATTCTAGCAGCACTATACAATTGACCTAGATTTCATCCCTAACAGTCATGTCATTTTACAGGATGCCATTCTGGGCAAATGTACAGTCTTCTTTTGTTGCTCAGCTGTAGGTTTGTCTAAAGTGGTTACTTGTGAAAATATGGACACTATCCTTATCATGATCATTCTTGGGGAGGGGGGGAAGGATGATGGCCAGCTCCTTAGCTGCCATGGTTGCTGAACAGAATTGGGCTCCTCAAATGCATCCTCAGCCCACAATTCTCTCTCTCTTCAGGGTTTGGGTTTGCTTGATATGGCTTCCTTTTTGATAAGCATGTCTATTCCCCACAGTCTACAAACACCATGAAAGAAGTGCACTAGACACCAGAGTCTTAAAGAGTATAGTACTGAAGAACAGTAGGAAAGAAGGGCACTTCTGGTCTTCCTGTCTAGAAGGGGAACTAAGATTGCTATCATTTATCAAATGTCTAAAACCAGAGTGCTTAACTATGCAGGTAGTCACTAGTGTTAGAATCCAGGAACTGTGACAAAGGATTGTATCCATGCATTTATAGACATTTATAGAGAGTTTCTCTAGTCAACCTGGCTGCCCCATACTTCTGATTACACAGTGGAGGTGGTAAATATGGTCAGATTATGATGCTAGATACTTTATTATCCTATAGCAGGAGTCCAATATTGTATAAATGCTCCCTCCTCCTCCTTTCTCCTCACTCACTCACTCACTCCTGTCCCAGCTTAAAATCTCATCCTTGGCAAACACTCCCACCCCCACTTCCCATACTCCTGTCCCGGCTTCAATCCCTATCCTTGCAAACACTCCCACCCCCTTTCCATTCACCTACTAATTCCTGATCCATCTTAAAATCTCACCACAGCTTGCAAATGTTCACTTCCCCCTCCTTCCATCCACCCCACTTCAGTCCGTCACTTCTCAAACCCACGTGGCTGACAAACTGAATGGCTAAAATGAGGGGAAGTGCAGTTGCCACTTAACAGCTGAGATGGGAAGAACCAGTTACGAATGTGTAAGATGGAATCGCACTATTTCCAATTAAGAATTTGTCTTTTGCAAACAGTATTCCTTTGTTACCTAATTTGTTATTGCCAATATGCATTGTAAAAAAACCAAAACATTATAGCACAGGGGTAGGCAATCTTTCCCCTGTAAGGGCCGAGGGACTTCAGCTCCCAGAAGCCTCAGCCATGTTACACACACACACACACACATTCCCCTTGGCAATGTCTGGGATCTTAGGGCCTCGGCAGACGGCTTAAAAAGCCGTCCTGGAGGCAGGGAAGAGAAGGGGCAGCTGCCCGCTCGGCGCCCCTTCCTTCTCCTGAGGTTGCCCTCGGAGCCGCCGGCCCTCCGCACGGCCGACGCTCCGAGGGCAACCTCCTGCCGCAGCATCCGGACACGCTGCAGCGGAAAATTCAGTGAAAGGAGCACTATTTTAGCGCTCCTTTCAGGGACGGGGAAGGTGCGCCGCAGGATCGAGGCGTGGGGATGCCTCAGTCCCGCGGCGCACCTTTCCAGGGTGGCCCCGTGCTGCCAGTCTGCTTCCCCCCCTAGTCTGGGCTCTCACTGTATAAAATTATATTGAATGTAAGGCATCATTCATATCATTACAATACAGAACATAACTCTTAAAATGTTACATCTTCATAGGGACTTTTATAAGGATTGAACCCTGATTTCCCTGCATCTCTTTTAACAGGTGTGGTAATAACATATATAAGAACATCATTCTTCTGAACTATTTAACATGATATTTTATCCATCATAAATCTAATAATCATTATCATCACACCAGGTCCTTCCATAATTTCATAGTTTCCCACAGTGTCTGTTAAGATGTTATACAGGTATTTCCTAGGGCCAAAACAGACAGCCCAGAAAGGTGGATTGGGACTGTGCCTGAGTTGGTTGCTTCAGAGCTGCAACAAACACATGTTGCAACCCCCCAGCCCAAATAGGATTGGAAAATATCCACTCTTATTTATGCCTGGAAAGAGCCACTTTTGGTGGCTCTACCGCAGCCCCAGAACAGCTTCTGGGCATTCCAACAGCTCACAGAGTATAAATGCCATGCCACCTGAGCTTTTTGAAGCCACACATAACTGGTCAGCCAGGCAGCTTCCAAGCATCTTGAGAGCATCCGGACACCCGGAAGGCAGTTTTAACGGGCCCTAATTGCTTTTACATATATACAAGCCTGTCCCTCTGAATCAATTATCCATTACAGGTATTCTCTTGATATCCAAGAGTTAATCTCCTTGAGCATTATTAACTCTAAACAACATTTGTTATTTGATTAACAGCATCTATGATCTCATTAACTTAGAGATCATATCATCATTTACAAGCATAGTGAGAACCATCCAGAGTGAATAAAAATCAATGATTTTTTTTAAAAAAATATATTTTTAACTTAAATCAGATTTTTTCCTCATTGAAATCAGATTATTTCAAATTAAATGCTTGGGGGGGGGGAATCTATCTAAAGATAATTTTTTATTTAAGATACGTTGTGGCTCAAAGGTTGTTCATCATGAAATTGGGATTTATTTTTAATTAAGTAGCATGAGAATGTATATTCAAGCAATGTTTAATTTTTTTGGTAAGTGAATTCCATTAATCCATTCACATGTCATGCTCTTCCAGAAGATTCTGTAAGATTATTGGGCATTTTTTCTATCTAGAGGACATTACAACAGATGCTTCGTTTTACTCTTCTCAAAACTGTGCATTTGTGTCTGCAGAGATCACAATCTCACTGTTCTTTTGTAAATCTATTTACACAGAAAAGTATTAAGCTTATAGCGAGGAAGAGTGCCCTTTTGGTGGGGGAATCATAGGATTAAATCAAGACTTTCTGAGTAGTGATTTAAATTGTAATTTAAATTGTGATTTAAATCAAATTGATTTAAATTAAATCTACCCTGGATATATCTCTATTTTATATTTATGTTAGCCTTACCAGTATCACAACATATTTGGGCAGCATGTTGAGGCCAATTATGGGACTATCAGGTTATCAAGAATAGTGTGGTTGACAGGGACAACATACTTCTTTGTGGGAGACATGCTCAAAGGCATTCTGATAAGAACTCTCTCTGGGCTTCTTTTTATCTTCTCCTTACACCCATTCAGCTTCTCAGCTGACACATAAAAATAAATGACAACTGAGGTATATAGTATCTCTTATCCAGATGACATAGGGGGGTTGCAGACTGCCAGAAATAGTGCAAATTGAGTCCACTTTTAGGGTTAGGGTTAGTGCTAAGGAATCATGGGAATTGCTTTTTTTCTGAGACATTGAGCCTTCTCTGTCAGAGAGCTCTGGTGCCACAATAAAATACAGTTCCCATGATTCCCTAACCCTAACCTTAACCCTAACCCTTAAAGTGGACTCAATTTGCACTATTTCTGGCAGTCTGCAACCCCCCATAGAGACTCAAGGTATGGTAGGTGTTTTTATTAATCCACTTGTCCCTGCTAGGATAAATATCATGGTTTGTGTTCTTTCCAAATCTACTGTTCTTCCCCCCCTCCCTCCCTCCCTGCTTCTTGAGTACAGGCACAAATGCTTCAAGTGTGCAGGTGCTTTCCTTATCTTGCTTACATTCCAGACCACCTGGCATTCTTCCCAAACTGATATATACGGTAGCCAGTTTTCTGCTGACAAACTCTTTTTCACAGTTCTAATTGACTGTATTAAATCTTATACCATATTGTGCCCTCTATATGTAATATCAGGGTGAATTCTGTTCTTTTTAAAGTTATATGAGTAGAGCATAGTTGGCAACTAATCCAGTCCATAACACCAGCAATGTCCCTGCACACTCTACATTGAACAAACAGGACAGTCTCTATGCAAGAAGATAAATGGACACAAATTGGACATTAGAAATTACAATATCCAAAAAAAACAGTTGCAACCTTTCTGATAAGTAACACTGGATTTTCATTTGTAGAGTATATCACTGGAAGAGCATTGTAAAAGGAGGTTTAAGTGCCATATGTGAATTTTTCCATTATATCTGACCTTTAACCTATTTCTCCCAGAAACCTTTGTACTTTACACCTTGACTGGCTTTGCTCACAACCTCAGCAGCTGAGCATGTTTATCCTTGATATGACCTTGGTATGAAGAGAAGAATTTGTATTACATGTCTGCCAGGGCATATCCCTGGATGATAAGCATAGATATAGTCATTCTATTATCTATGTAGTAAAGGTTGTTTAGAATTTTTTTGTGTGAGTTTTTTGGGCTGTGTGGCCATGTTCTAGAAGAGTTTCTTTTCTAATCCATTTTTAGGCAGAAACTCTTCTAGAAAATGGCCACACAGCTCGAAAAACCCACAAAAAACTATGGATGCCAGCCATGAAAGCCTACGACTTCACATTGTTTAGATGACTAGACAAAACGCTGATGAAATTAATTCAGGTGTTATTTAGTGGAAGTGGGGAAGTAGCACATAATCCAGAGCAGCTTCGCTTATAAAAACCCTCAAGAATTGCCTCAGGAGAGCTCAGTGCAGAGCAGGACAATATGGGTGCTGCACATCAATTGCCTGGGATGTTTCTGCTGTTGTACCCGGGCTCCCAGTAGCTGAAGGAATGTGAGACTATTCAGATACTTTTTCTGTAACCTTACCATATAGCCCAGGGGTAGGCAACCTAAGGCCCAGGGGGCTGGATGTGGCCCCCCAAGGCCTTTGGACCGGCCCCAGGCCGATCCTGCTGCCGTCGCTGCCGCCGCCCCCCACTGCCGCCACCGCCCACCATGATGATATTGATTATTGTTGTTATTACTTGTTCTTGGGGTTTTCTTGGCAAAATCTCCACAGGGGTTTTCCCATGGCTTTTCTGGGGCTGAGAGAGTGTGCATGTATATTTTTAAATTTTATTTATTTATTTATTTATTTATTTATTTATTGGTGCTTTGGCCCCCCAGTTGTCTGAGGGACAGCAACCCAGCCCCCAGCTCAGAAAGGTTGCCTACCTCTGTTTTAGAGGCTCAGAAGTCTAAGTCAGAGATAATTAAAAATACTGATAATTAATTAGCAAATGAAAAGACAATTCTATACTTTATGCAAGACTTATGATCGATCATATACTATTCTATATTATACTATTATACTATAATGCAGAAGACTTCTTCTTTGACTGTCATCACCAGTATATAATTCAGCAGGCCACAGTAGAGGGATAAAATACAGTTGGACTTGACATCCGTCGGGGATCCACACACCCCCATGGACACCAAAATCCACAAATGCTTGAGTTCCATTGTCTCCGATGGTGGCACATGCATGCGGCCACGCCGCCATTAGGGATGGGTCTTCAATGGCAATGCATGCAGATGGCTGCATCACCATTAGAGACAGTCCCAGTTGTCCCCAGTGGTGGCATGTGTATGCAGCCGCACTGCCATTGGGGAAAACAGAACTTCCATTCCAGGTTTTAGTAGATGATCAAGGTAGGTTTGTGGGGGCAGAAATTAACATTCAAGGAGTGAAGACTTTGATTAGGCAGGTTTATGCACCCAATGAAAATGCATCCATTTTTTTCAAAGACTTGGGTCTGGTGCAGACAGAAGGGGGAAGTGCTTACACCTGGAGTTTCCTGATTCACCACCAGCTCCCAAAAATGCTCGACAACTAATGTGTTCTTCACTGCCCCCTTCCACTGCAAGGAAGGACACACCAAAATGGAGCATTTGTGGCTACAAGTTTTTTTTTCCCTCTGGTCTGCCGCAAATGTATGATATGAGCAAACAGATGCTCCACCAGCAGCTACTGATCACATCCCCCTCCTGTGGCTGGCCCACCTCTCTATCTCTCCCTTTTCCCACTTGGAGTCTAGCAACTGTGCCACTGCCACTACCTTCTTGGCATGGTGATGTGGAGAAGCTTCTGAGAGGCAGAATGCATTGGGGGGTGGTGGGGGTGAACATGGAAGGAGCGAGAGGGAGAGACATGGAAGAGGAGGAGGAGGAGGAGGAGGCAGTCAATACTAAGCCCATGCAATTGCCAATGTCACTTCAGCTGCTGCAGCAGCTGAAAATGATCACCAAATTCCAGCCACCTGCACATCAATTTGTAATGCTTCAACTGGACAGCAAGTTAGTGAAACCATAGAAAGTGATCCCATGGATAAGGGTGCCTTATTGTACTTGATCATTTTAATTCTTAAAAAGTCTTCTTCTTCTTCTTCTTCTTCTTTGAACTGTTTAATTATATTTTCTTTTTGATTTAATTATTTAAAGAATAATTACTCCTGAATTTCCCATTCACGAAGTGGAACAGCTTCCCAGTTTGCTGTGAAATGGCTACAAACATACAGTGGGGCCCTGGTATCCCCTCTGAGACTTTGTTCCAGGACTCTCCATGAATAACAAAATCCATGGATGCACAAGTCCCATTACATACAATAGACAAGTAAAACAGTGTCCCTTATATACAATGACAAAATCAAATTTTGCTGTTTGGTGTGGGTTTGTTTGTTTGTTTCAATATTTTCAAGCCTTGGGTGCTTGATTCCATAGATATAGAATTTGTGGATACAGATGGCCATCTGTATATCTGGAATATTTGTAAGTCATGGATGGTTGAATCTGAGGATGCAGAATCTATGGATACAGAGGGCCAACTGTGTTAACAAAGCCTACAAAATAAATTATTTATTTCCTGTCAGAAATTCTTTTAGGGTTCATCTACATTGCAAAAACAATGCAGTTTGATACACTTTAACTGCTATTATCTCCATCCTATGGAATCCTGGGGTGTGTGGTTTTACAAGATCTTTAGCCTTCTCAGCCCAGATTGCTGGTGTCTTATCAAAGTACAAATCCCAGGATTCTGTAGGGTAGAGCCATGGCAGTTAAAGTGGTGTCAAACCACATTATTTCTACAGTATAGATGCACCTTAGTGGACTTTTATTTATGTCGTCATTGATCAAGAGAATGTCTTCAACAACTAAAACCTTTGGCCTTAATCTAGTCACTAGTCCCAACTAGAGCAATTACACTAAGGAACAAAACAGACCGTCCCTTTGTGCCAGCTTCCGGGTGGCTTCAGAGCACTGCATTTTGACACTGCATGCTCTGAAGCCACCCGGAAGCCAGTGTGATATTGCCTGCCCACCCACATGTGGCCCAGCTTCACAGCACTCCAGCAGCATGGCATTTAGATGCTGCATGCCACAGGAGCACTGTAAAGCCATGGCGGGAAGGGAAAAGTCGGCTTTTTTGCTGGCTCAAAAAGGAGCGGCAATTTGCCACTTCTTTTTGGCCCAGCAAAAAGCCGGATGGGGGCAGCAGAGTGCAGTTGCCGTGGGCCCAGCCCGGCTCTCTCAGGGGAGGGGGCTTCAAGCCACCCCTTTGGGGCAGTGTGTTTTGCCCCTAAGACAGTGGAACCTAAATAGTGTTGATTTACCTTTCAACAACTCATTCTGTGGATCTAATCTACCTTGGAGTAGCAGTTGGATTTAGGCCTTAGTCTCAACTCACTCAGGACTTGTTGTTGTATATATTTTTCTACTTCAGATGTTACTTGCACAAACTATGACAGACAACAGCAAGTGAGTTTCCAGTACTAAAAGTTATAAACATTTTCCACAGCCATGTTCTCTTTCTTTGCAGTTTCAATAAAATAAAATATAGTAGTAATCACTGAACACTTTATTTATCATACTACTATGAGCTTTTCATGTTTTCACTTGGCTGAAGATCTGGAGTGAATGTTTTATAAATGCCATTTATATATGGTGTATTTTAGCATATATATCATGCTGATAAACCTATCGTTTTTCTCCCCTTCAAGCAAGCCAAATGAAATAAATATAAAATATACCTGATTTTCCAGCGCATAAGACGACCGGGCGTATAAGACGACCCCAAACTTTTCCAGTTAAAATATACTCGCCGTATAAGACGACCCCTCTTCCAACGGGGGAAAATGAGAAAGTGTTTTGGGGAAGGACTGCCAATATACTAGGTGATGCATTCTGGGGTATGTACAATTTGCAGCCAAGTAAGTGACCCCGGGCATGTCACGCACTCTCACCCTTAGGGGATGGTAATGGCAACCCCCATTTGAAGAAACATGCCAAGAAAACCCCATGATAAGATTGCCTTATGGTTGCCATAAGTTAGAAAGGACTTGAAGACACACAAGAACAACAAAAGTCTGCAGTTGTTTCATAGGTAGTACATGGGATTAGGAGCCAGCATGGTGTAGTGGTTTGAGTGTTGGACTACCACTCTGGAGACCTGGGTTTGATTCCCCACTCTGCCATGAAACCCACTGGATGAACTTGAACAAGTCACACACTCTCAGCCTCAGAGGAAGACAATGGCAAACCTCCTCCGAACCAGTCTTGCCAAGAAAACCCCAGGATATGGGTTCACCTCTTATCCGCTGCTGCTTCCTCCTCCTGCCTCACGCCACCCCTTCCTCCTCTCTCCTCCTCCTCTAACCTGACTTCCTCTCTTCTTCATCCTCCTGCCTCGTGCCACACCACACCTTCTTCCTCCTCCTCCTCCACCCGGCATATAAGATGACCCCCGACTTTGGAGAAGATTTTCCTGGGTTAAAAGGTAGTCTTATACACCAGAAAATACTGAAATGTGCATGCATTATGTTCTTGTTTTAATATTGGTGATCATATGATATGTACAGTAGGTCATAAATATGTACATTAGTTTTACATATTAAAGTCTGATAAAGTCTACATTATGACTGATAAATCTCTAAGCCTTTTTGTCACTTCATCATCATGTGCATAGCAATCCTGTGCATATATCCTTGGAAGGAAATATAAATGTGTTTGTGGGTTTTACTCACTAATAAGTATGTTTATGACTATATTGTAAGATTAAATTATAAACCATTTGAGGATAGCAACTAACTTTTAAATTGCTGAAGCTCAGATAGTTCATGGGATTAAGTAGCCTACTAATTATGAGTTTATTACAACAGCCACTGCCAATAAAGTTATAGTCCTATGACCCCTCCTCTTGTAATGTTTAAAGGAAAAACTAGTGCTGAGTTGATTGGTAATTCTTCAAATATGCTCACTGTAGTGCACACATATGTAATTATATGTAAAATCTAAAACTAAAGTACATATCATATGTAAAATTTTTAAAAAATGATCTTAGTTTTAGCTGTCACACTACACAATACCACAGATATACCATATCCGTGTGTCTTATTTGCTGCTGTAAATATTGGTGTGAAGGAGTGACTTATATTTTAAAACATGCAATGAACATGCAGTAAAAAAACTGTATATATTTAGTAATAAATAAATAGTTAATTGTTGTGCAATGATGAATGTGCTTTCTTTGTCCCCCGTCCCCAGTGCCTGGTGATGTACACATCCTCTTCACACATATACTTGCTATAATAAAACCAAGCAAACACCTATGTTCCCATAGAGCTACTAAACTTTGAATGGTACACCACCCCATAATTGCACTTCAGTAAACCAATAACAAAACCATTTAAATACAAAATAGCAAAAAGCAAATTATCTGAGGGGAAAAAAAGTTTCTAACCACTTTATCCTCCTGGAGAGCATATCCATGAAAGCAAGTAAGAAAGAACAGGAAAAGAGAAAAGAGAAAAAGAAAGTTACTTCTACTCTGGAAAATATACACATACACATAGTGGTATTTATTAGTACACAGAATGCAAAGAGCTATATAAAAAATAAAATTGCAAGAGGTCTATGAGCCTATAAGAAATAAACAATGCAGTGCCCAAGAAAAATACCTAGTATCTCAGTCCTCCAACAACAGCAGACTCTTCATCAACACAAAAGTTGTCTAGATATGATTCTAATTTATGACTGAAAGGTTTAGTTATGTCTGAGCACACGTAAAGATGAATTACACAATGGCTTGGTTGGATGTAATGCTACATAAGCATGTTTCTCCCCTACCTCTTCTCCTCCAGCATTTCCACAGGGGGATAATTAGATCTGTTTTTCTTTTCAACTAACTGCCAATTGCCATTTCATCTAAACTTTGATGAAGCCAGGCTTGGAAATCACAATTTAAAGTCCACTTGTTGAGACAAACCAGTCTTAAAACTAACCACTTTTTCTCCTGATTTAACAAAAAAAATGGATTATATCTAGCTGAGATTGGAAGTATATAATGGGAGGGAACAGTTCAGGGGTCCAAGGCTTGTTTGCATAATACTAAACTATAGCTCAGTAATAAATGTGAATGCAGCCACTATCTTGATTGATACACAACACCAAAGCAATGTTATTTAGCTAAACTATAATTTGTTGGTATGTCTGAACCCAGCCATATATAGCTCCATTGTTTACATATGAAAATATACAGGCTAACACACATTTAATAATCTAAGACAGGGACGAGCAACTTCTTCAGGCCTGAGGGTCACCCTCACCATCTGCCAAGGACCACATTACTACTGAAATTACAAGTGTGTCAGCAAAAACAAACTTTTTCCCCTCCTTCTTTGTTTACTTCAGAAGAAACCCGGCGGTTCCCACATGGTTCTCTGAGAGGCAGACAGTGGTCCTGGAAGCTTTTCTAGCAGCCCTGTTGCACCAGAAAAAAAGTTCATGATATATGTGCAACTTGTTTACAAAGTAACTTGCAATTCCATAAAGTGTCTGGGAATGAGATTAAGCTCACAAGAATCTACAAGCACAAGGCTTCTTTTGAAGTAAAAGAAAAGGGGAAAGATTTTATTTTATTTTTATTTATTTATTTTTATTTGCTGCTGTTGCTGCTGCTGCTGCTACAAATTTAGCAGCAGGGTGGGGGACTTTGGATGGACTTGCAGAGCCACAAAATGGATATGAAGTCATCATAGTCTACAAGTTATATGCCTCCTACCCCCTATCTAAAAGATAAAGGTAAAGGTAAAGGTAGTCCCCTAACATGAATGTCTAATCATAACTGATAGTGCTCATGTCCGTTACTAAGTCGAAAAGCCAGCGTTGTCCAGACATGACTCCGGTGGTCATGTGGCCAGCATGACTGCACTAAATGCTGTTACCTTCCCACCAAAGTGGTACCTATCTATCTACTTGCATTTACATGCTTTCAAACTGCTAGAATGGCAGGTAACCCTAAATTGCTCACTTCAATCAAACGTATCATCCCTAAACTAATCATAGCTGGTTAAGCATCATAGAGTCTAATAGTCAAAGCTAAGTATAGAAAGTACCTATTTTAAATGCTTTCAAAATCAGATGACACCAAGTTATTATTGTGTTTAAATCTAAAGCATTAGTGGTCGTATTTGTTCTTTAAGGATCACTAAGGGTCAGCGCTCACTATTGGAAGCACTCTGCATTAGAAAACGTGTACTAAAGAGAGTCACTTTATCCATTTTAATTTAGAAAATATATCTGCATAACATAAATAGAAAATGCCATGTCATTCAAATGGCAGCAATATTATTTAATCTGTCTGATATAGCTCTCCGTTATCATACTGGCCTAATTCGTTCATAAAAGCCAAACAGGCCACTCCTCCTCCTCTTCTACAATTCTTCTCATAGTTCAAGCAAACCACAGATTGCTGTGGTGGTCAAATAAGACAAACTATTGTTTCCAGGAATTAGCTTGTCACATAAAGATAACTGGACATCACACTGTGAACTGCTATGTGCTACCATCTTGGACTTGGAGGAAGAGAAGGAGAGTTGGGCACAGCTCCACCAAGCCTAGACCCAGAGGAAGATTAAAGGCCTTCCCTCCCTCTTGACTGTTATCACCCTGGCCTTGGAAGGAGAAAAGAACTGGCAGTATCTTCTGGATTTGATCCCCTTCCCCATTGCCTTTCCCTTCTCCTTTTGTGTTATGTCTTTGTAGACTGTAAGCCTGAGGGCAGGGAACTGTCAAATTAACAGCCTCTCTGAGATCCTTTGTGGCTGAAGAGTGGAATATAAATACCCTAAATAAAAAAAAAACTGGTTTAAAATCAAATTATGGTTTGTAAACATGATATTTTGCCTGGTGTGGAGTCAATGGAAAATGTGTAAGTGCTATGTCTGAGCCAGGCAACTGTCATTAATCATCTCTAGAGTCGTTGCACTTTCTAATGTCTGGTCTGATTTGTGCAATGTGTCCACAACTAGTTCTTCCCAAACATTTTTTGTAGATTCTGTATTTGTCAATCTATTTCAAGTGCTAAGACATTGCTCTCTGTGTGTGGTGTGTTGTTTGCCTTCAAGTCATTTCCAACTTGTGTTGCTAGGATGAAATTGTTTGGTCAGGTGTATTAGAGCAGCTGCCAGCTTGTCTTTGGTTTAACTAAGCTTAAAGGAAAAAGGACTGCAATGATCTGCCACTCACCTAGCTTCATAATAAGTATCTTTTTCACCATGGAAAATGAATCACAATGTGTGCCCTGTTTATTTTGAATTGAATTGGTGGTTAATAGGTGGTCATAATTGAAGCTAAATTTATTTTGGAGCAGATTTTGGATCATATGGGTGGGAAATTAATTAGGGATAATGGGCAAATTAATTAAATTGATTTGGATCAGAGGTATGGTAGACATTAATTGAAAAATGATTTGGGGGTGATTTGGATGGGAAGTTAATCAGCTTACTTTCTGTGAAATGTGAATTCAATTAATTATTTTTCAATTTGCATACATGTATATAAATTAACATGTGCAAATTTTATGTGGCTAGCCTTGCCTTCACTCAGCTGCACCCTTTCCTAGGGAAGGCAGTTATGTCCACTTCTTGATGAGACTACTATAACATGTTCTCTGTTTAGTGGCCCTTAAAAAGTATTTTAAAACTCTAGCTAGTGCAAAATTTGTTAGCAAAATTAATGTTTTACATGTGCGGAACTCTCTCCAAGGGGAAGTCAAACTTGCTCGCGCTGCTTGTTGTGTTGTTGTGTGCCTTCATGTTGTTTCTGACTAACATGAACCCATCACAGGGTTTTCTGGACTCAGAATGTGTGACTTGTCCAAGGTCACCAATGGGTTTCTATGGCTGAGTGGGGAACTGAAGCCCAATCTCCAGTCGTAGTTCAACATTCAAACCACTACACCATGGCACTGCATGAGCTTCTAGGAGGTGATAAAACTATTAGTAAAAAAATGCTTATCACTTGACATTTTAAATCAAATTAAGCCTCCCAAGCTGCAGCTGGGAGGCGGGATGGAGGCGGGGATTATCGCATGCGAAATCACTGCCAAATCGATGGCCGTCATCAGCCTGGGTCCCAGTCGGACTCAGCTGGAACTTTTTAGAAATCAGAACACTTTCTGTCTTTTAAAAAGCACCAGCTAAGCCCAGCTGAGACCTAAACTGATGGTGGCCAGCAATTCGGCAGCAATTTAGCATGTGACAATACCTGCCTCCATCCTGCCTCCTGGCTGCAGCCTGGGAGGCTTAATTCAATTTAAAATGCCAAGAGATAAGCTCCGTATTCTAGGAGGTGATAAAACTGTGTTATTTCATATGTTTTTTAAAACTGGCTTACAAATTGTTTAGGTTTTTTTCTTAATTGTAATACATTTAATTGTACATAATTTGGGAAGCACCAGTGGTATGAAACTGATCAATCAATAAATAAATGAATCATTGTAATGTGCTATTGTCTGCTAGCTAAATAAATCTTTATCCCTTCTCCAAATTCAAACCATGCATCATGATTTAATTTTTTATTTCCGATCTGCAGGGGCCAGTGTCTTCTCTTAAATGCAAGAAAGAATTGTCAGCCAAGCACAAGAAACAAATATTGGCTAACAGGGTAACGAAGCTTCCCCTAAATGGGAGGGCAGGTAAGCCATGCAAAATCCAAGCAAGTAAGGATTTATTATTATTATTATTATTATTATTATTATTATTATTATTATTATTATTACCCCACCTCTCTGACAGCAATTGGGGCAGCTAATAGCAATTACAGTATATACAATCCAACCATCCCAAACCCACCCACCCCTTAAAAAAGTATTAAACTAGTTATCTGTTAAAACATC
>CM034706.1:27873386-27906724 GCA_020142125.1 Phrynosoma platyrhinos
TGGCTACTGTTCAATAGGGTGTTCTTAATGAGGCACCCTTTTCTCACTGATGACAAGAAAATTTACAAATGTGGTTTACATCCCTGTTTTCTTCAGACAGGAGAGTCTAATAAAAATATTTAGTTCCCATAACAAATTTACCACTCCCTATTGACATCTTTTCAAACTGCCTGAATGCAGTTGAAAAACTCATTCCGATTCCAGGAATGAATTTTGTTTCCTATGAGGTAAAACTAAAGAAATCAGTATTAGCTTCAGCAAAGATGTCTATTCTGTATAATTTGAAAAAGGAATAGAAATGATGGACAAAATGGGCTGGCCTTTACCAATACAAGCTCACTTGTTGGTATCCCATAGGTCATAATATTTGCCCTAACAAGGTTCCCACCTTTTCATCTCCCCTCTATTAACGAGGCTAATACAACTACATATAATAGGCAGATATTCAACAAACAGAATTTTGTGAAGTCGTAGGCTTTCACGGCCAGCATCCATAGTTTTTTTGTGGGTTTTTCAGGCTGTGTGGCCATGATCTAGAAGAGTTTCTTTCTGATTTTTCGCCAGCAACTGTGGCTGGCATCTTCAGAGAGCTTCCCACTTAAAAGATGCCAGCCACAGATGCTGGCGAAACTTCAGAAAGAAACCCTTCTAGAACATGGCCACACAGCCTGAAAAACCCACAAAAACTAAACAGAATTTTCTCCATCACTTCATCCCCATATTAGAGAAATGTGCCTGTTACATTTGTGCAACAGGTGAACAATCTGACACTCAAACCTGTCTGAAATTCATTCCTGATCTAGATTAATCCCATTTATTCAGAAAGGGAGTAGAGGGTGGGGGGAAAAAAACAAGAGTTTGTTTTTGCTTAAATAACACATTGGCAGCAAAGCTTGTATTGACTCTGCAGTGATGGGACAAAGCCACTAATGTGTCCACCACCACCACATACTCCAAGGCACCACTGAATAGTAGCAAAGAAAAGAGTTCCAGTTCTTCCTCATTTTTATTTTCTGTGAAACATTCAAAAACATAATTCTGCTAATGCAAATTCCATGCAAATATGGTGCAAGAATGACATATAGCAGCCCTGTGCCCTGTACGAAGTATTACAATTAGGTGTTAAACCCTATTACAGATAGGGATTGGACAGAAACTAAAAATAACCTTCCTTTTTTAAAATTGCTTTTATCATACAATGAGCAGAGCCAGAAGCGTGCAACATCCCTACTCTTTAGTTTATAGTCCTATTCCAATAGCATGGTTAGAGCGCTATGCTCCGGTATAATAGCTTACAAAAGCTTTGCAATATCGCCCACTGTTAATATTGCAGACAAAAGGTAAGGGCTCCTTATAGTTACAATTAGGATTGCCAGATCAGATCTTGGCTGGGGCTCCTTTAACCCTTAACAGATCTTTGAGTAGGAGGAGGTACCATAAAGCTCTGTCAAATGGGACAAAAGTACCTATCCTTCCTCACCTTCCAAATCTCAACTTTCAGCCACAGCCATTCCTTCCCAACGCAGCTATTGGCTCATGGTGTAGAGAGGGGCACCTGACTCTGAGAGTGTTGTGGATCCAGCAACAAAAACAGAACTAGGTGCTTCTCTGCACATGCACAACCAACTGGTCTCCCTGTCCTGGATCCAATCTGCCAACTCTACCTATAGTTCCCTAAGATTATCTCCCAGACCAAAGTAAGCATTTGGCTGCATAAAGACACCTATGCTCCAATTAATTGCATGAAGACTGGTTGTTCTAAAATTGTTCCAAATCTACCTCTACAACTGCACATAAAATAAGATCTACATTAGAGAGATGCATGACTTTGATGCTAATTTTGGGAAGTTTTCATCTCGTCTGCTCAAATGATGTGCATACAAACCCACACAAGCAATATTTTGGTACAGGGCCCACCTGTTTATATTAGTAATTATATTCAGCTAAGAGCAGTCACACCTATGTACACCCCTTCCAAAAAATAAAAAACTAATCACCCTGCAGAAGGGTAGGTATATCAATAGACAAATGGAATAATCTGTAAAGATAGGGAGAACCAAAGGGAATATCTGTGAGACAGGGAAAGGGAGTTTGCCAGCTATCTGCTTATCCCATCTGCCACTACTTTCTTCACTATGGGACCCCTTCAACTGCATGTGAATTTGCAGAATTAATTTCCTAGCCAGGAATCTTCAGGAGGTTTACCTGCTTTTTGCATCAGCTAATTGAACTGGCAGGACTCCTGCAAGGAGCAGGCTTGCCATCAGAGGGGTCACCTGCAAAGGGAAAATACCAAAGATACTTACCCTTTCATGGGAGCCATTTCAGAGGTAGTCCAACCTGTCCTGTCCTGATATCTTCCTACATGACCCTACTCACACTCTAAGACTTAAGTGAGGAGCTCTTCTCTCGGTTTTATCATCTACACAACCATGTATGGTGGGAATATGAGAGAGAACTTTCTTGATGACTTCTTCCAGGCTTTGGAATTCCCTACCGAAAGGGATTAGGATGGATCCCTCCTTGCTGTCTCTTTGTGAACAAGTGAAAACTTTTCTATTCCAAGAAGCCGTTAAGATCTGACTAAATGGGTTTTCAACAGTATGCAGTTTTATTGACTTTTATCTTTTGTCTTTTGTCTTTTATGTTTTAAATTGTCCTAATTCTGTGGATAGTTCAATTGTATTTTGACTTACTGTTTGTATGTTTTAATTGTATTTGTTTTAATTTTTGTAAGCTGCCTTATGTCCACATTATGGGGGAAAAGTCAGATATAAATGAGTAAAAGAACAACAATAAGAATCTCAATGTTTGCAGAAATAAAGAAATATTCTGTTAAGGGAGGGCAAATTCCATATTGCAGCATTTTGTTGCAATTCTCATGTTCATTGTAAAACTGCTTATCAACAGCTTATTGTTATTTTGACAATCCACAATAGAATAATTTGTTGTTGCTTGTGTGTATAAAGAGGATAGGAAGCAAGCAGTTCAGACAAGCATGTAGCATTCACTGTCTGGATGTGATGTGTATGTGTGTGTAAAATCTGTTATTTCAGAGAAAATTATAGCTGGTACATTTGTTTAACTTATTCAGAAATATACAAAATATCAGGGACAGCCTCTGAAAATTACTCCTAGACTTAGAAAAACAGATGGAGGTTGTTTTTATGTAACATAGAGGTTTCTACACACAGCAACATGAAAGACAAATAGCAGCTCTATGTACATTTTCTAGATAAAAGTCAGAAATGGTCAAATTCTCCTCCTTCTACAAAGTCCACATCATGTTCTTGCTATTATAAAGAAATAGAATCCCAATCATAAGATTCAAACATACCTTTGACATAACAGTTTGACTCCAATATTTCTGCCCAACAAGAAGAAAAATCCTTTTTCTATTAGATGCTTAATTCAAAACTGCAAGTAAGCTCACATAAGTTTCCAGCCTAGAGGAAAGTGTTCTAACTGGATTTCCCATAAATAAAACATACATGCTTATATACTTAGATACTTTCATATATTTTACATGTGTAATTTTAATTTTTTTTATACTTGTTCCCTTAAAAGTCTTGGATGAAATATATAATCTGTAATTGCCAAGTTATTGTTTAAAAGACTGGGACTTGAACTGTAGCTAAGAAAATGTATGCACAAATCTTCCTTTTTATCACTTTAAAATTAGGACAAAAACATCTTATGGCAGCCTCTCACACCTTTAGTTATAAATATTTGTGAAATGACAACACTAATCAACAGCAGAATGAAATCTCAGGAGTATTCATTGTAAACCTGTATCTTACCTTGTTTGAGCGTAAAGACACTCTTCCTCCACAACGTGCACAGAATTTAGTTTGGCAATATGAACAATTATGGCCACAGCCATCGGCAAATTTTGTTTTGTGACAGATACCACAGGTTGGAGCATCACCCTTCTGCTCCTGTTGCTGCTGTGATTCTTCACCCATCTTTTTCACCTGTTCTTTGTACATTTCAAACTGCTGATGTAATTTCCTGCAGAGGAAAATAGAAGTGTTATAATATTCAAGTAAGTATAAGAAAATAAGACTATCACCTTTTTAGTTTATATTTTACATATTTAACAATTTTATTAATTTTTTTTAAAAAAGAGTTGCACAATTTCTTTACAGGATTTAGGGAGCTGTCATGTCTTTATAATAGTCTAAACCAGGGGTAGGCAACCTTTCCCCTTTAAGGGCTGAGGGACTTCAGCTCCCAGAAGCCTCAGCCATGTTGGCCAATAGTCCCATGTTGGCCAATAGCTCCTGGGATTCTGGGAGCTGAAGTCCTTCGGCCCTTAAAGGGGAAAGGTTGCCTACCCCTGGTCTAAACTAAACTAGGTTACACCTGTGCAACTCTTTTTACCTGTGGATGCAATAATGTAACATATACTTTAAGACAGCCAGTGTGGTGTAGTGGTTTGAGTGTTGGACTACAACTAGAGACTAAGAGTAGAGATGAGGGTTTGAATCACCACTCAGTCATGGACACCCACAGGGTGACCATGGGCAATTCACACAACTTGAAGGCACACAATAACACAATCTAATTTAAGAAAAAGTTTAACTCCTTTGAACTGCAAAGAAACAAAGCAAAGCTAGTAGTGGCAGCTAATGGCTCCTAAGTCATTAGGACAGTGAATCTACTCTAAAATTAAGTCTGAGCTATCCAATATGATGAACACTGTTCCTCAAATAGGTTCAGTACATTGGATAATGCTTTTAAAGTCTGGATTAAAATTTGGAATTGATTTATAATCCCACTGACCTGGAAGCCACCAACAGCAATGGAAAGCTAGAAGATGAAGAAGATGCCAAACAGAGATACCAGAGCTACATAGAGGAATACCTTCTGGCCTTGAAACTAACAGCTCACACATTAAGGATGTAAATATACACACTATACCAACTAACTGACCAGTTCAGTGTGCAGCTGGGCACAGTGTGAAACAAACAGAATTATCTACGCTATTCCCAGAGTAACAAGGCAAGTTGAGACCTAGAGAGGAGTTAATTTTTTAAAAATGAAATAGTTGACCATACATCTCATACTGTTCTCCTAATTATAACTGTAAAATAAAACCTTTAATTAGTACATGTCATGAGCTTAGTTGGCTCACTAATATGAGAAGGACACTAGAATGAGATCCCATAGGTCATAAGTTATTAGGAACTCCAAAATGAATGGATTATTTTCATCTATGTACAAACCTGAAGATATAGGTGAAATAATCATACCTGAACTAATGCTCTGAGGAGGAAAGAGAGGGGCTAAAACAAGTGACAAGTAAAAAAAATAACAAGAGAATAGGTTCAAGACGTCAATAGCAAATTACAAACAAATAAATCACTAGGTCCAGATGGTTTCTATCTGCAACTTTATTTAATTTATATCCCACCTACAGCACAAACTAAAACTCATGCACCTAAAAGACAATCCTTATTTTTAAAGTTTTAAAACAATTAAATAACTTATACTACTAAAAACAGTGCTGTGGGGCCCCCCAGAGCTATTTTGGCACCCATATACTGTTTAATATCTAAACAGAAACACTAGGAGAAGCCATCTGGAGTTTAGGGGTCTAGTGTCACCAGTATGCTGATGACACCCAACTCTGGACGTTTTCACACAGGGCTTTAGGAGGACTCAATCCTACCTCCGTCCGGCCCCACTCCGGCTCCATTTCCAGCTTGTTCACACACGCGCGGCGGCAAACCCTGCCCCTTCCGGTACCATCCCTGCGTCCGTCTGGCTTCTTGCTCCGTGTGTTCAAATGCACGGAGCCATAAGTCCGGCCTCACTCCGGCCGAACCAACGCTAACTCCGGCTTCAGCGGCTTAAAGGTAATTCCGGGTGTCCAAAAGGAATTAGCCTGCCGCCGCCGGAGCCATTCCGGAATCAACGGCACGGCCCGTTCCGGAATGGCTCCACCCGGCTTTAGGGAGGGTAGTGTGAAAACACCCTCTATCTCTCCTTTCAACTAACTCCAAGTAAGCTGTTTCTGTACTAAATCAGTAATGGGTGGACAAACTGAAAAATCCAGACAACTGTTCCTAGTCAACCATAAAGCAGATCAGAGAAGATGGATTCAGCCTATGTTGAATGGGATTACAGTTTCCCTGAAATCTCAGGTTCACATCTTAAGCATACTCCTGCATTTAGATGAGTCTGGATTCCCAGGTTTTGGTGGCTAGGAGTGTGTTTGCACACCTGTTCCTGGAGATGTCAGACCTGGCTACAGTGACAAACGCCTTCATTATATCCTGTTTAGATTACTGTAACACACTCTGTGTGAGGCTGTCGTTTGGAACTGTTCAGAAACTTCAGTAGGACCAAAATACTGTAAGGTCTGGAATGCTCTTCCTCAAGAGGTCCAGCTCCTCCCCAGTGTTTCTCCACCAGCAAGTTAATGCTATTATTATTATTATTATTATTATTATTATTGAGAGGGGAATTTGGTTTTTAATATGTTGCTACAGATGAAGCTTTTAATGTGGTGGTAATGCTGTTTCTCTATTTTATTATGTGGTAAATGTGAAAATAAATAAAGAAATAAATAGGCTGAGGGGTTTGAAGGAGTATTGAAGGAGGGAGCACACAGGATGAGGAAAGTATTTTCTGATATACTGAAGGAAATCACTTTTATTACCCAAGCACATTCCAAATCAATGTTAATGCATCATCTTCAAATTTTGTCCTCATTGATATGAAGGCATCTTTCGGCTATTTTCAAAAAACAACTGAGAGACAAGGCTTTTCTTAAAACGTCTATCTACACTATTTGTTAGATTCACAATCATAACTTTGTATCTGAATTCTCCTCCAGCATACATTCAGTAAATAATACTTCTAATTTATTTCATGCAGTGATGAAGCTATCAAAGGGCCCCAATCTTTCAAAGATGGTGATGCAAAAGTTAATAAAAACAAGCAATGTTAAATTACTGATGTCTGCAATTTCAGGTAATATGATATTGTGTACAATACACAGTGCCCATCTTTTTTTAAGCCACTCAAAGAATTTGCTACTACTGGGAAGATATTACCTGCACTAGTAATTGCAGAGTTAACTTTCTGTAAGACTTCATCTCACGTGACGAAAATAAACAAGTGCCAAATAATAGATCAGTCTACCTTAACTCAGAAATATAACACCCCTGGACATTACAGTATCAGGATTAGAACGAGTTCATTCCACATCATTTACAACATTCATGAGAGTGTTCAATTATTAAGTAACTTGTATCCTTTTACTGCTGCAACAGTATTGTTCTTACTTGATGGCTTTCCTTTTTAATGAATAGGAAAGAAGCATGGACAATACTGGGTGTGCCAGCGTAGTCAGGGATCAGGAGTGTTTATCACTCCATCATCTAATCTTACACTGTTGAGGGATGTGTATGTGTGACAGCAGAAAAAAGAAAAGGCCTAGAGTTAACTATACATGATACTTTAGCCACTGATGGCCTCTGTTTGTGCCACTGCTGGTAATATAGGGCCTAAGCAGACTGCCAGAAATAGTGCACATTAAATTGAGGCACTGCCCTGGCTCAGTGCCAGGGAATCATGGGAACTGTAATTTATTGTGGCACCAGAACTCTCTGACAGAGAAGGCTCAATGTCCCAGAAAAAAAATACAGTTCCCATGATTCCCTAGCACTGAGCCAGGGCAGTGCCTCAATTTAATGTGCACTATTTCTGGCAGTCTGCTTAGGCCTATAGTGACTTTAGTACAACAGTGTTTCTAGTATTAAAAGTCTTAGGAAAGAATTGGGCAGTGGAAGTGAGAGGTGAAACAGGCATATATATAAAAAATGACTATAGAGAGAAAATCCTCTAAAGACAGCCAGTCTTTGACAATGCATAGAGAGGTGGGAGGGGATATAAGCATAGATATACATAAATGTCTCCACCTTTATATACTATTCTTATTGAAATAGCAACTCCTAAACACAGACACACAAGACAAGCTCAAACATTTACCAATCTGGTGAGTTTTCATACAGTGTGGCAAGATGTGCATCTCCCACCCTCTAACAAATAGATAACATTATTTATCATAAATGGTCAACTGACATGATCTCACTTCCCCCCTCCCCCTTTTTTCTAAAGGGAATATTTATATAAACAACATATGCCCAAATGGACATCTCCATGGAGCACCCTTACTTGACAGAACATTGTATGAACCTTATAGAGAAGAAGAGGAAAAGCCACTCCACTAAACAAAAGGCTTTTGCTGGTCCAGTAAATATTTGATGGTTGGACAAACAAAGCAGCCTGCACAGTATATTCACTAATCAAGAGAAACACAGTAACGGTGAGTCAACAGGAACATAATACAGTAAGGAGTCTCTCTCTCTCTATAAAATTAGGGAATTTTGCTAACATAATTTTGTGCCAATATATTATTTAATTGCTGGCAGAACGGAAATCCATACCAGAATGGTAGTCCAGTGCTTCTACAACTACTGGCTGCACAATCTCAACACAAGGATGATATGGGAGGATGATTATTATTTATTTTTTTCTGGCTGCACAACTGAAGCAGGATGGTACTTAAGAGCTCCACACCCCACTTTAGCCAATAACTGAACATGTAAGCATGCCCCAGTATCCTCAAGCTAGGGTTGTGGAAGAACAGAGGTTCTTCTTGGCAAAGAGGTTCATCTTCTTCAATTATTGAAACAGAATATATAACAGCATAATGGCAGTTAGCATGTCACCAGCAGGATTTTGGCCTTTATCCGCAGTTTCTTGTGATTCATTTATTTTTAATAAAATGATGTGAGAAATTTTATGTGACCCATAAAGCCTGAAACTAGGAAATCAGGGGAGGGTGACACTGGGCAGATATCCTTCTACATTACGTTTTATATTTTTGGAACTCCTACTCCATGTGTCACTGTTATCTGAGGTTCAACTGGTAGTTGCTGGAGAAACAACCTATGTGGCACTTGAACTGTGGAATTTCTGCATGTTTACAAAGCACTTTTATTACTATGTTTTAGATGCACACCAAATTTCACCCTGGTCTTGTGAGCTTTCAATGGAACTCAGTTACTTTTGTAATGTGTTTCCCCATCAATTATAAAGTATACCTTTACTCTTTCTTGTTCTTATCTGACCTGCTAAGTTTCTGTTTTTTCTACATGCTTACATGTTAGCTCTCTTGAAGTTAATGGGATGAGGGCACGTAGAAATATAGAAAAAACCAAAACAGACTAAGAATATGGCAAAGCCAGTTGAGGACTGTAATATTTATAACAGGTTCACTCCTTCTTGCAGTCCAGGATTTCAGAATCGGGTAATCCACTTCAGGACTTACAAGAGACAGGCAGTGCAAAGTGGATATCTTGCTATATACAAGGAGGAAATGCTGAATAAAACTGCCTCAGCTAAGCTTTGTCTGAATCCAGATGTTTGTTTCTAAGAATACCAACCCTATATGCACAATAGTGATTGCTACCATAAAGGAAAACTATATACAGTGGTAAAAATATAGGGCTCTAAGATTCAGTACTGTCTTGTTCATTTTGCTTTTAGAAAAAGCCGGCAGAATTCCAGCAGGTGGAGCTTGTACATTATTAGTAAAAATACTTCAACCCTAACACATCTGCGCCCCAATCTTATGCACAGTTACCAGATTCAAGTCCCAAATTGGCTTACTAGTGGGCAAATCAGAACTTGGATATAACACACTGCAAGTAATTATGTTGGTTGTAAAGAGGACATAACTGTGTTCTAGGTCTTACATAATAATGTTAGTGTATTATTATTGTTGTTGTTTGTCATGAATACTTTTTACCGATTATTTCCAAAAGGCTTAATTTTTGGCCTATAATCTAAAAAGCAATTTAAAACCTTATGTTACTAATATATTTTCCATAATATAATGAGTAGAAGTAATGTTGACATTATAAAAGTTATTAAAAGAAATTACTACCAATTGTACATTAGTTTTGAAAAAATAATATTCTATGCACTGGGGAAAGCATGCATATAATTGACAGTGTGATCTAGCAACTTTCAGAACAGACCCAAACACATGGCTCACACACTGGAACACACTGCCAATAGAATGACATCAAAGAGACACACCAAAATCCATGATCTGTATTTATGTATTAATTTACTGTAAGTATTCATATCCTGACTTTCCACAAATACTCTCAAAGCAACAACTGAATACCCAATATATTAGATTTCTTTTCTTATTTCTCCAAGTCACACTGGTTGATTGGGGACATGGGAAAACAGCAAGTCCTACAGGAAGGTTGGGCAACAAGTCATCATCAGCAACATGCAGCTCCCAACACATAGACTCTTGCTGCCATCAAATTGATTGCTGCAGTGGCAGCCAAAAAAACAACAACTTGAATTATTGCTTTAAATCAAGGCACAGGAGGGTACTTTGATACACGCTTTTGGAAACAAGGTGGTAGACTTCATGTACTGCTAAGGAAATGCCCCCCACACACACACATGCAGAAGTTGCCCATCTGAATACTGCAGCAGGCTGTCAAAAGGCAGGATGTTCCCAATCCACTTAAAAGTCTGTGGAAAACATGCTTAATATGCAGCCTACTTTTACTGATCCTACTAAACAGTTTCTCCACATGAATTAAGTATTTCTGCTAGTTATAAAGTAGTTTTGTATGGCGGATATGTAGAGACATTACCAGTGGAAAAACAGGACTGCTCAGTCTTTGCACACAGCTATACTGCTTTTTTAAAAACAAAAACAAACACACACCACTTTAAAAGACCATCAATATTTGTGTACAAATGGGCTGTAAATGTGCAACTTATATCCAGTGAGCATATACTAATCTAAGAAATTTCATTATATTACACTGAATTGAATTGTCTCAGCTAATCAGAGCACAACCACCCTGTGTAGTTACTGACCCACAGGCATATGGCTCCAACTCTGTGTTTTCAATATATCTTTGGGACTTTGATCTGCATACTAACATGCAGCAACTTCTGAGTTGCAAAAGTCTGTTCTCATAATATACACATCTTCTATACACATATGTGAGATTAGTTTCCTTTTTTTTTACTTACACTGAAACACACAATATAAGTTTTAAATTTATAAATGTTTCTTTTCTATTTTGTACTTTCTTTACTTTTCACCAATTTCCACATGCAACAGTATTCTATTAAGTGAAACAAACACTATTATTTCTACAGTTAGATGCAAACAAAGTGAAAGAAATCAATCCAACTAACCGATTGTGGTTGTCTTAGGAATTGTAGCAATTCAACAGTATTCTTTTAAGTGAAACAAACACCATTATTTCTGCAGTGAAGATGCAAACAAAGTGAAAGAAATCAATTCAACTAACCTGTTGTGGTCGTCTTAGGAATTGTAGCAATTCCTAACAGTATTCTGTTAAGTAAGACACTATTCTGTTAAGTAAAATTCCAGTCATCACAAAGGAAAATCATAAATGGAATCAGTGGAATCATAAATGGAAGGGGACATGCAAAGGTAATAAATACCATTTATTTCCTCTTTTATACCATTAGGAATACCTTAGAGTATGTATTTCATAACATGGAGACTGGGGAGAAGGATTCCCTGACCAAATGTCTCCCCGGGCAAAGTGTTGTGATCACTTGCTACAATTCCTAAGACAACCACAACAGGTTAATTGGCTTGACTTCTTTCACTTTCTTTGCATCTACACTGCACAAATAATAGTGCTTGATGCCATTTTAACTGCCATGGCTCAATGCTATGGAACCCTGGGATTTGTAGTTTATTGTGGCACCAGAGCACTCTCACAAAGATGGCTAAATGTCTCACAAAACTACAAATCTCAAAATTCCATAGCATTGAGCCATGGCAGTTAAAGTAGAGCCAAACTACATTATTTCAGTAGTGCAGATGCAGCCCTTGTCATGGTCTTTGCTGGGACCTAACCCCTGTCAGAGTTAAGTGAATCTGAGTTGGAGAAAAAGCATAACTGATCCAGAAGTACTTGTATTCTCTAGGAAGAACACAGAATAAGAGCTTCTCACTTTCATATTGACAGCCATCTTCTCCTCACAGTTTTCAGAAAATATATTTCAACTGATTTATCCTTCGGTTATATCCATTGTTCCTTTGGTGTCTTCACTGCAGAAAGTATCACTTTGCTCTTTTTTAGAAAACAAGATTAGCGATTTTATCTTGTATAACATCACCAGAAAGACATAAAAGTAACAAAAAAATCATGTATCCTCTGAATGAATATCATCATGCTTACCTACGAATTTCTCTATTTTTATCTTATAGAGAGCCAGCATTTTGTAGTAATTTGAGCATTGGACTACAACTCTGGAAACCAGGGTTTGAATCCCTGCTCAGCCATGAAGACTCACTGGGTGATCTTGGGCAAGTCACATTATCTCAGCCTCCGAGGAGGCAAAGGTAAACCCATTTTGAACAAATCTTGCCAAGAAAACCCCTTGACAGGTTCATCTTAGGGTTGCCCTAAGTTGAACATGAATTGAAGGCAACAACTCTTGCTTAAAACAGGCTCGCATTTCAGCTGTAGTTCAAAAGTTGGTTTTAGAAATGTGATGTTTAGCAACAAATAACACATTACATGTAGACTTCAAAGATATAGACATGTTAGTCTGTAGGATCAGTATGTAGAGAGATCTTGTAGCACCTTTGACACTAACTAAAAGAAAAAAGTTGGCAGCATGAGCTTTTGCAGACAAAATCTACTTCCTCAAATGTATCTGAGGAAGTAGACTTTGTCTACAAAAGCTCATACTGCCAACTTCTTTCTTTCAGTAAGTCTCAAAGGTGCTACAAGATCTCTCAACATATATTACATGTAGTTCTGTTACACAGTACTGGGTAGGATTCTGATGGTGAAATGATGTGTATCAGAGGCACATCTTGGTAATTCCCCTCTAGTACCCTCAAAAACTACGCTAGAACGGGGGCTGCCCAACCTTGTAGAACAGAGAGAATGGCATGAGGGAAGAAAGAAGAGGAACATAGACTCATAGATTATATGGAAGGAACCCATAGGCCAAGTTCTACACCCTGCTCAATGCAGGAAATCTAGGTAGGACATCCCCAAAAGGTATGTGTCCTTTCTGAAGACAACCAGAGACAGAGATTCCACCACCTCTAAGTAACTGGTCCCACTGTCAAGCAGCCCATCTGTAACTTAAAACCATTAGACCTTGCCCTACCCACTATGGCAGCAGAGAACAACCCTCAGTTTCCCCTCTGTGACAGCCCCAAAAGTACAATATTTATAGAGTGCAACCATGTTATTCCTCAGTCTTCTTTTCATTGGTTGCCTCCCTCAATCTTTCCTCATATGTTTTATTCTTCATACCTTTTATTGTCCTTGTTCGCCTTCTCTAAACCTGCTTAAACTCAGCTATATTCTTCATAAAATGAGGTGCCCAGAATTGAATGCAGTACTCCAGATGAAGCCTGGCTAGTGCAGAATATAGTGGGACTTTTACTTACCTTGTCTTGTAAACTATGGTTCTATTAACACAGGCTAAAATATTATTTGCCTTCTTTACTGCAGCATCACATGGCTGAGTCACGTTCAACTTAAGATCAACAATAACCCCAATTTTCACATGTGTTGCTACTAAGCCAAGCATCCCCCATTCTATAAATGTGCATTTGGTTTGTGTAGCATAAATGTAGAATTTTCCTGTTATGTTAGCAGACAAGTTGGATTTGGGCCTGTGCTTTAATGAAAAATCTTTCCATTGCATCCTCTTATTTACTCTTTCCATCCATGATATGAAAGGACAGATCAGATCTGACCAGAGATCATATTAATCTGGATCTCTCTGGAATTGAGACTATGCTACCAAATTGAAAGGATGAAGCATAAAGCAGGTCCAGGAAGAACCTAGGGACACTGGATATTATTTTTATGTCAGAAAAAGAGAGATGGGAAGGACAAGAAAGTAAATGTAAACATCTCTCATTCTCACACTATACACAAAAATTAATTTCTTAAGGGAACATTTGGCTGCTTTATTAGTTTATAAATTCTCAGTTATCAAAACTTTAATGTTTCTATTCATCTATGCAATTTACAATCTCACTTTTCATTAAAAATGTCTACAGTTTACACTGAAGTAATATAAAACAATTCAGAAATATATAATCAAATATGACAATCAAAACACATAGTAGCAGCTTTTGGGGTCCAAAAGAAACCATTAGAGAATTTAGATCCAAAACACACTGCAGAAATAATCCAGTTTGAGACCACTTTAGCTGCCCTGGCTCAGTGCTGGGGAATCCTGGGAATTGTAGTTTATTGTGGAACCAGAGCTCTCTTACAAAGAAGGCTAAATGCCTCATAAAACTACAATTCCCAGGATTCCCTAGCACTGAGCCAGGGCAGCTAAAGTGGTCTCAAACTGGATTATTTCTGCAGTATGTTTTGCCCATGGTAAAAATTGGTATGACTCATCTAGAGATCTGATTTCAAGAACTGTAGGTTTACTCTGAAAATATTTTTAAAATACTATTATAATACTATAGTGCTATCATAATATTACAATACTATGTATTGCCATTGATTATTTTTAATTATCTACCAAACTGGCATTACTTGTTGACATAGGGCACTCACTGAACTCATGGATTGGCAGTATGATCATACCTACTATTGACATGTCTAATCTCCACACATCCAGCTCAATATATGAAACAACACATATGAATCACATGTATATAGATTTTCCCACACAACTGTGAACCTCTGTAAACACACAAGCTCCTATTTTACATACAGAGCCACATGTGCACATCTGAATATATATAGGCTTTCCTCAGTTCTTTGACTGAACAAGGGAAATCAGGACCAAGGACAGTGGATGCAAATCACACAATACTCCCTGTGGGTTTTTCATATATAGTAAGACAACTGTTTTTGCAGAGGGGAGGATACATTCCAAGACTTTCAGCAAATAATGAAAAATGTGGATAGTAGTGAATCCTTTATTTTGACTACAGTATTCTCTCCTCTTTCTAGACTTGGACAAGTGTGAGCATCCTTTATGTGGGTGAAGGTGGAAAAGAGACATTTTTAAACCAAAGGTACAACTCAAGCCAGTCCTACTTACTTGGTGGATTAAACTATTTATTTTGTTTTGTTTTATTCCATTTCATTTGTACGCCACCTTTCTCCCACAAGGGATCCAACACAGCTTCATCAACACTACAATTGAGTAATATAAGAGCAGGAATGCCGAGTGAATGTTTAACATCTCAGCAAGCATAATCAGTTGCATAAGGCCCTCCAGAGCACACCCACATGGCTCATCACCTTCCAAAAGCATTCGGCTTTCATGTTCTTACACAGTGAGAAGGGAGAGACCAACAAGTGCCATCACCACTGTGTCCCTCTGGCTGGCCCAGCTCTCTATCCCTCTCTTTTGATACCTGGATCCTGACAACAGTGCCACCACCACTGCTGCCACTTCCTTCTTAGATGGGGATGTGGAGAAGCCACTGAGAGGGCAGGGTACATAGGGTGCTGGAGAGAAGTGAGCAGAGAAGACGCAAGAGGGAGAGACATGAAGGAGGCAAAGAAGGCCAGTGCCAGTTTATTTAAATTCTAGAGAAACATCAACCATGCTAATGCATGGATTAACATGATTTCTTTATATAGGTCCACTGTGTTGATGATGCTTTACAAGCTACAAAGTAATGACTCCTTTCCTGAGTAGCTTACAATCTATAAATCAACACAAAGGAAAGGAAGAAAAGAGAGGCAAGGAGAAAGAGAACAACATGAGAGTACAGTTGTCCCTCCATTCTCATGGACTTCATGTCCGCAGTTTTATATATTCATATATATTTATATATTTATATATTCCATTTAAAACAATGGGGTGTGGCTTCAAGGATATGTGCCAGCATGAGCCCGCAACTGTGCGCCCCATTCAAGCCTATAGGGCTTGAATGCTCACTAATCTCCATTTTCGCAGGGGGTCCAGAATAGATTCCCCACGAAAATGGAGGGCCAACTGTATTTATTTAGGCTACTCATAGTTAAATTTAGTTACAGTAGGATATGGAGATTCAAGGCTGGATCCCATGTAAAGTGAGCTTTGAGGAGCAATTTATAGGTACATAGATACAGATATCATGGAGGTGTTCTTGGAGGTAGTCATAGGCATAAGAAGCAATAAATGAGAAAAGGCAGAGTAAATTTGGATAGCTGAAGGTGGTGGAGCTGGATGACAAATGTCATAGGCAAGGGTCTAACTCAGGGGTAGGCAACCTAAGGCCCGGGGGCCGGATGCGGGCCCCCCGCCGCCCCCCGCCACCGCTGTCCCCCACCATGATGATATTGATTACTGTTGTTATTACATGTTCTTGGGGTTTTCTTGGCAAAATCTCCACAGGGGTTTTGCCATGGCTTTTCTGGGGCTGAGAGAGTGTGCATGCATATTTTTTTTTAAAAAAATTATTTATTTATTTATTTATTTGTTTGCTTACTTTTGGCGCTTCGGCCCCCCAATTGTCTGAGGGACAGCAACCTGGCCCCCGGCTCAAAAAGGTTGCCTACCCCTGGTCTAACTGGTATAAGGCCAGAGAAACAGGTGGTTGGGTTTAAGGTCATGGATCACTGAACTATTAATTACTCTTCCTCTCCCACACAATTAAACTTATATTCCATTACTTTTCCTGGGTATGTTTTAATTTTATGCAGTTTCAGAAACTTAATTAACACATGTGAAAGGATATATTAAGTATAAGAATGATTTAATAGTTCAGAAACATTTCCATAAGATCATGTTTTGTGTCACAGGTTTGGTAGAAGTTGCTAGCATGCATATCCTATCTCAAGCACCCTGCTTCTTCTGCAAAGTTCCAGCATAAATCATGACTTAGAGTAAGACTTAAGTCACCATTCTGCGTAAAATTATAACCTAAGTTATGAAAAATCATATACGTAGTTAATAATAATAATAATAATAATATTTATTTATATCCCGCCCCTCTGCAGAGCAATCGGGGCGGCTTACAATGTTACAATTTCAATACAGATATATTAAACAGAACATAAAATCCCAGCCCGATGGTGCTGGGCCTAGTGTCTCTCCCCCAGAAGGCATCAGATGGTAATGGAGGGAGGGCTCTTCTTCTTATTTTAGGCCTGATGGTGCTCAGCCTAGTGTCTCTCCCCCAGATGGCATCAGATGGTAATGGAGGGAGGGCTCCTTTTCTTATTTTAGGCCCGATGGTGCTGGGCCTAGCATCTCTCCCCCAGAAGGCATCAGATGGTAATGGAGGGAGGGCTCTTCCTCTTATTTTAGGCCTGATGGTGCTCGGCCTAGTGTTTCTCCCCCATTAATCATAAATGTGTTTTACATAGAACAAAAAGAACAAAAATGTAACTCTGTATTCATTACTATTGTAAATTTTCCTTCACGTCTTTTCTGTCACATCCATATATGAATACAGCATTACCACTTTCACTGGAAATTTTATGGGCATTTGAACAATGCACGTTTAAAAAAGTAAATAAGATTAAATTCAGAATGAGTCAAAAACATTGCAACTGCTTTGCCAAATAAATAAATAAATAAATAAAGTCCAAGCACACTTACATAGAATTATTTGCCTCAGCTAGCAAGAAGAACATTGTATATACATATGACTCTGAGTCACAACCTGGATTTTTACTGGTACAAATTTTTTCTAATGACAATAAGCAAGTTGTAAAATCCAATTACTTTTTCTAAGTACTTAGTATGTGATAATGTAAAGATTCTTACATGACTGTATAACTGACTATGTAAATAAAGACATAAATATAAATTGCTTTCAAAACCACACAAAGCTTTAAAAAATACTAGGCTCAAGATACATGTCCCAGCCTGTACTTGCATGTATACCAAACTGCAATGCCCTTTCAAAAAGTCATGGACCTTTGTAAAGCTGTATGCCAGTATTTGGAATAGACATATTAACGTAGGAGTACAGTATACATATAAAAATACATCAAAGAAACTGGTAAAATTATGTGCCCAAAGTAAAAATGCAACCAACACAACTAAATAAGTTGCAGATACCTTAGTACCTGAGAATAGTTCACAGCTGCTACTATACGTGTTTGACCAGGCTAATTTTTTGTCTTCTTTAGCCATCATATTACTAACATTAGTAATATGTAGTAACTTATATTAGTATTACAGAATAGTTATTAGATTACTAATATGTAACCATATCTAATCTCCAAACAATTTTATGCCCCACTACTTTAAGAAAAAAATTAAACAATCTCAGAAATATCCTTATATATTCTGTTTTGGAAATTCTTAATGCATAATTTGAAAAAAAAAACTCAAATGTGAATCTGCCAGCTTGGCCATATCTGTCACATATTTTTAAACTTAAAAAATGAAGTCTTTGTTCATATGGTTCTCCTCAAGGGATAGCCATCTCTGCATGACTCCAAGAAACAAAAACAATATCTGTGAAAGCCTTGCGACTTGAAAGATATTGTAAAAGAATGACTAAGTCATGATGGGAGAAAATATTTTGTTCAAAAAACATCTTGAGAATCTACACTACTTGAAAATTTAAGCTCTTCATCTATAGCAAGTATGTCAACTTTGAAAAAGTTTATATCATGGAACTCATGAGGGCTGGATTAGCTCAGAGCAAGAGGCATTTCTGTCAACTAGACTTGAAGCTCAATCAATGTTCCTTTGCCAATAGAAGATTTAAAAGCAATGTCAGTTATACAGCCTTGTCTTATAAGTGTTAACTGAACAATAAGTCACACTGAGTTCAATGGAACTTACTCCACAGTAACTGGCCCTAGGATTGCAGCCTTTATTTGTGAGATGTTCTTTTAAGGATGTTATCTATCATTTAAACATACTCTTTGGTATGTTTTAATGCTACAGCAGTACTAGTCTACAGATAGCAGCTTACTTACGTCTGGGGCTCCTTTTCATTTTGTTGTTTTTGCTGTGGCTGAAGAACGTTATTTACCAGCTCAGTGATTCCACTAAAGGGAAACCACCTGTTTAAATAAGCAAATAATGTGACTGAATAACCAAATAAAAGCACACTATCATAAATGCTATCTTACCCAACAATAATAGTCATAGAAAGGCAGAAAAGCTTCAGCCAATGGGAATGGTCACTGCAATTAAGTCAGCCACTAAGAGAAAGTAAGGGAAATAAAGATTTACACTTAAATATTCCACAAGCAGATAGCAAGACACTACATCCAACTAAAATGTGGATGAAGTAAGAAGCTGCAGGCAGCTCTTACAAGCCAGTCAGAAAGCAGATGACTAACCGCAGCCTATCAGACATTAGTTAAATCTAATACTAGAAAAGGTGCAGAAAGCAGAATATGGCAAAGGTAGAAAAGTTAAGCCCACTGCACTTTTAAGATTTATTTATTTTTACTTACTGTGTCCCTTGTGGTTTTTGTTCTTCTTTGACCCTAAAAAAATAAGTTTGCACAGCTGAGTGCGGTGTACTAGAATATAAATCCTACCTGCATCCCTCTCTCCTGTCTTCTTCCACTGGAAACACTAAAATCACTCTTGCATTCACTACAACTATTTAGACCAGTTTTCCATTACACTGATGAAATATCTATGCTTAATTATCATTTTGGATTTTATATTTTATATTTTGTATATATTATTGGCATCTATTTTTTTTCAATAGGATTTCTCAGAATACTAGAATTTTAAGAGCTATAATTAGTTATATGCCCATAAAAAGGTAAGGTATTAGGTATTCTAATATACTACATTAACTTTCACACTTTATTTCTACAGCCAGTCAACATACATGTTGTATGATAAATACTTTTAAAATTACATGAAGCTTTAAAAAGCTGCAAGAATACTGCAGCTGTTCAAGCAGCTGTAGTATATCACTGTAATCACTGTTCTATCCAAATCAACTTTGGCTTCTCTAAAGTTCTAAAGTTCACAAATTATTGCAATGGCAAAATGCTAAGTACTATAACTACCTATACTTCCATAGGGACCTTTGTTTTAATTAATTAAGTAATTAATTAATTAAAAGCCCCACCATTCCCCCCAAAAGCTGCTTAAATGAGTGAACAATAGTACAATACATATTAAAAAAAAATTGTGGTTAAAAACATACCATGAAAACAAATAAAAGTAAATAATTTAAAAAACATAATTAAAAACACAATAAAAGAAAAAGGTAGCACCCAACCAGTTATGCCCACACACACCCTTCAACATTTCACAGATGATAACTAGGACACGTGCAGCCAAGCAACATCAGCATGTGATCAAAAAGGCATGGTCAGGCAACAAGCAGGCAAAAGTTTTTAATGAGGAAGAACAAACAAAATTACTATTTTAAGCAACAAAACCCTGGAATTTATACAATGAGTAAGAAAGCTTGGGGAAAAAGAAGAAATGATTAAACACAATAATATTTTGTGTGCATGGGTGAGCATAGCATGATTGACAATAAATATATAATGCATCATTCTCAAATTAAAATGCCTTTATCAGACCTGTGCAAAATTATAGCTTTTTCCTAGATACACTGTATGAATTCTATGTTGAAAGCCACCCTCTGTGCCCAATGCATTTTATAAAGTGGTCAAATCCTGGCTTCCCCATAACATAACACCTGTGTGATTGCCTGGAACAGATCGGAGCCTAACCTATTTCACAGGGTTATTCTTAAAATAAAAATTAGTTTTAGTTATTCTAGGGAAAATGTGCAGTATTTTAAACTCCAGGAGAGAAATAGAATGTAATTGTTAAGAAAGATAGTTCAAAAGACCATGACTGTAATAAAGAAATACATGTATTCCAATAGCCCAGTGGTTCCCAAATTTTGGTCCTCCACATGGTTTGGACTTCAGCTCCCAGAATTACTGACTGTTCACCAAGCTCACTGGGCCTTCTGGGAGTTGAAGTCCAAAAAACCTGGAGGATCAGAATTTGGGAACCATGACAATAGCCTTTTAAAATGTCTCAGGCTAAAATCTTTTGTCCATGCCAGACTAATCTTATCTCTTTTTTTGACAGAGTTACAGGTTTGGTAGATGAAGAGAATGTTGTGAATGTAACATATCTTGATTTCAGTAAGATCTTAACAAGGTCTCCCATTATATTCTTGTTTTAAAAAGCTTGTATAATATAGGCTAGACAATGCAACTGTTGGATGAACTGGTGGAAATGCAATTGGTTGACTGACCAAACCAAAAAAGGTGCTTGCCAATGGCTCCTCTTCATCCTGGAGAGAAGTGACTAGAAGGGTGCCACAGGGTTCTGTCCTGGGCTCAGTGCTATTCAACATCGTTAGCAATGGAGATTATCTGACAAGGGGGAGGACGGGAGTGAAGAGGATTGCTCCCGTCCTTATCCCGTTACATAAAAGACTATCACACACGTCGTGCTTATCCCGTCATTATCCTGTCAACGAAGTGGAATTGTCCTGTCACTTCCATTAATGAAAAAGGATGGGACAATTCTACTTCACTGATGGGATAATATACAGGATAATCATGATGTCGTTTGATAATCTTTCACACAATGCATGATAATTCCACCTGACAGGTAAAATAATGACAGGATAAGTGTAACATCATCTGATAATCTTTGCACGATAAGGATAGGAAAAGGAAGACAGAAGGACTTCCTTCTCTCCATGTGATAATCCCCATAGTCTTGGATGATGGAATAGAGAGAATACTTATCAAACGTTCAGATGACATCAAATTAGGAGGGGTAGCTAATACCGCAGAGGGCAGGATCAGAATTCAAAAATACTTTAATAGATTAGAAAGCTGGCCCAAAATTAACCAAATGAATTTCAACAGGAAGAAACTTAAGGTACTACATTTAGGCAGAGAAAGTGAAAAGCACAAATATAAAATGGGTGACACATGGATTGAGAACAATACATATGAAAGGGATCTAGGAGTCATGGGAGCAGACAAGCTGAACATGAGTTAGGAGTTTGCTGCAGCAGCTAAAAACGCCAATGCAATTCTAGGCTGCACCAATAGGAGTATAGTGTCTAGATCAGGGGTAGGCAACCTTTCCCCTTTAAGGGCCAAGGGACTTCAGCTCCCAGAAGCCTCAGCCATATTGGCCAATAATTCCATGTTGGCCAATAGTTCCTGGGATTCTGGGAGCTGAAGTCCCTCGGCCCTTAAAGGGGAAAGGTTGCCTACCCCTGGTCTAGATCAAGGGAAGTAATAATACCACTTTATTCTGCTTTGGTCAGACCTCACCTAGAATATTGCATCCAATTCTGGGCACCAAAATTCAAGAAGGTTGCTGACAAGGTGGAGATGTTGAGAGGAAGGTGACCAAAATGATGAAAGGTCTGGAAACCATGCCCTATGAGGAATAGCTTAGAGAACTGGAGAAGAGACAATTAACAACTGGCATGATAACCATGTTTAAATATTTGAAGGGATGTCATATTGACGATGGAGCAAGCTTGTTTCCTCCTGCTCCACAGACTGGGACACGGAGCAGTGGAATCAAACTACAGAAGAGAGATTCCTCTTAAACATTATGAGGAACTTTTTGCAGGTAAAAGCTATTTGACAGGGCCTGTAGAGAAGATATCTGATACAACTAAGCCTTAAAATATTGTTTGTTTAAATCCTGAGTCCAAATTTTGGGAGGAATGCAGGATACAAATAAATATAGTAGCAACAATAATAATAATAATAACCATAGTTGTTTTCCTGGGGCTTTCCATCTGATCCCCAGGATATTCTTCTTAGTGCAAGTGCATACCCTGCACACACCTTTCACCCATGGTGAAACACAATGGATCCTTCAGCCATAGGTTTTTATGGGTTTTTCGGGCTGTGAGGTCATATTCTAGAAGAATGTCTTCCTGACGTTTCGCCTACATCTCTGGTTGCCATCTTCAGAGATGCTTCAGCTGTATCTCTCTATAGTATAAAGAGCCGAGGTTTTGTTTTGTGCATCTGAGCTGCTTAGTTTTGTGTATACTGAACATAAGGAAATAGAAATGAAAGTTCTTAGACATTGAACTTTCTCTGTCAGAGAGCTCTGGTGCCACAATAAAATATAGTTCCCATGATTCCCTAACCCTAACCCTTAAAGTGGACTCAATGTGCACTATTTCTAGCAGTCTGCAAAGACCCTTAATATATTTTTTGTTTGTTTTTCATTTTTTAAAGTTTCAGCATAGGGTTCAAGTGTAGAGAAGATGCCAGGGGGACAGGTCCTTAAACCTTTTCATGACCACTGTCTCTTGTTCCAAATAGTACATTGTATCAGCATCCTCACTCGCAGCTTATCTTCACAACATTTTTAAAAAAAAAAACCCACAAGTAAACACAAATTATGTCTTGAGCCTGTGTGAGGAGGTCTGGAGAAACTGGGAATCACAGGTCCAAAACACACTGCAGAAATAATCCAGTTTGAGACCGCTTTAACTGCCCTGGCTCAATGCTAGGGAATGCTAGTTCTGGGAGCTATAGTTTTATGAGACATTTAGCCTTCTCTGTCAGAGAGTTCTGGTACTACAACAAACTACAATTCCTAGGATTCCCTAGCACTGAGCCAGGGCAGCTAAAGTGGTCTCAAACTGGATTATTTCTGCAGTGTGGTTTGGACCATAGTGTCCTTGGACAGAAGGAGAAGTGGGGCTAAGGCTGTTGAGGCTAACAGGTTGCTATTAGAATACAATCTGCCCCGTTGAGGCAGAGCTTCATCACAGTCTACGTAACCAGAAGGAAATAAGAATGAAGCTTCGTGTTGGTTCTACGATAGATTTTTGTGGTTAATGATGAATCCAGGGTCTGTCAGAAGAAAGAATATTAAATGAATGTGGTGAAAGTTAAGTGAAAACGAAGAGGCAAGTTATCCAAGTAAGGAAAACTAGTAACACACTTGGTGCAGGTTTTCTGACCACAACCAGGCATTTGGTAAACACACCTGGCACTAAGAGAAGATGGAAGGGAGGATGCAGTATTACAGTTCAGTTCTGAGAACAAACCTGAGGAATTTTCTGTGTTGTGAAAGTAAGCATCCTTTAGATCAGTTTTAGAAATCCAGTCATCGTCCCAAAGGAGGAAAAGGATGGTAGTGTGACTATTAAAAACGTTGGGGAATCAGGAAAGTGCCTTGATTAAAATCATTCTTGGAACTGAGAACATGGAACCATTTCTATCACTCCCTTTTGAAAGATGGAGATAATCCCTTTTTTTTTTTTTTTTTTTAGTTTCGGAGGAGGGTTGATGAAATTGAAGAACCCTGAAAGAACTGTGAAGGTAAATGTAGTGGCATATGAATAATGGTGAAAACTCAAGTATTTGCAGCAGCGGAATCCCATGTTTGAAAGAAACTGCTAAGGCTGGAACCAAAAGAGGATTAGAGGCCGATGAAAAATGTCATGGGATAAAAGAAGATGAGAGTTATCTGGGTTCCTCGAACACTGAGACAGATTTCCTGGGTGACTGGAAGGTGGTTTTCCCTCAGGATGGCCTTTGGAATTGAAGATGGGAGGGTCTCAATAAGGAATAAGAATGGGCCTTTACAGACTGCCACAAATAATGCAGCTTGAGGCCACTTTAACTGCCCTGGCTCAGTGCTAGGGAATCATGGGAACTGTAGTTTATTGTGGCACTAGAGCTCTCTGACTAGAGCTCAATGTCTCAGAAAAAACTACAATTCCCATGATTCCCTAGTGTTGAGCCAGGACAGTTAAAGTGGTCTCAAGCTGCATTATTTCTGGCAGTCTGTAAAAGCCCAGTGTTATGAAGATGAGTAAAGCTGTGTGTACCAAGATTGTCAGTATGAGGAGGACAACTTGGAAGAAGAGACAACCATTTATTTTCAGGTGCATGCAAACTTATCATCTGTCTTAGCATTCATTATGTAAGGGCTCTTCATTGCAGAGGATCTTTGACAGTTGCTTTAACCTCACAGGAAAGACCTGAAGAATGAAGCCAAGAATGTCTTTTAAGGGTTACTGCATATGCCATTATGTTAGCTTTGCAGTCACTGAGATGGCAAGATGTGCTAATCCATTGGTTGGCCAATTTATGGTCCTCCACATGAAAGATGTATACTGTCTTTTCTATCTTCCTCAAGGAGTTTGTTGAAGAGGGCTACCCTCTCCTATAGGAACTGCAGATATAACAACATTCAAGGCTATCAGTTGGTGATCCTGGTATGGCAGCAACAGCACAGATTTTACAACCAATTGTCCAATTTATAGCCCTCCTTGCTCTACGGCAGGGGTAGGCAACCTTTTTGAGCCGGGGGCCGGGTTGCTGTCCCTCAGACAATTGACGGACCGAAACACCAAAAATAAATAAATAAATAAATAAATTAAAATTAAAATTAAAATTAAAAAAGAATTAAAAAATTTAAAAAATGCATGCACACTCTCTCAGCCCCAGAAAAGCCATGGCAAAACCCCTGTGAAGATTTTGCCAAGAAAACCCCAAGAACAAGTAATAACAACAATAATCAATATCATCATGGGGGGGCGGCGGGGGGGGCGGCGGCGGCAGGACCAGTTTGGGGCCGGTCCAAAGGCCTTGCTGGGCCGCATCTGGCCCCCGGGCCTTAGGTTGCCTACCCCTGCTCTACGGAATGGCTGTGTTTATTTTTTATGTTTGCCCTTATTTTGGAGTAGGGGAATGACTAATTGAAGAGTACATCACAGCTATCATCTTGAATTCTATATAAATTTTGAATATGTCCCAATGTAGGGATACTGTTAGAAGGAATTTTCTGTGACTGGCCGGATAGCTATCAGGACATATAGCTGCATGTATATTTGTATCTGAGATCAGCCATGTTAAACCCACTGGGTGACCTTGACCTTGACCTTTATCTTTACCTAGAAGGTTGCCTTTGTCTTCCTGTGAGGCTGAAAGAATGTGATTTGCCCAAGATCATGAAGTGGGTTTCCATGGCCGAGTGGAGATTCAAACCCTGTTCTTCTAGTCTAATTCTCAAACCACTACAGCGCGCTGGCTCATCTTCCACACACTTGCAGCAGCGTGTGCACCAGCACTGCAGAAATAATGCAGTTTGACATGACTTTAACAGCCATGGTTCAACGTGCTTAAAACACAACTATTACTTGGTTTCATCAGTGAAAGTTGCAGACTTTTCTATAACAGACAGCCACACTTAAAGAACACCTGTAAAAATAATCAATCCTACCCAGAGCTACAAAAACACTGAAACACACTCCAAGTTTCCAATTTCTTACTCATACCTCTTTATGCATGTATATTCACAATCATATTTTAAAAGAGAGCATGAGAAAACTACTTCTATTGGCCCCTTCCAAGTGAATATCTTCCACTGATATCCTTCCCTATATCCCCACCTTCAGGTGCAGCCCAACAAAAACAAAGCTGGTCTTGTCACCTAAGCTAAAAAAACATCAGAAGCATAGTATTTCCACATTAGTGAACACAAGGATTTTTTAAATGTTCATACCTATCCCTCAATTCAAATTAGCTCTACAACAAGCTACTCTTATTCTTCAGTATCAACTAGTAGCTTCCATTGTCAATGAGGCTGTGGACCCACTCTTTGTTTTAGTATGAACTTTAAAGAAGCTATTCAAACTGTTGAATGCTACCCTCCACATACAAAAAAAAAGTGACCAGTTTGGTACCTTCTTTAAAATTTGCACTAAAACCTGGAGCATATTTAGTCTCACACTGACATGGAAGCTACAAGCTGCCACTATTGTTCCTTGGTATGGACCACTGTATTGAATCTTGGTTCCATATTGTTTTTAAAAATGCTCTTGAGATGTTTCAGAAAACAACTCCCATAAGTCCCGGCCACCATAGTCAATTGGTAGTCATCACTGTTGTTTCAGTCACAAACAGTATAGCTGTTTGCTATACAAAGTATTTTCTGTCTAAATTTCTAACTTGCTAAGTTTGGGACACCTTCTAGATTCACTTTGCCCTCTTCTCTTTCTCCAACTCCAACGCAAATCAGAACCAAACTTCTGAGCAAGCAGCTATTAATACACGCAATTCACAAAGGTTAGTCAAATACTGGCATTACGAAGATCATTGTTACCATTGTTGGCTCCCAGAACTATTAGTACAAAGCAGCATCTCTTCCAAGTAGTCTTTGTCTAGAATATTGTTTATCCTATAACCCACCTTATAATACTGTGGTTAGCATGCCAACCTAGGGGGACTCCAGATTCAAATCCGCACTCAGCCACAAAAGTTTTGGCCAGTTTCAGTTTCTCAGCCAAACTTACCAGGATCAGTGTTATCATAAAGTACAAGATGTCTCCCATTGTGTATGGAATAAAAATGGGATATAAATGTAGCAGAATTTTTAAAATTCTTTTTTTTTAAAAACTCAATGAATTTTTTTCTAGGTAACCATGATACAATACTCAGGGATACCACAGTTAGCAATACCAGTGATATTCAGTGAGACAATTAAACCAGAATATTTGCCTTGTTGAGTTGGGAAGAAACCTTTTGGGAATTTCCAACAGCATCTCCAAGCTGGTTTATAGTAATGGATAATACTCGGGCTGTTAATCATTAGTAGGAGATGGGCGTCTAAATGTTATTTTATCTAAATCATTTTAAATTCTGTCATGCAATAAGTGATTCATTCACCAATTGTGGTCTGTGAAACATGAGTACATCATAAATTGGAGTAGCTTGAAAAATGTTGTTATAGGTGATTAAGTTATTAAGTTTAATTATCATCAACATTTGTACTTACTGTTACAATTCTGCTTTGTGATCTAATTACAGCTACTTAATAATTCAGTATATTGATTTTCAAATATAAAAGCTGAAGTTTTAAATAAGTACTTTTCTTCTCGGCAAAGTAATATTATTTTTTCCAGTGTAGAAAAGTAATACCAGCTCTATATTTTATTTTTATGTCCTCTACTAAACAATGATGTTGTTCAAACTTTTGTATGAAGGTAACTGCTGAATGTTTAATAACTGAATGAATTCAGAGTCATATTTACCTAACAAATCATTGTTCTGAGTCAGAAACCAAATGCTCTTGTTACGAGCTAATTAGGAACATCCATTCATGTTTGTTTGCACTTGGCGTATTCATTTTAACCAAACAGAACTGTTTTTCATGAAGAGACAATAAAGAAGCAGGAATATCTAAATATACAACGCCATTAATAACCAACTCACTATAATTAAAAGAAACATTAAATTAGGTTTAGTATAACTGATTATCAGAAGAAACTTGATTTTCAAATTTGGCTTGCTTTTCCAAAGGGCTATTTGTAATATTTTAATATTTTAAAGAAATATTCTTTCAGTTTACAATACACGGCACATAAAACATTACTAATCTTATAGTTACATGCCAAACAAGATCATAAAGTACATTGTTGTTGATGTGTGCCTTCATGTCATTTCCGACTTATGGCAACCCTCAAGTGATGCTATTATGGGGTTTTCTGGGTCTGAGAGTGTGTGACTCACCCAAGGTCACCCAGTGGGTTTCCATGGCCAAGCAGCAGATCAAAACCTGATCTCCAGAGTCATAGTCCAATGCTCAAACCATTACACCACACTGGCTCTCTATAAAGATCATAGAATTATAGTAGTAGATTTGGTCATCTAATCCAACCCTTTGTCAAAATAAGAATCCACTAAGGACACCCCAGAGATGGCCATCTTAACTCTTGTTTACATGCCTCCAATGAAGCACAGCCTACTACTTAGTCCACCATTCCATTATTCAGCATCTCTTGCCATCAGCAGGTTCTTCCCAATGATTAGTGAGAAAGTCCTTCCTTGTAATTTGAGTCCACTTGTTCAAGTCCTACCCTCTCAGGTATCATAAAACAAGCTTTTTCCATCTTCCATGTGACAACCTTCACGTATTGAAAAATAACTAGCATATATTTTCTGAGTTTTTACGTCTACAGGCTAAACATACCTAAATCCCTCAACATTATTTAATATATGATTTTTAAAACGACAATGTTTTAATTGTGTTTTAACTTTGGGGCTAAGCAGACGGGCGGCCTTGGGCCACCCTGGGAAGCTGCGCCACGGGACCAAGGCATCCCAATGCCTCGATCCTGCGGCGCAGCTTCGCCACCCCTGAAAGGAGTGCTAAATTAGCGCTCCTTTCACAAGTCAGCGAAGTGCGCTGCAAAAGGCTGCGGCGCACTTTTGTTGACTTTTCCACCGCAGTGCATGGAAAGGCTGCGGCGGGAGGTCCTCCTCGGAGCGCCGGCCGTGCGGACGGACGGCTGCTCCGAGGACGACCTCGGGAGGGGGTTGGGGCACTGAACGTGCAGCTGCCCCTCCCCTTCCCTGCCCCCAAGACGGCCTTTTAAGCCATCTACTTAGGCCCTTTATTGTTATGGTTTAGTTAATTTTGTTTTATAATTTGTGACTCACCTTGGTCCCATACCAGGGGGGAAAGAGGCATATAAATGCAATAAATAAATGATAAATATTCTATATACTTTCTTAAATTACAAACCAAGAAAAAACCCAAAAGTTCGTCAAATAGAAAAGAACACTCTGTGAGAAATTAGGGTGTTCTAAAAATGGTGCTCTGAAAAGTGGATGACTAGAACCTGCTCTGCTAGAGAATGCTCTGGGACATACATTTGTTGTGAGTCACAAAGACCACAAAGAACAATAATTGGTGATCACACTCTGGGGTAATGATATGATTTCAGTAGCATCATCAAGGTCATGTTTTATCAGCTTGTCTTTAAAAATATCATCGGGAACCTTGTTAAAAGCCTTAGTGAAGCCTTAAGATTCCTGTAACAACCAAGTTTGTAATTCCATTCAGAAAACAAAACGAAGCTAGTATGGCATCACTTGTTTTAGAGAAACCTATGCTGGCTCTCAGTAATTACAGCATTTTCTTTTAAGTGTTCATAATTGTTGTTGTTGTTGTTGTTGTTGTTGTTGTTGTTATTTGCCCTTGAGTCGACATCAATCCTTGGTGACCCTATGGATAAGACACCTCCAAGAGCCCCAGTCCTCCACTTCTCTACTCAGTTCCTGCAAGCCCATGCCCATGTCCCCCCTGATTAAGTTCATCCATCTGGCATGTGGTCTTCCTTTCTTTCTTCTGCCCTCTGCCTTTCCTAACGTTATCGTCTTTTCCAGTGATCAGTGCCTTCTCATTGTATGACCTAAGTACATTAGCCTCAACATTAAATTGAGGCACTGCCCTGGCTCAGTGCTAGGGAATCATGGGAACTGTAATTTATTGTGGCACCAGAGCTCTCTGACAGAGAAGGCTCAATGTCCCAGAAAAAAATGCAATTCCCATGACTCCCTACCACTGAGCCAGGGCAGTGCCTCAATTTAATGTGCACTATTTCTGGCAATCTGCTTAGGCCTTTAGTCATCTTGGCTTCTAAGGAGATCTCTGACTTGATCTGTTCCAAGACCCAACTGTTTGTCTTTTTGGCTGTCCATGGTATCATAAGTACTCTTCTCCAGCACCACATTTCAAATGAGTTTATTTTTCTTCTGACTGTTTCTTTTACTGCTCACATCCATACATGGTGATGATAGTTCATCTTTTTAACTAACTGTTTAATTATCTATTTTAGAATCTTTCCTGGTATCAGTGTCAACATGGCTGGTCAATAGTTGCCCGTGTCTTCTTACCATTTTTGAAGATGAGAACAACTTTTGCCTGCTTCCATTTTGCAAGACCCTCATCAGTCCTTCAAGTGTTCTCATGATTACAGACAGGGGTTCAGGGATTATACCGGCAATTCCTTTAGTACCCTTGGATGCAGTTCATCCAGCCCTGGAGAAATATTTTTTTTAAAATAGCAGGGCATTCTTGTATCACCTCTTTATCTTTTTAAGGCTATAGTCCCCCTCACTGCATCATTTATTCCATTTTCACCAGGTTGAGCATTTCTTCCTTTGTTCTTCTTTTGGGACAAAGCAAAGGCAAAGCAGTTGTTAAGTAGTTCTGCTTTTTTTCTGTCACTCATTATCAATTATTCTTCTCCTCCATGCAGTGTCATATTGCTCCCTTGTTGTTTCTCTTGCTCTAAACAGCCATATTTTTTAAATCCTCTTGTTAGCCTGTGTTCATTCTGAGTTTTAGCCCTCTTCATCTTCTCCCTAGAAACACTAAAAACTTTGTTGCACTCTTTTCTTCTCTAGTTACCTTGATTTTTAAAGTACTGTTTTATTATGGTTATTACTACATTAAGGTTGCCCTTTTTAATGCAAGGCTAGGGTACCTATGGTCCTTCAGCAGGTAGTAAACTATTATTCCCATGCGGTGAGACCTGAAAACTACTGAAATCCAACAATGCTTGAAGGGACACAGATTTTCCAGCCCCATTTTATTTTTTTATTTTTTGCATTTCTTACATTTTCTTCCCCTTTCCCTTCTTGGTGACTGCTCCTTAACTCTGAAATTCCTTCCTGTAGAGGTTATATTAGCTCCCTCTTGCTGTCTGTCCTTCCATTAGCAAGCAAAAAAATTGAGAGGCTTTGGGGAATGGACAAAAAAAATGTTTTAAATAAGATTTTGTATAAGCTGGTAAAATGTAGGCTCGACACTGGTATTGCTATGTAGATGGGGTGCCAAAACAGCCAATGCAATTCTAAGCTACACCAACAGGAGTACAGTACCCAGAAATAGGAAAATTATATTACTACTGTACTCTGTTTTTGCTTTAGTCAGACTCCATTTGGAACATATTCTACAGTCCAGAGTTCATGAAGGATAATGACAAGCTATAGGCTATATTTCCTGAGGAAGGCAATGGCAAACCCCTTCTGAGTTTTCCTTCACTAAGAAAAAACATATGAAATTCATGAGATCACTCAACAGGCAACTTGACCACACACACACTGTTTTAGCTATCATTTTGGTGATGAAATTTAGTTTTAACTGCTATTTTTATAGTGACAGTTGAAAGAAAAAAATAGTATTTTTTCCTATTTTTTAAAAAAATTAAATCTTTTATTTTATTTCCCTTGATAGTCTACCTGATTTAACACTCTCTTCTTAAAGACTAACATTATAATATAAATTTTATTTATCTTTCCCATTCTCTTTTCACTTATTCTTCAATACCAATGTATTCTTTAATATTTGTCAATGACCCAAAAAAAAGCCTCTGTTGTTGTTTAACGTATATCTCCTCTCTTTCTATTGCTAGCTTTTCAGCTATCTCCCACTGAATTATTTCTTATACCCTTAGACTTAACTTGCACATATAAAGTTATATGCAATTTGCATCTTTTTCTGCTTTTTACATAATTGATCAATATGCTTAAAGTGAGATATCTGGGATTCCAGATTTGTTGTTGTTAACCGCCATCAAGTCAATCTCAACCCATGGCAATCCTGTGGATGAGATATCTCCAAAACTCCCTATCCTCCACTGCTCTGCTTAGTTCTCGTAAACACATAGAGTCCATCCATCTAGCATGCATATGGCCTTCCTCCTTTCTACTTCCCTGCGCCTTCCCCAGCATTATTGTTTTTTCCAGTGAGTCATGTCTTCTCATGATATGTCCGAAGTATTCCAGCCTCAGTTTTGTCATCTTGGCTTCCAGGGAGATTTCTGGCTCTAGGACCCACTTGTTTGTCCTTTTGGCTGTCCATGGTATCCTCAACACTCTTCTTCAGCACCACATCACAAATGCACTGATTTTCTTCCTATCACTTTTCTTAACTGTCCAGCTCTCACATCCATACATAGTAATAAGGAATACAATGGCTTGTATGATTCTGAATTTTGTGCTGAGATGTATATCTTTGCATTTTAGAATCTTTTCTAGTTCTTTCATAGCTGCCCTCCCCATTCTTAGTCTTCTTATTTCCTGGCTGCAATCCCCATCCCAGGTATGAGAACTCTTTTTTCTATGTCTTCATTGTCTAGGTTGAATTTGTCTAGATTCTCCATGGTCATTATTTTTGTTTTTTTATCTTCAACAATAAGCCTGCCTTTCTACTTTCTTCCTTGATCTTTCTTAGTAATTGTTCCAGGACTGTGAGGTTTTCTGCTAATATTATGGTGTCGTCTGCGTATCTTACACTGTTGCTATTCCTTCCTCCTATTTTCACTTCTCATTCTTCTGTGTCCAAGCCTGCTTTTCTTATATGTTCTGCATATGTTCCAGATTACACTGATGAAAATGCCATCTGCAGACATTCTATGAACCTGGAGATACCCCTTTTGAATATAACAGTCTTGAAGCACTTCCCAGTATTACCTGTGGAAATCCCTATGAGACTTCAATTACAGTGGTACCCCTACTTACGAATGCTTCATCTTACGAAAAATTCAA
>CM034706.1:27918000-27932036 GCA_020142125.1 Phrynosoma platyrhinos
AGCTTTTTATTGTGTTTTTTAAAAGGTTAGATGCTGCCTTGGATCCCAAGTTAAAAATGCAAGTTAAAAGCAATTTTAAAAACAAATACAAAACTTGATAAAACAGAAACAATAGCCCCATTAAAAGCTCCATCTGACAAAACATATTAAAAACCAAGTGCCTCCTTAAATGAAAAGGTCTTTACCTGCCAGCAGAAAGACGGCAGGGAAGAAGCCACCAGATATCCTGAAAAAGTGGGTTCTACAACTTGGGAGCAGCAATCAAGAAGACTCTCACCTGTGTCCTCACCAAGTATGCCTATAATGATGGTAGTGAGATCAAGAGAAACCCTTCCCCTACAGATCGGTTGGGAAATAAAAGAGATATGGTTCTAATGTTCAAATGAAATCTATCTTCCTGTAACTTCAAACCATCAGCCCTGGTCCCACCATCTGGGACAATAGAGAACTCCTCCTCTCTGTGACAGCCTTTGGGGTATCATGTCATCCCTCAGTCTTCTCTTCACCAAGCTGAACATGCCCAGCTCCTTCAACCTTTCCTCATACGTTTTATTACTCCGTACCTCTTATCATCCTTGTTGCCCTTCCCTGAACCTGCTCCAACTTCTCTATGTTCTTCTTAAAACAAGGCACAACATCTACTTTTATTATTTTACTTTGACAATTAGCATACCAGTGCTAAGCTATTTTCCAACCTTAGGTGCAAGTATTTTTAAAATGTGGGTAACATATGGTTTAAAGGCACTTATTATGCTGCAGTTAGTTATGCATACAGAAGTAAATGATAATCATAATAACTAAATAGGCTAGCTAAATAAAAAACCTTGCTTTTTAAAAAAAACTATCCTGGGATTTGATTTGGCTAAAAAAACTCTTTTGTCCACCCAATCATCCATTTCTGAGAATCCTAGACTCTGAAATAAACATTTAATAACATTACATTTGTAGAAAGAAGTAGTTCAATAGGTCTTCAATCTGATTTACTTTATTGTTCAGGCTAAGTAAGCTGGTGATTTTCAGTGGTTTTGTTTTTACTGCAGCTTTGATCATGTCTGGTCATTTGCCTTGCTGACTTGGCCTGAAGTGAGCTGCAGCCCAAAAGATCTGGAGGACACCAACCTCTGCTTATCTACCTCTGCTGCAGGGAAAGCAACTGCAAGTGTACCCAGTTCTAATCAGTGTACAGTGCAAAACTGATACAGATGAGAACCTTTTCTCAAGATTAAAACTCCATTGCTGCTTGACAGGGAAAGAGGTACACAGTACCCCCTGCAAAAACAATTTACAGCTTTTAGAAAGAGGTTCTGGTATAGAGAAGTGATTTAACTGGAACTGGGAACTCCCAAGAGGAACTGGAACAGGAACTCCCTGTTTTCAAATGCAGTACTCCATTTGTTTCAAGACAGAATCCATACAAAGAATCCTTCTTCCACATGTAATTTATTCTACGTTCTACATTCTTACACTACAGGTGTCACAATCTGGTTTCACAGTCTAAAATATCCTGTATTAATCCTGGATATGTTCACTCTTTCACTCTGTCCTGGCAACTAAGAAGCTTGCCTCAGCAAAATAGTTTCCAGGACTAAAACATGCATTTTAGAAAAACTGGGCTCAGACCCAAAATTAAGTCAATCTTGGAAGAAACTCAAGAAATCCTAAAGAAAGCCAAGATATTATAAAGAAACACATCAATATTTTTCCACATTTCCTTATTGATATAATTAGTTCAATTTCTGCAAAACCTTTTTTAGCTTTTGTTCAGGATTCTGGAGTTTCAGATGAAATTCCTTCATCCAGGAAATTTGTGGTGTCAAAGATGTTGCTCAATAAACCTAGGATGCTGTTTTATATGAAACAGACTATCTTTTCACTTAACCTAGTAAGAAATGGTTGGCAAAAGGTCCAAACAGCATGAACTATGGAGGCAATCACAATCTACTGGAGGACTGAATCTGCTGTTTCAGATTGATTCTAGAAAAATATTTGCTTCTAGATTCTCAAGATGAGGCTGTAGTTAGAAGAATATGTTGACAGTTAAAACCAATTAAGCAGGCAGCACACCTTTCCTATGGGTTTTGGGATACGATCGGGATTTAGTCACTGTCTTCCAAGATTTGATAACGCCTTGGATTGATTAATGCATTAAAGTGGGGGCTACACCTAAAGACAGTCCAAAAATATCAATTAGTGAATTTTGTTTCTGACCCCATGACTATGGTCAATTACAAAAAGCACATTGATGTTTGCTCACTTCCGCTGGCTGCCTGTGTGTTTCTGAACCCAGTCTGAGATGCTGCTTGTGACATATGAGGGCCTATATGGCTTGGCCTGCTGCACAAGCATATGATCTATATGAATTCCCTTAGAACATGACATCATCAAGCAACACATTGCTCTGGATTCCTGCTTGTGAGAAATTAAGTCTGGCGATAAAATGAAGCCATCAGCAGTGATGTAGACTCGATTCAATTGACTCAGGGCCTCGGCAAACGGCTTAAAAAGCCGTCCTCGGCGCAGGGAAGGGGAGGGGCAGCCGCACACTCGGTGCCCCATCCCCCCCCTGAGGTCGTCCTCGGAGCTGCCAGCCCTCTGCACGGCCGGTGCTCTGAGGAGGACCTCTCGCTGCAGCCTTTACACGTGCTGCGTCGGAAAAGTCAGTGAAAGTGTGCCACAACCTTTTGCGGCGCACTTTCGCTTACTTGTGAAAGGAGTGCTAATTTAGCACTCCTTTCAGGGGCGGCAAAGGTGCGCCGCAGGATCGAGATGTGGGGATGCCTCGGTCCCGCGGCGCACCTTCCCAGGGCGGCCCACGGCCTCCCGTCTGCTTAGGCCCTCAGACTCAATTCAGACTCAAGTCACTTCAATGACATGACTTGGATTTGACTCGGTAATAAATGACTTGATTCGACTTCTGGCTTGCATATTTTTAGGAACCAACTTGTTGGCTTCATTCATTTCAAGCAGCAGGTAAGACCTGCCTGCATAGCATGGAGTGCATTTCTTGGAGGAGAACAGCAAAGGCATTAGAACGCTCCTCCGATGTGCAGCAGAGACAAGCTTCTGAGCAGACCTCAAGCCCCACCTTAAGCCCATTGCCTAACGTGTTTGCTGCTCCCCTTCAAGAAATACACTCCATTTCCTTTTTTTTCTGTTAAAGTTAGCTCCCAAACTTGAAACTTGACTTAGAAGTATCTTACAAAGATTTGAGACTTGACTAGAAGTAACAACTTGAAACTTGGAGCAAGACTTGAATACATCACTGGCAATCAATTGTGGAATATCCTTCCCAGGAAGGTCTAGTAAGTCATAGGTAAGGATTTGGTACACAGCTCCACAAATGCTAACAGTTTTTTATATTTTTGTACTTATTTATGTATTTTGGTTTTAAAAGGGATGTCTTTTTACATGTTTTGAAATTAAAAAATGCTTACCATTTTCCTTGTGCAATTTGTTGTGTAAATTTCTACCTTAATTTTGCCAAAGAAAAGTCATTAGTACATGTAATTAAATGAAGACCTGGAAGAGCTGAACAAGAACTGCATGTTAGACAGATTACATGTGAAAAAGTATTAGTGATTTTCTATGAATTAGCTTTCTTTCTGAACTGTAATGCATTAATTAGTTAACATAAAAATCAATACAGTTTGAGAGAAATAATAGGCTATCAGATCCTACACTGTAATGTTTGAATAATCTCATTTTGTTTCAACTTAATTCTCCTTTCTCCCAGACCTATTACATTTTATGAAGTCCTATCTTATGAAGTCCTACCTTATGATGTCTCACCTTCTTCTTCCAAAATAATCTGGCCTACCTCTTTTTGTATCACAACCTCGCTGTATAAAATATTAGTCCAGAGCATGTGTTGTTACAGAACTTCAGTTCACTGTATAGCAGTACCTGTTATTTGCTTTGCACTGAGTAGAAGACAGGTTATACTTTGAAGTCCCACTTGTAATACAAGATAATGTGCAGAGAAATCATGTGAGGAGTAGCAAACAAGCTAAGTTTAAAACAAGATAAAAACCCTAAGAATGTTAAAAAGTGCACAAGATAATATTTTTCCACCTCTTCATTTCCCTCAGGCCAAAAAGTGTGGCTTCCGGCAGCTTCAGGGGCATGACGTCATCTGGGGGAAGAGATGCAGGTCCATCTCCATCGGGCCTAGCCTAAGAAGAGGAACCCTCACTTTTTAAGGGGCGGGTGGGTTTTGGAATTTTTAGTTTTTGTCTACAGTGTATTAACATCTATGTATGGAGATTTTAATGTTGTAAGCCGCCCTGATTGCTCTGCAGAGGGGCAGGATATAAATAAATAAATAAATAAATAAATGATGTGCAGATGATGCATGCCCCTGGATCAGCTGGAAAGTGCTCCATGACCATCTAAGGCAAGAAGTTGGCCAGAAAAGGAACAGCGAAAAGCCACTCCTTGCTGGCAGCCTGTTGAGGATCACAGCAACAGCTAGCATCAGGACTGTGGTATCTAGTCACCGTGGTCCCAAGACAATTGGGGTCCGACTGGGGCTGGAGTGGCCAGAGACCGTTCCAAGTCTCCAGTCTGCTTCATCCCTCTGTCTTCCAAAGCCACATAGCCTGTTCTGCATAAGCATATTTCTTCATCAATATTTTCTACCAAGGGTTGGACAAATTTATCCATTTTAGTTTCATTCCACTTGTTTTTCCAACATTCAGGTTTTTATTATTATACTTCCCTATCAACGAGTGATTTTAATGTATTCACACAAAAACTATATGCATCTCCCTGTGCAAACCCAAATATACAATCAGCCCTCCATATCCACAGATTCTGCATCCACAGATTCAACCATCCACAGCTTGAAAATATATATATTTTTAATTCAAAAAAGCAAATCTTGATTTTGCCATTTTACATAAGGAACACCAGTTTACTACACCATTGCATAGAATGGAACTTTATATATAGCGTCCACAGATTTTGGTATATATGCATTCTGTACGCAGTTTTCCCTAGTATATTTTTATATTATTTTCATTAATACAAATATATTTGTACACAATTTCCCCTACAATGTATGTATATGTAAAAATATTTCAAACTGAGAACTGTTTCAAAAATTCACAAAATTGTACACAGTTTCCATATTTATTTAGGATGTGAGCATAAGGTAAGCTTATATTAAAATACAAACCAAATAGGTTTCCCCCCATATCTACTAACAACATCTTTACCATGCTCTCTCGTATCTTTTGTTTAAATTGATTTTATGTGCCTATGTCTTTAAAAGTTGAAAAACAACCAAAACCTATTATTTTCCTACTAGTGTATGCAAAAATATTGTTTGGTGTGGGTTTTTGCACATTTTCCTCTAGACAGATAGAGAAACAGATAGGGGAAAATAATTTGTAACATAAGATTGTGTAGTCTTGATCTGCTTCCTCTGCTGCTAAGGTACAACTTGTTTTGCCCAGTCAGTTTCAAAAGTGCTACAAGACCCCTTTTCATACTACTATTCCAGACTAACATAGCTATGGTCCAAAACACACTGCAGAAATAATCCAGTTTGAGACTGCTTTAATTGCCTTGGCTCAGTGCTAGGGAATCCTGAAAATTACAGTTTATTGCAGCACCAGAGCTTTCTGACAGTGGAGGCTAAATGTCTCACAAAACTACAGTTCCCTGAATTCCTTAGCATTGAGCCAGGGCAGTTAAGGCAGTTTCAAACTGGGTAATATAATTGGTTTGCTATGAGCTATGACAAGCGGATATTTCCTAGCATGGCAGCAAACAGAGCTACTTTCTCAAAAACATATTCCTATGTGGATTCTCCTACATTTTTAAGGATAAAAATACTAAGAAGTACTCAATATATGTATGTGTACTATTTCCCATACCCTTCTCACAATCTACAATCTATAAATCTACATAAAACACTTACAGAATGAAAACAAAATCCACAACTCAGTCTGTCAAAGTAGCATTGAATTCCTTGGAAAGCTGGAATGAAATGTCTTGCACTGTCCCCTGAAAAATCAGCAAACTGGTGCACTTACTCATCAGGAACTGTGTTCCAAATTTTAAGAGCCACTGCCAAAAATGACCTACACCATCCTACAGTTGTTCCTATTTACCTTGCTGAGCAAGGAATAGTTTCAAGGCTCCAACAGATGAAATCAGGAAACTGTTCACATGTGGGCAGGCAAGCTTTAATGGTCATACAAGTATGACTTTATAGGAGAAAGCCAGTACTGTGAACTGGACATAGAAATCAGTGTAGCTGCCCCCCACAAAAGTGTTCATATTCTCAACTGCTTGCTTTTATGATGTTCAGATGAAACATTGTGCATTAGCTAAAGTTTCTAACCCATCCGCAAGAAAAATCACACAAAAATTACATAACAACAGTTGATCCTTGATGTTTCATATATTATGGCCAAATGTGATAATCCATCCCATGGTAAGACTGAATGGATCTTTCTATGATAATCTTTCCAGAAAATCATAACAATACTTAGTGCCATATCTTTCAGCTTTCCAGCCTGCATATTATCCACCTTGTGGGTTGATTTGATCAAAAAGCATAGGATAAATTAACAAATAAAATGATGCCAGTAAGATCTTTGACTTTCATGGACTTTATATGGCAGTTGAATCTTCTCTTGGAAAATAAAGCTGGAAATGAACAGAAGCTCACATAATTTCATGAACATTTTTAAGCAATTCTGCAGACATATTTTAAAGGAAACGAAATGCTGCCATCATCAACATTCTACATATAGCAAGATATGGGTCTTCAGGCCCTCCAGATATTGTCTGAACCCATGAACCCAAGCCATCACACTTTCTAATGTGTAACAAAAAATTCCAATGAGAACAAAGTACAGTTATATCCTAGGAGTCAGATTTATACTGGTCCCTTCCAGGCAAATATCTAGCATCATCATCTGAGAGAGAGGATGGGTCCCTGAAAGGAGCATTGTCTCCCCAATCTCATAGAAGTATCAGAGTACAAAATCAGACCTGGGCACTTCAGCAGTCTAGGCAGTTCCCACAGGAAAGGTAGCCAGGGATAGCCATGTTGGCCATGCAGCAAAGTACAGTAATAGCCAAAATCTATCGTTGTGTCTTGCTAATGGAATTTTTAAATTATTATTATTTCCTGGATTACTCACGTGGTCAGAAGGAGGAGGGGCCTGCCTGCATGAATGTACCTCCAAAACCACCTGAACAGAGAACAGCCACATCTAGACAAAATGCAGACTTGTAACTAACATAGGGCCTCTACAGATGGCGCTTTGTGCCGTCTTGGGGGTCAGGGAAGGGCAGGGGCAGCCACACACCGGGCACCCCAACCCCTTCCTGAGGATGTTATCACGGCGCACACCATTACGCATGGTGCACCCCATCAATACATCCTCCCAGCACAGCATCTTAACACGCTGCACCGGAAGGGACGCAGAAGAGCCGCACAGCAACTCTTCGGGTGCCCTATTCAGCTCTGGAAGGACCAGCATTTTAGCACTCCTTTCAGGGCTGGCAAAAGGATGGATTGGGGCCAAAGCGTGGGGTCCTCCGCTCCCCAGGGAGACCCTGGGCCACCCATCTGCATCCCTCCATAGTCATTTTTTTCTCCTGTATGATTTTTAAAACTTTGCCTGATGAAGAAGCCAGTAGAGCTTTGAAAACTTGGGAGATATGAATTTTGTGCATTTTGATTGGCCAAATAAAGGCATCACTGTTTTGTGGATTTTGGATGTTATTGTACAAGAAAAGTGGGACACCTGTGCCCAAACTACAGGTCTTGTCAGCCTACATAAAATTTAAATTGGCTTTAACGCTCTACTGAGACAAAATTCTACTGTTGTAGTCGGACAGAATTCCAACTAACAGGATACACTTCAAGCTATCCAAGCCTTTTTTTTGTTCTGCCTTGACCTTGCCTGCTGTATCTTGACCAGATTATATCTGCTTAACCTGACCTTGCCTACTGTGACCTGATGCTGCTTGCCAGTTGGGACTTTACCTGCTTTGATCCCACTGCTATCAGATGATACCAGATTCCCCTATGAGATTGAAGCAATCACAGAACAAGACTTTGTTATACTGTAAACCACATTTCCCTAACTATTGCTTATTCTGGCTGAGACTGATGAGAGTTAGAGTCCAACAACATCGAGTGGGTAACATATTATCTATCTCTGTTTTAAACTCTGTTTCTTCCTATTTGGAATAAACTTAATCTAGAAAGAGATGCCTAATATATATATATATATATATATATATATATATATATATATAAAGTCCATGGTCTCGATTATTGATGGAAGGGCGAGCCCCATTGGCTAAAATGGGGTGCACACCCGTGGAGCACACATGGGGTCATGCACGGGAATGGGCAGCCATTCAAGCCAATGGAGCCTGAATATATGTGAGCTTCTGTTTTCGGAGGGGGCCCCCGGAAGTGATCCCCCATGAAAACAGAGGGGCGACTGTATATGATACATATCTATCAAATCATTAACACATGCAATGTTTCACTGTTTTTCATAATCCTAAAATTAGGGGATGTCTAATTGATCTTCAGCCTTTCCAAAATTTTAAATATTCATAAGACCCACAACCAAAATTTGAAAACCAAGTACAAGAAAAACAGGAATATATCATTTCTGTTACATGGTTTTTAAAAAATGGTAGTGACTCCCTTTGGTAATCAAAGTTTAAACATCTGGAAAACCACCTTTTGTTTTGTTTTTTAAATGTTTCAGGATCTCTGTAATATTGATGCCGTTCCATGTTTTACAACTTTGTTCTGGTACAAGTGTCACTGCATCAACTTTAGATCCAGTTCATATGTGGCGCCTGGATATTATATATGATGGGAAATGTGAATTCTCATGTACTTACACTATCATACATGAACCATCTGAATTCACACACAATTCACAAAATCTTACCTAACCTATTCAGGGAAAAATTATTTATTTAAGAAGTTTTATACCTTTGGCTAAATTGGATACATTCAATGTAGATAGCAATGAAATAAATAGGATATTAGCAACAATTAACTTAAATCCAAGTGATTTCAATGGATCTACTCTAGGTAGGAATAACTTCAGATTTAGTTCAGTGTAAACACAATACTCATGGAAATTGCAGTTTGTTGTAGGTGCTGTGGAAGCATAGGAGTATTCACATTTCCCCACTATATTTATAAGACAACATGCATGAACTAGACTGGTAATTGTCAGAATACTGGCCAAGAGGAATTACTGATTTTATTAAGAGTTTCTTGGATTCTCTCATTAGGCTTACATTTCAACAGAATAAAAGTGTATCAACAAACTACTGCAACTGAAACATAATGTTAATAGCAATATTAACTTCTCATGTATTCAATACAGAGGATATATTTAAACTAGAGAGCAATCTCAACAACCACAGAGTCATCCTGGACTACCATGGTATATTCTCATGGAGTTCTCTCCACAGGAACAGTGGCTTCACCTAGGGCTTCACCTAGGAACAAAAGCAGGTGCTATTGGCAAGACTTTGCAATATGTCCATTCCACATGTCATCAACTTGCAACAAATCTCAGCAGGAATGCATGCTGACCTTATCAAGATGAACTCCTGTTGATTTAACTCTGCACCACTTCTCTCTTTCTTCAAAAGAAGCACAGCAGGAGAAGGAGGGAATGCAGTGGGTTGGGGCATATACACGCATACATATCTACGTCTACACATAATTTGTTCTCAGAGGAGGAAGCAAGAAAAAGTAATTGAGGTGACAAATGCTAATGACACTACTGAATGCCCTTCCAGTAACCACTCCAGTACCACGGTGACAGACTCATTAGAGACAATCTGGACAAAATAGAAATGGCATGAGGAAACAATCAGCAAGTTTCTATTCATCAATGTTTATAGAAAACGTTGTACAAAGTTACTCCCTATATTATAATGTTTATAATAAGTTCTGTTACGGACTCTACAAGTACCAGCTCCATTTTCAGAATAAGTTACTTCATGAACAAAAGTATCTTAATTTCATTGATGTTTTGTCTGTAAAAAAAGATGCCTAAGCAAGCCATATGACCATTTCTATATTTCTATAAGAAACAAAAAAAAGACATCTGGAAGTTATTTCCTCTTTTTAAATGGGAAAAAACATCTTAGATTATTAAGAAGAAAGCTCAAATTACTTTTACAGTTACTGCTACTAAAAAAAAAGAAAAGGCAGCTTTCCATTGAATTCTAGCTATGGGAAAAACATGAGGAGTTTCTAACAATGAATTCAACCACTGGAAGTATCTTTGAAACTGTTTTGAGAGAGAGGAAAGGAAGGGAGAAGGGGAGAGAGAGAGAAAGAAAAGTCTTACTTTTTTTAATCCATATATTTAAGAACTGGGTTGCCAAACAACTGTCATGTGTGACTGGGTAGCACTGCACCAGTGTCACATACATGTTAAGGAGGTTGCAACAGTACAGGAACATGTGTAAAAATTGCTAGGAATCGCTGTGATCACCTGCAGCTTTACAGTGACATTGTGCAAAATAGTTATTCTACACAAAAATGGACAATGCTAAGAAACAGCATAACAAGGACGGGACTATGAATAATACAACTAACACATTCTCTAAATCTTTTGAGCCACCACTGAATCGTCTGTAATACAGAACACACACACAACTATTTTGTAGTAAAGCATGTGGATGAGATTGCCACTAACAGAGCAAAGCATGATGGATATTCTACGTGCCTCACACTTGCTGGTCCAGCTGCATCAATGTATGCCATTCTGTGTACTATTTCATCTACACATATCATCACATGACAGTCTAACTCTGCAGCCCCCCTCAAACTTAATTGAGAAAAAATTCCATTGAAGCCAGTGAGGCATTCGTCTGAGTACTAGACATGTATAGGACTGCACTATAGGATCACTTATAAAGGTCTCATTAGAAAACATACACTGACAAGTATGCCTGTCTTATCCCACACCAGCTTTAAAATGCAAAAAACCCACATTTCATCCATTCATATTATATTATGAATAGTATTTTTTAAAGGTAGGTTCTTCCTATTTCTCCCATTCAGTAACTCTGAGGAGGTATGAGTGTCAAAGACTTGTGAATATCTGGTTTGTTTTTTTCCTTAACTGTTCTAGTGCAATGTCATTCTATTTTACAACTCTGTGCATTTTTCTCTGCTCTAATTATAGACAAAATTATCACAGAAAGGCTTGCTTTCTGTCAATTATTTTTCACTTGCATATATTTTTGCTCAAATACTTTTTGCGTAACCCTTCTATAAACTATACAATTTCTTTATAATTAATTCAATTACATCATCTTATTTTTTTTAAGCCTATATTCCAAATTTTATGTTATGGTAAATATAAAAGAATCAGAATGACAGCTAATAACCAGGAAAGGTACAACATTATTTGTAACTGTTGAGATTTTTGATCAGTTACTGGCAATTCATTGTTTGCCAGCATATTTTGAAAGCAGTATGTATATTATTAATCTGCTAGATTTATGGCTACATTATTTTCAATGTATATTTTAAGATACAGCAGCCAAGTGGAACACAAGTATCTGCTCATAGTGTAAAATACTTACAATTATTAGTCAGAAACAGAGTGGCAGAGACATTTTTATTTTTATTTTGTTGTTATTATAAGACACACTGGCTGTCTTCAAAGCACAAATCTCATTTTATTATTACCATTAAGCTTAAGAAAACTGTGAAAGCTTTCAGCATCTATCTTCTTTATACGGAAATTAAAATTACCTGAAAATAATCATTTATTTGTACACTCTCCCGATGCTAATGACACACTGATTTCAACACTAACCATCTACTAATCCCAGAAGCCAAAAGCAGCTTCCAGCTGCAGATTTTGAATCAGCAGTTCAACAAGACAATAGGTTAACTACACGATGATTGCCCAGTAATTTTGACTGGATATTTTTAGCAGTATTTAAACTCTGAAGCATTTATTTCCACTCAGTGACAAAATGCTACCCTGTGTCTCCTTCTCAAAATTAAAACACAGCACTATGACTTACAGCAGTGACATAATAACTTTTTCATAAAGCAGTGAACAATAATGTAGAGGTCAGTTTGCTCATTACATAAGAAAAAAACAGAGGTTTTTATGTGTGGCTACATGAGATCGAAGAAACTCAGAAAAGTTCAAAGACTATCGTGGGTACAGATTGCCAACTGACAGGCAAGTCATGGTTCCTGGAATTGACCAAATATATATATACAGAGAGAGAGAGATTTCTTTTATATGTGTGTATGTGTAGTTCAAGTTTATTCTACATTAGCCAACCAGGTTTTTGAATAAAACCATGAAACAACTCCATACCATATTAAAATATAATTAAAATGGGACAGTTAAATTGGTGTGTGGGTGTGGGTGGGTGTATATAGATAGATAAATAGATAGATAGAGTGTGTGTGTGTAGCAATTTAACTGTCCCATTTTAATTATGTTTTAATATGGTATTGGATTGTTTTATGGTTACATTCAAAAGCCTGGTTGGCCAATGCAGAATAAACTTGAATTTGAACTACTGTGTGTGTGTGTGTGTGTGTGTGTGTGTGCATACGCGCGTGTGCATACACACACACATATAAATATATACACACAACAAAAGACATATAGATATAGATATACTATATGTATGTATGTATATTTGGTCAATAATATTTTCAAGCTATTTCTTCACAATGTGGTACAATCACAAGTGTCACATCTTGAAGTAACCCAACTACCACTATCTTCAAGCATAGTCCCACCCCCAAAGAAAAGTTCCCCTTTCCACCCAAACCAAGAAAGTGGTCAACTACCTCAAACCCATATTGTTTGGAAAGGGTGGGTGAAATCCACAGAGAGAGAGAGGGATTCTCCTGACATCCCTGACACAAGAGAACCACTTCTCACAAGAGAAAAAGGGAGTAGGTTCATAGGACAGGCAAAAGCAATGTGATCAGGAGCTGAGAAGCTGTGTCAATGAAACCCTTGCCTGGACAGCTCCCTGGTGCTGAAATTGTTTTAAGGAAAGGAAGCTCTGAGGTGGCTGCTGTTGTGGCTTGCTGGAGGCCTGGGACCACGTTTGAAGATGTGGTACTTGGGTTACTTCAAGAGGTGGCACTTATGATTTTACCACATTGTGAAGCTTCAAGGTATTATTGACCAGTGTGTGTGTGTAGTTCAAGTTCAACTTTAATCTACATTAGCCAACCAGGCTTTTGAATCCAACCATAAAAACAATCCAATGCCGTATTAAAAACATAATTAAAATGGGACAGTTAAATTGGTGTACACACACACACACACACATATATAACAGGACAGTTAAATTGGCTTTTGCTGCCCATTTGGCATCCTGGGCAAACTAGCAGCCCCTGTCTGTCTCTACACCTGTGGGTCCAAGCCCTTCATTCCCAGAGAGAAGAGGGATACCCCCACTGCTGGGGGAAAATGGCGTCTCTCTTGCAAGCCCACCCCAAACCAGCCAGTGCAAGGCCCTGGGCTCACAACATGCCCACCCTGGGCATTAGGAGGGAGGAGGGGAGGGGACAAGGCAGGAAGAGACTTGCAAATAAAATCCTATTATCCCCAGTTGCAAATGCAAGCATCCTCAGCCCCCTCTGCTCCAGAGACACATACACACAGTATAGTCTATGTAGCACCTGTGCGGCCATTTTGGATGCCTGGCCCCAGTCCATGCCTGGGTGGCGAATAAAAGGGAGGGCTCTTTCCCTGCCTCCTTTCCAACCTCTCCAGCAAGAGGAGAGGAGGAGGAGGAGGAGGAGGCAGCCTAGGCCACAGCAGCAGTCCCCCAGGAGTGTCTCCCCCATCATCCCCCGCACCTCAAGGCATGCAAAGGAGAAAGCAGCCCCTTCCTTACTTGAGCACAGATTGCTCTTTCTCTTCCTCCTTCTTCTGGCGGTCCATGACGGCCTGGATGATCTTCCTCTCTTCCTCTGTGAGGTGGCTGAGGTCGGGCTGCTCCGGAGGAGGAGGAGGAGG
>CM034706.1:27932136-27948048 GCA_020142125.1 Phrynosoma platyrhinos
GTCGTCGTCGTCGTCGTCGTGGTCTTGGGCCCAAGGCCTGTGAGGCGAAGGAGAGGCCTGTGAGGGGGAAAGGCGAGGAAGGACAAGGAGTAGAGGAGGAGGAGGAGCAGGGCGCGTCGGTTGGTTTGCCTCACATACGCTTTGTTTATTTATGTATTTGTTTATTTATTGTTTCAAAATAGAGGTTGAGGGGTTGTTGTGAGGGGAAACAGAAATAGAGGCGACAAAAATCGCGCTAGTAGGCCCACCACCACGCAATAATGTCCCTAGGGTTAGTGTCACCCGGTGTGGTAACTCATGGTGTCACTCCCCTCACACACTTCCTTTTCTCATATTACACCCATACAGAATCCTTAGTCATACCTTTGGTACTAATGTTACTCAGTGGCATCCCTAGAGTTAATGTCACTCGGTGTGGTAACTCATGATGTCACCCTCCTCACACACACATCCATTGACCTCCTCCTCCCATACTACACCCACACAGAATCCCTACTAATACCTTTGGTACTAATGTTACTCAATGGCATCCCTTGGGTTAGTGTTACCTGGTGTGGTAACTCATGGTGTCAACCCCCCATTCACCTCCTCCTCCCATACTACACCTATACAGAATCCTTACTAATGTTTTTGGTACTAATGTTACTCAGTGGCATCCCATGGGTTAGTGTTACCAAGTGTGGTAACTCATGGTGTCACCCTCCTCACACACACATCCATTGATCTCCTTCTCCCATACTACACCCATACAGAATCCGTAGTATGCTTTTGGTACTAATGTTCCTCAGTGGCACCCTTAGGGTTAGTGACATCCAGTGTAGTTACTCATGGTGTCAACCCCCCCTCACCCCCCGTTCACTTCCTTTTCCCATACTACACCCATACAGAATCCTTAGTAATGCTTTTGATACTAATATTACTCAGTGGCAATCCTAGGGTTAATGTCACCCAGTGTGGTAACTCATGGTGTCACCCCCCTCACCCATTCACCTCCTCCTCCAATACTACACTCATACAGAATCCTTAGTAATGCTTTTTGGTACTAATGTTACTCAATGGCATCCCTAGGGTTAGTGTCCCTCAGTGCAGTAACTCATGGTGTTACACCCCGCCCCCTCCTCGTTCCCTCCATTGACCTCCTCCCATTTCACACTCATACAGAAGTTGTAGTAATTCAAAGCTACAGCCATGTTAGTCATTAGAATCAGTATGTAGAGAGATCTTGTAGCACCTTTGAGACTAGCTGAAAGAAAGAGGTTGGCAACATGAGCTTTCATAGACTACCTCAGATGCATATGGACTAAAATGGAACTTTTAGTATGTCTAGAGATGTTTATTCTCTTCCCCACCAGCTAATTCCTATGCTAAACTGGATTTGTCACTTCATTTCCATACACAAAGGCTAGTTTACAATGCCTTTGTTCACAAACGTCCATAATTAAAAACTCGGCTTGCCACTTCATTTCCCTACACAAAGGATTTTGCATTCTCACATACAAATGGCATATATATGTCTGTCCCTGGTTTCCACTCCACTATATGCACCTGAGGAAGTAGACTGAAATCTACAGAAGCTCATGCTGCCAACTTCTTTCTTTAGTTAGCTTCAAAGGTGCTATATAAGATCTCTATATATAGATGTTTATTCAAAGATATAGCCATGTTAATCTGTGGAGCCAGTATGTAGAGAGATCTTTGAGACTTACTGAAAGAAAGAAGTTGGCAGCATGAACTTTCACAGACTTAAATCTACTTCCTCAGATGCATTCCTTAGTAATGCTTTTTCACACTAATGTTTCTTGTAAATCATTATTTCCCTCTATCGCTGAATGGTACTAGTTGTGACATAAACTACTGGCAAAATTAAAATTATACCTTCAAATTACAGTATCATATGCACAACCTACATGTATTTACATATACATAGTGAAGATTTGGTTAAAATGTGATGTTTTAAAAGCAAATTTAAAAATAATATTTTAAAAATAAAAATTTCAAATGTTTAAAAAAATTAAAATTTTTAAATTTTAATTTTAAAAAATTCTGGGGCCTCTTACTTTCTCCTCCCACTGAGCTTCACCCTACTCCCACCATCTCTTAAAGCATTTTAAAAGGAAGCAGGTAAATGCCACAGCCCATTTCTGCTAAAGGTAGGTGTTTGAGGAGCAGTGGGTGTCACCTGGTGTAGTCCTCACACACGCACACCTGTGAAGGCACTGCCTGAGAGGACTGTGAGGGAGAGAAACACAAGGCCACACTTTAGCGTCATTTGTATTTCTACTGAGAGTGACAGAAACATGGGGGGAAGTGGGGAAAGGGAAGGTTAAAGTGGGCCCAGAAAACCCTCCTGTGTGGGCGGGAGATCCGTGGGTGTTGGGAAAGAGAGGAGTTTTGTGGAGCCGGGAAGGGAACATGAGGGAGGATGAGGAACATGACACCTGCATCCTTGAGAGAGAGAAACAGAGACAGATGAGGTGGGATAACTTCAATATCTTGAAACTACCAAGAGGCATCATTCAGGAGGACCTAATGCAGATTAGCTGCCTCCATGGGTGGATCTACACCAGGGGTAGGCAACCTTTCCCCTTTAAGGGCCGAGGGACTTCAGCTCCCAGAATCCCAGGAGCTATTGGCCAACATGGACTATTGGCCAACATAGCTGAGGCTTCTGGGAGCTGAAGTCCCTCGGCCCTTAAAGGGGAAAGGTTGCCTACCCCTGATCTACACTTTAGAAACAATGCAGTTTGACACCACTTTCAACTGCCCTGGCTCCATCCAACAGAATCCTGGAATTTGTAGTTTGGTGAGGCACCAGCGCTCTTTGGCTGAGAAGGCTAAAGGCCTCTTCAAGTCCCAGGGTTCCATAGGATGGAGCTATGGCACTTAAAGCAGTGTCAAATTGTGTTATTTCTGTAGTGTAGCTGCCCCCTGTCATTTGCCAAAGTAGCACTTATCCAGATTTAGAGCACCACTGTTCATGAATGAGGAGGCCAGCATGGCATAGTGGTTTGAGTGTTGGACCATGAGTGGTTCGAATCCCAGTGTGGCTATGTAAACTCACTGGGTGAGCTTGAGTGAGTCACACACTCTCAGCCTCAGAGGAAGGCAATGGCAAAACCCCTCTGAAGAAATTTGCCACGAAAACCCCATGATATGGACATTGTAAGTTGGAAATTACTTGAAGGCATACAACAACAAAAATTAATGAATGATAGCCAGAGCACCCCAGGTGACTGATGCCAAAAAAGGGATGAGACACAGAAATGAGTAAGGAATGGGTAACAGTGGGGTTCTGTATATTATATAACCAACAAATGGGCTGCTTTTTTGGAATTGTACATTTAAGATCTACAACTGAGCACTAAAGTTATAATTGTCCAAGCCATTGTATTACCCTTCACCATGTACAGATGTGAGAACTGGACAGTGAAGAAAGCAATCAACTTATTGGAGATGCGGTGCTAGATAAGAGTGCTGAGGGTACCGTGGATGGCCAAAAAGACAAACAAATGGGTCTTTGGACCGATCAAGCCTGAACTCTCCCTGAAAACCAAGTTGTTGAAACTGAGGCTGTCATTTTGGCCACATTATGAGAAGTCATGACTCATTAGAAAAGCCAATAAAGCTAGGAAAAGTAGAGGGTAATAGAAAGAGGAAGACCACATGCCAGATGGCTGGACTCAACAGGGAGTTCACTGGGCCTGAGTCTGCAGGACCTAAGCAGAACAGTGGAAGATAAGGGGTCTTGAAGATGTCTCATCTACAAGTTTGCCATGAGTTGAGGTCGACTCAAGGGAAAACAACAACAACATTTAACAACAAATACAAAGGAGTGTGATCCTATTTAAATAAAAGTACAACAATGATCTTCTGTGTATGTACACAGAGGTCAAGAGTATGATACGATGTATACAATCTTCCCTACAGTCATCAAAGTATACTTTATCAATGATCTATTAGGCTAAGAACACACAAGAAATGCAAATGCATCCTTTCTATGCAACTGGTGACACCCCTGCCATAAGTTGCCTGTATACTGATGTTTCTAGAGGATAACAAGGTGTAAAATATATATATAGTACCAGTGCTTTGTGCCATCATCAAGGTAGAAATTCCTGGATTTGTTGCACACATGCTCACAGTTTTTATATGGAGAGTCCCTAACTAATCACTACATAACAGCTCATGTCCATCTCTGCAGACCACACAAGGATCCAGCATTATGCATAAAGCATAAAAACATGGTTCCTGGAGATGAACCTTCATTGCATGGACTTTTCATTGCCTTTGCCTGGAACATTCTCCCACCACCATCCCAATCTCATCTCTGCCTGTAGATCACACCCAAGATGATTTCCTGCCAGAGAGAAAGCAGAGAATGGTGCTCCCCTAGCAAATAACTCAAGTTGCACAGCATCTAAAACCAATCAACTTAGTTTGGCACATATGGAATAGAAGATCCCAGGAGCACCTCCCTCCATCCATGTCAATAAGAAATGAAATAACAGCAAACAATTTGCTGTCCTTTTTATGATACCCTAAATTTGCTAGCAGGCGCAGTAACCTTATCCTATCTAATGGTAAGGTGTGCTCCAAAATAATACCCAATACTATGGCACAAAGATGGAGTTTCTGGACATTTAAAAAAAAAAACCACAGAATCACCCCACATCAAACACAAAATTACAAGTCTTCAAGAACTGCAATATGAACAAATCACAGATCCAGTCACCATATTTTTTTAAAGTATCCAAGGCACAGAAACTTATGTTTTATGTGGACTCACTATAAAACCACTGTCAAATCAGCCATTTTCATCCATATGAATGGATGCAGAATTCATGTGAAATTATTAACGGCATCTACCTGAGACTAAAACACACATACATTCCTAGATCTAGAGCAAAGATCATTATGTTTATATGGAAATGCCCCAATCTACTATTTAATTTACACTAGCTATGGCATGGTGAATATTAGTCCTGGACACCTTGAAAGATAACAGATTTGTTATACCATGAGTTATAATTGATTATATTCACTTAGATAGATGCATGGAGAATCTATTGTTCTTATTACATTGTGTGTGTGTGTGTGTGCGCATGCACACACGCATCCATGCACTTGCACACACACATGCACACACATACACATACAGAGTACATGGCTGGGGATGGGATTGTAGACAGAAGGAAAATTAAATCCAGAAACTACATGTGTGTGTATTTGCCTTCAGGTCACTTCTTGACTTATGGTGACCCCATGAATTTCATAGGGTTTCTTAGGGAAGTCATACTCAGAGATGGTTTGGCCAATTCCTTCCTCTGAAAGGAATTGTACGGTATCTGGTACTCATTGATGGTCTCCCATCGAAGTACAAACCAGGGCTACTCCTGCTTAGCTTCAAGGCTCAGACACAACAGCATTATTGACATTGCTCATTTACAAAAATGCTGGTGATATCTAGCATTAGATGAGCCAAATAATGCATTTAGTAAAATAAGAATCTACTGTTCCTATGAATCCCGCCATTTCTCATCTCCTCCAAACCTATGCCCAAGGTCCATGCTAGTAACATTCTGTTTGAGGTTCACAAAACCTGGGTTCCATGATATTGCAAAAAAGTATTATTGAATATTTTTCAATAATAATGGGTTCATAATTATAAAACAAACAACAATATGAAAAAGGACTTCTAACCAAAAAAGCAAAGAATTAAATGAGATGAACTTCATGTTTTATTACAGCTAATTACAGAAAAGAGGATGGAATCATATTTTTTTACTCTAGCAGTAAACGTATTGGCTCTTGCATATGTCTACTCTAAAGTGGGATTCTACTTGGGAGGAGTTTCAACCAAACCAAGAAAATATATAGTTTGAATATATGAGCTTTACACTGAAGGGAGTGGGCCAAAAATAGCATGTGTATGTAAGTGTGATTTACAAACCTATATCTGTATCTTGTGTTTCAGTACACACTCCTATGTGAGAGTGCACAACCCAGGGTTTATGGCCTAAAACAGTATATAAGATATTTGGTACAGTTTTGAGAGGATATAAAATTGTGGAGTTCATAGTTAATGCAGCCCCCAACTGATAACACCTATGAAAAAGATTATAAAGAATTGTAATCCAACACTCTGTTTAATCTCTCTTTGACGTTCTTTCTTCCACAGCAACTACTTTAAGTTCAGTGAGATTGTCCTAATGATAGCACCAGCCTTCTTATGTTCGTTTGGTATCCTTTTATTCTTTAAGCACAAGGATGAGCCTGTTTGCCACATTGAAAAGTGAACATGTCAATGAACACCTGATGTTACAGGCAGCAATGTTATGTCCCATAATGGTTTTTTCACAGTAGATATAGGACTGAGTTGACATCTGGATATGTACCAAGCAGGGCTGGTGCTATCATTAGGACAAATAGGCAGCTACCTTGGGTGCAAACCTCAGAGGGGTGTAATATTAACCTTTGCACAGGAGAAAAAAAGGAGATGTCAAGAATGAGAATACTGCAAAGTCTGCAAAAGAATTACATTGATCCTGCTAACTGGCTTAATATTGTGGTGATAGTTTGTGACAGTATATCATGCAACATGGACAACAGGTTTTATCACATGATTATCCCAAAGACTCAAAACACAGAAGATTCTAGCAAATATTGAAGACATGTGCTGTCAATGGTTGATGAATTCAGTCTCAAAATACATGTTTTGTTGTGTTTGCTGTAAGGTGCTCAAGAAAAAAAATGGTTAAGTAACTCTACAAGAAACAGATTCAAAAGACTGAAAGAACACTGGAGTAATTCTGTCTTCACATGAGAAGAATATTGCCTATTTAGAAAACTATCAGACCTGGGAAGAACTTGAATTGTGCTTGTCTAAAGGAAATTTAGCAAGAAGCCAGAAGATTTGGCAACAAATCTTGAAACGCTTGATTGCTTTGGTCAGAGTTCTTGGCATGCAAAAGTTGGCATTCTGTGGTACAAATGGAAAGTTTATAGTGCTAGCAAATGATTTTTTTAGAAAGAATAGCCCTTTTTCATCCTATCATGAATTAACATTTGCGTAGAACTAAAGATCAAGAAACAATGATTCACTACCTAAGAAATAAACTACTACATCTCCTAACAGGTGTAGTAAAGCAGAAGATTTTAGTACATGCAAGTTCAGCCAAATACTGCTCAATTATTCTGGGCTGCACACCAGTCATCTTGAACAAAAGACAATGATTGTATTTTAGGCTGATGAACTCAAACCATCAAAAAATGAGATATCTGAGTTTGAGGTAAGAGAACATTTATTGGGATTTGTTCTACTAAAGGAAGCTATTGAAAATCTGTATGGTCAAACTTATGATCATGGGAGTAATATGAAAGGTAAAGAAAATGGCATACAAAAGAGAGTCCTGGACATAAATCTATGTGTCTTTTTTGTGTCTTGCAATGCACACTCTTTAAATGTGGGAGTCAATGATGATGGTGTTGTCTGGTAACAACTAGTTTATTCATTTTGACTCAACAGTTCTATAATTATTTCTCTACATTGACTCAGCACTGGCAAATTCTAATTATCCGTATGTCAGACTTAAGCCTAACTGAGCCATTGAGTGAAACAAGATGGCTTACACTGAGATATTATCTTAGTAGTATATATGATGCTTTCATAGAGATCTTTGATGACACATGCCTAAAAGGTTTATCTGGAAATACTTCCTGAACTGAACTAAGGTCACTGCTAATGCAATTTGTAAGTTCAGGTTTGTGGTATCCTTTTTTACATGATGCAACATCCTTTTTGAAATCCATCTTACAAGCGAGCTGCATAGGAACCAACATGATGGTTTGAGCACTGGACTGTGACTCTGAAGACCAGGTTTGAATTTCTGCTCAGCCATAGAAATCCACTGCATGAACTTGGGCAAGTCATACTCTCTCAAATGAAGGCAAAGACAAAAAATCTTCTGAACAAATCTTACCAAAAAACAAACAAACCCTGTAATAGGGTTGCCGTAAGTTGGAAATGACTTGAAGGCATGCAACAAAAGCAACAACCAAGCCGATTGCAACCAATCAGGAATTACCTTGAGGGCTATTAGTGAGATTAGAGTTTTCAGCAAGTTTTAATAGATGCTACTGAGATTGCAAAGGAGTTAGAAATACTACCAAATTGAGACAGAACTTGTTAGAAAAAGAAGAAAGAAATGGCAGTTTGAGTATGAGGCCCAAGAAGAGGCACCATAAGCCCAAGCAGAAGGTTAAAGTATGCTTCTTCTGTGTTGCTTAGACATGGCTATACAATCTATTGAAGAGAAATTCCAGCAGCTGTCACAATATAATTATTTGTTTGACATCCTATATTTCATATATAGTATCAACAAAAAAGCTAGTGAAGATGTCCTTAAGGGCTGTAAGAATTTGCAAAATAAAATTTGATGCACAATGGAAACAAATATACTGATACTGAAGATCCATCCTGTGAATTTATAGCAATAGCTCAAAGATTTCCAAAGTCTATGCTTCCACAGGGAGTACTTTTCTTCATACTACAATGAAAATGCCTGGATAATCCGCCTTATACTGCTGTAAGGATCCTTCTCACATTTCCACTATCAGTGGCAAGTGAATAGAGTTTGTCAAAACTGAAACCCGTAAAAACTTACATACACTCGATAAAATTGCAAAAGAGACTAATTGGCTTGGCAACAATATCAGCTGACCATGCCACAGCATCAGCATTTGACCTGAAGGAATTGGTAACCAAACTTGCAAAGGAAAAGGCATACAAAGTGAGATTTTGGTGCGTCTGAAACATGTAAGAAACTTACATTTTAATATCACAATTCGCAAGATTATTTTTTAATGGTGTGCTACAACAATATCTTTTGTATTTGAGAAAGATAATGAAAAATTGTTATATTACTTATTCTTGCAATTTGAAATAAATTTAGCATTTTCAAGTTTTATGCTTGTCATTTCTCCACATCTGTTTTTGAAAATTTAAGTTGGCAATGTAGGTGTGTGCAAGCAGCCTGGCACCAACAGTGTAGCAGGTCTTGGCCTTCTATTTACTGTGTATTCTTGTTGTGTACTCTGTGGTTGCCAGAAAGTTACTTTTTCAGTTTGACAGTGAATTGATAATGGAGTCATCCAGGTAAAAATCATGGAGGTACATTTTTGCACTACAATTTTTGCACTACATTGGCAACAATAAGTGATAGATCACTATATATTCAGTGCAATTGGTTATATTGGTTATGATTTGATAATTTTGTACAACATACATATAAGGGGATTCAGCTGGGTCCATTATGTTACTAGACCAGACTGTTAAACTTCTACTAGACCTACTAAGAGCTGGGTTCAAATAATTTTATGTGAAGATCAGCAAATTAACTAGGACTGGTGACAAAGGTGCTGCAGATTTGGTTTTGTCTGAAATTGTCACGAATGGAGCTTATCTCAGCTTAATTTTGCCAAGGCACAGGAGTGCCCAGCAGTGTACTGGGTTATGGTAAACAGTACCCTTGGCACTGTACAAGTGCTTCTCACAATTTCTGAATAAGCTTGAGGCCAAACAATATTCTTTGTTTCGTTCAACACGCTTCCTGATGAAGAGTTCTGGAAAACTCTAAATTGTGTGCACTTTTGTGCTATGAATTTATGTAGGGCAAAAAATTAAAGCCTATGTACATCTTGCCTGTTAGCCAAATGACATCAATTAAAGAATAACAATTCATATTAAAATAGAGATAATCATGCAAAGTAATAATAGTATCAACAACAACAACAACAACAATAAAAGCTAAAGGATGCAGAACCATAGTAGAAATAACAGTAGATCCCAGGTATCACTGGTAGTCTAATATGGGGGAAACTGCCTAATATGTTGTAGCCTTTTTCCGTTGCCAACTCACAATGTTACAACTGTTGAAAAAGGTGGACAAGCAGAGATCAAGTTATCCCTGAGAATATCAATTTACAGAAAAGGAATCAATAAGTTAGACAAGATGAGGGGATTCACTGGGAACACGTATGTCTAACTAGCCTGACACTAGCCTATGTTGGCACACTCTTATTTATGTAAGCATTGCTTCATAATTCTCCACTTCCAATAGAGAGATTTTTTGTTGAGCATAACAGAAGTACTTGAAGGCAAAGTAGCAAAAATCAAATAGCTTGACTTACCCTGTGGTTTCTTATACAACCTATGGGAATTGGGGGAATTGGTGGGAAAAGGAAAGAAAGTGAGGTGGTGATATCCTTGAGTGAACCAGAAAAGTGTGGTGAAGCCCTTCAGAAATTAGAAAGAAATGGCAAGCAGAATTTTGCTATCCAAAGAGAGGTTAGAACCCTATTTCCTCACTGTTCACAAATTGAAGTACAGATACAAGTTGGAAAATCCCTTATAAATTTTTCTAGATATTTCTTTCATCTTGCTGCTGATTTAATTTTAAAATACAATCAGCAGTAGAATACAATAAATATTTATTTTTAATAGATGATAATGATAAGGACATTGAGAGGCCCAGCTTAATTATATGGAAAATGCATTCTGCAGTTTTCCAAAAGTACCACTGAGAAACCTTTAGGCTATCTATGGTGGAAGCAAATACTAACATTCTATGGGAAACTGATTTGTGAGAAAGGTTAGAAATGCAAACATAATCCTACTGCAGTCATATGGCTGAAAGATTTAGGCATACTCAGTGTGGAATGGACATTCAGTGGTGCCATAAGTTTTGCTTGGTATTCAGTTAGTACCAGTGCAGTTATCAGAGGTTTATGGTTGTGATCCACACACTATGGAACTGTATCTTGACCTAACTATTTGGTTTTATAGATTATTTTTGTTAAAAGGCTGTTTAGGATAACAAGGTTACAAATCAGCAGATCAGGTTGAAATGCCGGAAGTGCAACCACAACATTGTGAGTTCGATCCCAGGGCTCCAAGGTTGACCCAGCCTTTCATCCTTTCATAGGTTGATAAAATGAGTATGCAGCTTGATGGGGGCAATTGGCTTACAGATTGTAAACCGCTTAGACAGTGCTAAGTTCACTGATAAGTAGTATAGAAATGTAAATTCTATTGCTATTGCTATTGTTAAAACATTGATATCCCACTCTGTAGCATAGGATTTGAAGGCACCATGCAATAAAACCAGTTTAATCAATTTAAACAATATAATACAGCACAAAAAAAATGAACAGACTAAAAGCATATTAAATAAATTGACAATTTAAAGCAAGTTAAAATCAATTAAAACGTAAAGATGGAAAATACATCCATAGGTACACAAAAATAGTTTGTGATGCCTGAAGATCTGAGAACAGTAGGGAGTCTTTTTCCTAGGCTCTGTATTTTTTCTTACAAAGCACATAGCAACCTTGCAAGAAAGTTATTTCAGTAAAAGAAATGGCATCAAGGGTTGCCTCTGCACTGCAGAAATAATACAGGTTGGCACCTTTTAACTGCCATGGCTCCATGCTATGGAATTCTGGGAATTGTGGTTTGTTGTAGCACCAGAACTCTCTGACAAAGAAAGCTAAAACTATGCATTTAAGAGCCCAGAAGAAGAAGCTATTCTTTACTTGTCTTCTTTGAATGAAAAAAGAAGATGACAGGATCTCTCTTCTGAATGCTTCCAGATGGACACTATGCAATTATTGTGTCTTTGCCTTCTTAATGCATTTTTTTTGTGGCAAGGAGAGTTGTGCAAACCACAGAATCTAGATCCCTCCTAAAAATCTATGCTTGAAGTAGAACAAGTACACAATAAAAATGTTCTCAGTAAAAGCTCTCTAGTAAAACTTGGCCCACATCTAGGTTGTACTATTAGCAAGGCTATTATCAACTGTGTTAGAAACTGTTTGAAGTGAAGTGAAGTGAAGTGAACAATGTCAGCAAAGCCCTTTTTCTTTCAACAGTAGAACATCAGCCACAGTGAAACACACTTCTTAATTTCTTCAGTTTAAGGGTTATTATAATTCTATCTACTTTGTATCCCATTTTTCTTCCTGGAAGAGCCCAAGGCAACTAACAATCTCAACAAAATAAGACAGAATGAAAACTTACCCTAAAATATACACATAAACTCAGAAATCAACAACAAATAGAAAAGCATAATCAGAAGAAGTCGCTGAAAACCTGCAAAAACAAACACATTTTTAATGCAGATCTGTTAATAAAAACAGTGTGTGGGCCACTGAATATCAACAAGAAGGTAGTTTTATAATTACCGATTTACATATTGGCAAAGCCCTCCTAATTTTTTCCTTCCAGATTTTCTTCCAAATGGGATATCCCTCTATTTGGAAGAAAAGATATTCCAAACAAATGATAGATAGATAGATAGATAGATAGATAGATAGATAGATAGATAGATAGATAGATAGATAGTGTGTCCCTTCTGCCTTTGAGGAAGGTCTGATTGGAAATGATGGCCAGAATCCTGTTTGTGCATAGTGGTTGCACTTTTTCCAGGAACACAAAATGATGGAAATGAAAGACAGACAAGATCTGCCAGCTCTGAACAACCTATTTCTCCAGTACCTTCATGGCCACAGTACCTACAGCCTTTTTGCTTCCTGCTGCCACAGACTATACTAGCATTATTATGGCATAGTTATGCTTGTATTCTGCATCAATAGGATTCTGACTGCTACTGATATATCCATGCAGTGGTTTTCATGGGATAACAGTGTATATCCAGTTAACATCAATCCTCACATTTCCTATACAGACTGACATCCTGTTTATGAATTAGTTGTGTGCCTTCAAGTCATTTCCTTGGGTAAATTGCATATTTTCAGCCTCCTTAGGAGAAGGCAATGGCAACCCTCCTCTGAACAAATCTTGCCAAGAAAACCCCGTAATAAAATAACCTGAGGATCACTTTAAATTGGAAATGATTTGAAGGCACACAACAACAACAACAACAAATAACAAATTCACAAATAGGATGTCAGTCTGTATAGGAAATGTGAGGATTTCATGTTAACTATATATATACTGGGTAAATCATGAAAACTACTGCTTGGGTATATGATTATTTAAATCAGATTTACAACACTATTGGGTGTATGGATCAGAATTCTGATATGGATCCATGTACAATGAACTATAATGGAGATCCTGCATTGGGAGACATGTTTATCGACTAGCTAAATCTCTGCAGCTACATCTCCCAGTGATACTGTCCCAATACAGTATCTGTACAGGAATACAGCTCCCCCAACACAGACACTGCACCAACTAGGATCTCAAGGGATCCTTCAGAGTCCTCTGCATGGCTTCCTTACAGCATATCTAGCTAGAAGAAGGTAACTGGTTGTATTCCTGATAATGCCTCTGCTCCCCAACAGCATGGAAATTGACCTATGAGTGTCTTCATGGCTTACAAGGTGGGTTGGAGGGATTTGTGGCATTGCATGGTCAGAACAGGTCACTGCTCTCTACCAACATGGAAATGTCTGTGTTGGGGGAGCTGGGTAGGAATGGGATGGTAGCAATAACAGGGTGTCAAGGTGCGACCTGTACCAAGTGACCACCCCAGAAAAGGATGACAACAGGTCATGCTCTCCTCATGCCCCTCCTGGCTTTGCTGTAGTCACAGAGATTTCTTCATGAGGAGACCTCTGCCACTGGGGTGAAAGAGAGGGCTGAGTGCACCCTTTTGGCCACACACCCCCCAGCAGCCACCCTGTACCAAGTGACACCAGGGGTGGGAGCACCACTGATTGAGAGATGAAGCTACAGATATTTAGCTGTGTAATGCACATGCATTTCCCAATGCAGGATCTCCACCATACCGTACTTCGTTGTGCATGGACCTGTCTGTCTTCACCAGTCCACAGCACAAACAATAGCTGAGGGGTTACATTAAAACAAAGCAGAGTTCCAGCTTGGTTTTAACTTTTTCTGACTGTTTAATTGTTTTTAATGCCTGTATTTTGTAGACTTTTAACTGTTCTTTAAACAATGTTTTTAAACGTTTAGTCCCAATCTGGAGAAAAGGCAATATATAAATAAACGTAATTAGAATAATAAGAAATAAGTTATCAAAAATAACAAAAATAACAAATATTAAAAAAGGAAATAGAACAGTTAATATTCACAGTCAATTATTATCAATGTTATCAATTATTAACAATATAATTCAATATTAAATTTCACAGTGATTCTAATCTTCCTTCTATCTTCTAGTGTTGAAGTGTTACAAGTTAAGAATATCAAATATTAAATATCCACCATAAGAACAAAACAAGAAAGAAAAAAAAGAGGGGGAAAAAAAGAAGTCTTCTTCCTTTGTCCTTATATGTTATTTAATGTCAATATAAAGTAATGTAGCTAAAAGAGAAAAATTCTGGAAATTTCTGGAAATTTCTGGATTTTAAGTCTAAGGATCTGCAATAGATACAGGAAGAAATTGCATTTAGAGGCATCTGATTTTGTAAAGTATCCATTTAGTTAACTTTTAATGTTTCAGTTTAAATTCACAAGTATTGACAAAAGCCAGGAACAACAACAACAACAAAAGCTTACACATGTGGAAGATGTTGTAAAGGAAACAACCCTCTATCTAAATCAGCACTAAGTAAAAAAAACAGCACTGATTACAAATCGGCATTAATTAGGAACAAATTTTTAAAACTGAGTACTGTCCACTAAGGGAGTAATAGTTAACAAACACTGAAATTCCTTAGAAAAATTCAAGGTCTTTGGAACAGAATGTTTCCATAACTGCAGCTAGTGCAAAATGGCTAAACTGCTGACCAGAACATCACATAGATGCTATTGCTGGAATCTTTTCAACATCTTCCACATGTGTAAGTTTTTGTTGTTGTTGTTAACTGCCCTCGAGTTGATCTCGCCCATGGCGACCCTATGGATGAGACATCTCCAAGACCCTCTGTACTCCACTGCTCTGCTTAATTCCTGCAACCCCATACCCATCACCTCCTTAACAGAGTCTATCCATCTTGCATGTGGCCTTCTTCTTTTTCTACTTTATCCACCTTTCCTAGCATTATTGTTTTTTCCAATGAGTCCTCCTTCTCATGATGCGTCCGAAGTACAACAGCTTCAGTTTTGTCATCTTGGCTTCCAGGGAGATTTCCAGCTCTAGGACCCATTTGTTTGTCTTTTTGGCTGTCCACAGGATCCTCAACACTCTTCTTCAGCACCACATTATCTCAAATGAATTGATATTCTTCCTTTCTTTTTTCTTAACTGTCCAGCTCTCACATCCATACATGGTAACAGGGAACACAATGGCTTGTATGATTCTAACTTTTATGCTCAACTGTGTATCTTTGTATTTTAGAATCTTTCTAGTTCTTTCATAACCAGTCTCCCCATTCTTAATCTTCTTCTGATTTCCTGGCTGCAGTCCCTGTTCCTATCAATGTTTGATCCAATCCCAGGTATGAGAATTCTTTTACTATTTGTATTTCCTCACTGTCTAGGTTAAATTTGTGCAGATTCTCAGTTGTCATTATTCTTGTTTTTTTATGTTCAACAGCAGGCCTTACAAAAATGACTGGACATTTTTGTTCAATATGGAATGGCCATGTTTGGTTCAGAAGTGGAGCTGATCATGTAATGTTGATGGCACCATAGCCATTCCATGTTTGGATGCACACATGCATGAGATATTTTCTGTTGCACTTGGAGATGTAAATTAGCACTTTAACAATAGCACTTTAGATTCCTATACCACTTCGTAATAAACTAAGCCCTCCCTAAGCAGTTTACAATGTGTTAGCTAATTGCCCCCAACAAGCTGGGTGCTCATTTTACTGACCTACAAAAGGATGGAAGGCCGAGTCAACCTGGAGCCCTACAGGATTGAACCCACAACATTGTGGCTCCAGTACTGGCATTTAACAACTGCACCACCAGCATTCAGT
>CM034706.1:27948148-27966949 GCA_020142125.1 Phrynosoma platyrhinos
CTTGAGACACCTCCCATTTTTCCTCCTCGTTGGCACAGTTTGAAATTGAACGGGTGCTAATAAACTGCATCTTCAAAAGTTAAACATAATACAATCACAAGCAATATTGTTTCCTGTCAGAAAGGTATCAGGTACCTTTTATTGCACATTATGTTTGCCTTGTTTAATTATTCTGAAATTGCAATTCACTGCACCAGCAATGTGGACTATGGGTACATTAACCTACTTTATTGGAATAAAAATCAAAGTACAGTACTAGATGGTTATGGACATGGAAAGGTTTAATAATGTAAGCCTCTATAACTGGCTACTTTTATTAAAGAGTAATTCACTTAGCAGAGCAGGGTAACAAATATTAAGATTAAAATTTCTGCTTATTGTTTAGAAGCACTGTGGTTTTAAAAAGGCTAACTTTCCACAAAAATGACATAGAAAGTACAAGAAATTTAATGATTATTTTGTTTTTCTCTTTAGATAGCTTTGAAGCAGAGGAAATTGCATTGCCTTGAGAATGGCACAACTACCTGAGACTGGCACTTAGTGAAGGTACAAATGGCTAGAGATGTGGCATGGATAAATTAAATGCTAACATGTGTGTATGTCAAGTCACCTGTAGACTTATTATGATGACCCCATGAAGATGGAAATTCGCATATATTCAAAGCCCATTGATGATAATGGGTGCACGCTCCTGTGCACAGCTGCACATGGGTGCCACAGGCACACGCCATTTTAATCCCTCCCCACCTTGCTACCGCAAAGAGAAAGGCCGTGGACTCCAAGTCTGCAGATTAGAAGGGACAACTGTACAGTGCACAAATATGCCAAAAGTGAAAGTCCATATCTAGTTGAACATAGTCAATAATGCCAGTCACTTGTTTAGGATAGGGATCTGATATATGATGGTGGGTGCTATTGTCAACAGTCTACCAAAATGGCATCAGGAAAAACAAACACCACAGCCTGCTGCTCTGTATTAATTTAGCAAGATGCTTCTTTAAATAACATAAATAGTACACCATATTTAAAGGATATACATGAGTGTAAATATTAGGAAAGTTTTAAAAATATCTGAAAAACGTGTATTTGCATATGAGTTTGCCCTCAGCTTTGACAGTTCAGTATAAAACCTTTTCTAGTTGGTACTAGAGAAAAAAAATTGTCATTTGTCAACAATTGTTTATTTATTGAAGTATTTCTATTCTATTCTGTATCCAAAATTCACAGGATGATGACATACAATAAAATCAATATAAACAATTAAAAACGTTTTAATGTAAAATAGTAAAAGATAATTTAAAGCCTAAAAACATATTAGACTATACAACAAATTCAAGCAAATTAAAACTCTTAAAACCAAGCTGGATAAAATCATTAGAGCACCAAGACTTTAACAAAGCAAAAACAAAACCCCATGTTTAAACTTAGCACTGAAAAGGCAATTATTATGGTGCTGATAGTGCCACCTAAGAGGAGGCATTCCATAAATGAATTGCCACAACATGTCTCCCATGTGCTCATATCAGGCATTGCTCCCACTGGAACACAGAGAAGGGTCCCTCCAACAAACCTTGATTATTTGGCAGGCTTTATAGGAAGAAGTGCTCCCTCAAGTAAGGGCTGCATCTGCACTGCAGAAGTAATGCAGTTTGAGACCACTAACTGCCATGGCTCAATATTATGGATTTCTGGTATTTGTAGTTTTGAGAGATATTTAGCCCAAGGGTAGGCAACCTTTCCCCTTTAAGGGCCGAGGGACTTCAGCTCCCAGAAGACTCAGCCATGTTGGCCAATAGTCCCATGTTGGCCAATAGCTCCTGGGATTCTGGGAGCTGAAGTCCCTTGGCCCTTAAAGGGGAAAGGTTGGCTACCCCTGATTTAGCCTTCTTTGTCAGAGAGCTCTGGTGCCACAACAAACTACAAATCCCAGGATTCCATAGGATGGAGCCATGGCAATTAAAGTGGTGTCAAACTGTATTAATTCTGCAGTGCAGATGTAGCCAAGGTTCCAAGTCCTTTAGGGCTTTAAAAGTCATCATCAGTACTTTGAACTTAGACTGGAAGTGTATAGGCAGACTGTGCAATTCCTATAAGCCTAGTGTCATACAGACTGAGAATCTATGTTGGGGATGTGTAGTGTAAACCTTCACATGTGAAGATATATCTTCTTATGTTAATTTTATGTGAGTTTTCCAGGCTATGTGGCTGCATTCTGAAAGAATGTGTTCCTGATGTTTCACTTGCATCTGTGCCATCACCCTCTGAAGATGCCAGCCACAGATGCAGGTGAAACATCAGTAATAAATTCTTCCAGAATGTGGCCACATAGCCTGGAAAACTCACAGAAAATTAACATAAGAAGATATATCCCACATACTTCCATGCCAAACCTCTCTGAAGATGCCAGCCACAGATGCAGGTGAAACATTAAGAATAAATTCTTCCAAAATGCAGCCACATAGCCTGGAAAACCCACAGAAAACTATGAATGCCAGCCATGAAAGCCTTCATCTTCTTATGTTCGTAATGATAAAGTGTTCTCAAAATTGGGGAGATGAGCTGGGGGAAGAACAAAGAAGAGCTGGAGGAAGCCTATTCTCTAGGGTAGAGATGGGTAATTATCAGGGATTAAGGGTCCACACTGCCTCCAAAGAAGACCTGGGAGGGCTGCCCCTCACTACTATAGCATCCCCAAATTTAGACCTATACTGGCACTAGGGTTTTTTTATGTAGATGCAAATATTAACTTTCTATCTGCTTGCCACTCACTGATGAATTGTAGTGGGGTAAGTGGAATGAAAATAAGTTAGAAGGCAGTGATGGCAACTGTCTCTCTCGCTGTCCCTATTTGGGTTGAGATCTAGAGATAATGAATAAGGTTTCTTCCTGATGAGAAGATTTCAAATATTGCTAAAAGAAATCTGCTTAACTGCGTATCACGACCCGCAAGGGCTGCATCCACACTGCAGAAATAATGCAGTTTGGCACCACTTTAACTGCCATGGCTCAATGCTATGGAATCATGGGATTTGTAGTTTGTTCAGGCACCAGAGCTCTCTGACAGAGATGTCTAAATATCTCACAAAACTATAAACCCCAGAATTCCATAATATTGAGCTATGGCAGTTAAAGCATTGTCAAACTGCATTAATTCTGTAGTGTAGATGCAACCAGGTTCATGGCTCATGCCTATTCAGTCTTGGACTGGGGCTTGGCAAATCCAGATTCAAATCCCCACTAAGCCAAGAAACAAAGTGCATGATTTGGACCAGTCACCAAATTGTTATAAAAACAACCTGGGGAGAAGAGCCCTGTAGGTCTAGATGCAAATATTAACCTTCTATCTGCTTGCCACTTACTTAAGAGCTAATTGGAGAAAAGGTAGGGTAAAAACATCACTAATCAAATAAATACAGAGATGATACACTGTCAAAGCCGCACACTACTTGTGGTCCTTCTCTACTGGGCTCTGTAGTGCTGCTTGAACCTACTACTACACAGGGTGCTAAAGAAATACTCAGCGTCTCCAAGTTCTATTAACAGAATTTTACTAGTAAGTATATACAGCTTTATACACATGACAACCAACCATTCACTACTCAGTAGCAACCCAGACTGTCCATAAGTCATGCCCATATTTATAGCATGATCTCGTCACACAGGTGCCTGCAATTATCCCTTGTATTAGCTTATTAAGTTATCCTGGGCATGTCCTCCAAGTGGTACGATGATGATACTCCGCCATGGTGCAACCTTTCCAGAAGTTGCATCATCCAGGTGCTTGAGCTGGGTGCCATATTCTGTCCTGAGAAATTATCAATCATAATATTGTACATCTATGCACACACTGACATACACACTGCTATTTTACTTTTCATCTCATTCAAATGTAGTTAATTTTCTCAAGAGACTGAGCTCCATAAAGGCCATAAAGGCCACAGAAATGACTTGAAGGCACACAACAGCAACAACATTATGTCTTTTGCACCAGGGTCTAGCTTGCATTTATTTACTTGTATGTAACTAGTTTATACCCCACCTTTCTCCTCATACAACAGATCTGAGGGTTCCAATAAAAAGAATTAGATCCATTGAGTCTGGATCTGTCCACCTATTGTTAGACCATTTATATAAGTCAAGAACCTGAATACAATCAAATAAATCAGGCATAATTGTGCAATTACAGCAAAATATTTCCATAGTTAATTTAATCAAATGGTTAACAGTTCCCTAGAAACCTGCTTTCTGAAAAATAGTAAGTAATCCAAAATAGATGTTTTGGCCATTTCCTCTGTGCAGAAAGAATAATCAAAGCAAAGTAAACTCTTTTCAACAAAATTAGAATTAGCAGACTTACCATAATATGACTACAGGAACGCTCTTCAAAGTGCAGGAACTCAGATAATTTTACAAAAATTAATCATATCTATGATTCAGATAGGATTGGTCTTTTAATGTTATTCTGTTTCAATTAAATTTGCCTTTTGAGTGTGCCAAGTAAAATGCTGTTTTGTCAATGCTTATTGCTTCTGTTGGGAAACTACTTAGTGGCATTAGATTTGTCTTGAGAGGTGAGGGAGTAGTTGTCTGAATCATTTTTACTATTATTGTAACTGGGATGGAAACAGATGGAGTTAGCATAGCAATAAGATGAAAGATAAAATCCTTTTACTATTTAACCTGGGATCAAGTGTCTTTTGATTCAGTAGGGCTTACTTTTTAATAGACATTAATAGGGTTGTGCTGTGGAAAATTTATAGATTGTACTGCCATGTGGTGGCAAAATTTAAACAATGTAAACAATCCCCTGGTCCTTAAAGTGATGTACTGTAAAATAGATTTTAAACATTGAAAAACTTTACAAGCCAATTTTTTAAAAATGGAGGCAAAATTGATTAGTACAGCTTTGCCCTCCTGCCATAAGTTCAAAGATGGAGCCCAGTTGATTTCTCTTGAGAAGGAGTTCCATAGTTGAGGTATGTGTGAGTATTCATGTCACCTCTCAATTTATGGCAACCCCATGAATTTTGCTGCTACATGAAAAGTCCTGTTCAGTGTACTCATTAACCTAGTATTTTGGGCTGGTGGGGCATTCTACAGGCCCTCTGCTAAGAATCCCACAATCTGGGCATACTTATATGGGAGGAAGCAGTCATTCAGTGCACAATGAGAACTGAAGCTAAGGCCATTGCTAATGCAATTTCTAAGTTCAGGTTTGCGATATCCCTTGGTACACGAATGTTAACTGCCTTAGAGTCAACCTCAACTTATAGCAACTCTGTGGATGAGATACCTCTAAGACCCCCTATCCTCCACTGCTCTGCTTAGATCTTATAGATTCAAGCCCATGGCCTCTCTGGTTGAGTCCATCCATCTAGCATGCGGTCTTTCTTTCTACTGCAATCCACCTTCCCTATTATCGCCTTTTCTAGCAAGTCATACCTTCTCATGTGGCCAAACTTCAGTTTCATCTTCCAGAGAGAGTTCAGGTTTAATCTGTTGAAGGACCTATTTATTAGTCTTTTTAGCTGTCCATAGTATTCTCAGAACTCTTCTCCAGCATCGCAACTAAATTGAGATGATTTTCTTTCTATCAACTTTATTCACTATCTATGTTTCAGAAGCATACATAGAAATGGGAAATACAATGACATAACAAGCCTAAATTTAGTATTCAATTATGTAACTTTACTTCAGGATCTTGTTTAATCCCTTCATAGCAGCCCTTTCAAGGCCCAATCTTCTGATTTCTTGACTGCAATCTCCATTCTGATTAATGACTGAGCCACAGTATGGAAAATCTAGAACTATTTCAAAGTCTTCATAGCCTGCTTTAAAGTTATGCAAATAATCTATTGTCCTTATTCTTTTCTTAATTTTCAACTGTAAACCTGACTTTTTCAGTAATCATTACAAGATTTTGCTGTTTTTTGCAAGTAGTATGGTGTCATCTGCATATCTAAATTGTTGGTGTTCCTCCCTCCAATTTTCATGTCTCTTTTCTTTGAGTCTAATCCTGCTTTATGTATATGTTCAGCATACTAGTTAAATAGGCAGGATGATAAAATGCAGCCTTGCCTGACACCCTTCCCAATTAGAGAGCATTCAATTTCTCTGTAGTCAGTCCTAACAGTAGCCTCTTGTCCTGAGTACAGGTTAGACTTCAGGATAATCAAATGTTGTGGCACACCCATTTCTTTAACAGCAAGTCATACATTTTTATGATCTATACAATCAAAGGATTTACTATAAACTATAAAGCACAGGCTGTTTTCTTCTAAAATTCTTTCATGCACTCCATTATCCAACATAGGTTTGCAATATGCTCCTTAGTGTCTCTTCCTTTCCTGAACCCAGCTTGGACATCAGGCATGTCTTCCTCCATATGATAAAAGTCTTTGCTGTAGAATTTTGAGCTTCACTTTTCTTGCATGGGAAATTAATACAATGGTCCTGTGGTTACTGTGACCTTGGTGTCCACTTTCTTGGGGATTAGAATGTATACTGTTTCCAAACTGTGGGCCATTCTTCCCCCCCCCCCCATGTTTGTTTGCAGATCTTAGAACTAGAAGATACTGTAGACTGAAGCTGCTGTATTGGTATGCCATCTGTTCTTGGCAATTTATTTCTCCCAAGTGCTCTGACTTCCACTTCACTTTCAAAAATTGGAGGTTCATCTTTATATGGTTCTTCCTCAAATTAATCTGTCACCCTTTCATCTCTTTTACATAGTTCTTCCATGTATTATATCCATTGTCTTATTATTTCTACTTGGGCATGTAATGTGTTCCCCTACTGATCATTCAATATCCCCACTCGTTTTAAATTTCCCTTTGATTTCTTAGATCTTATGGAAGAAGCCTCTTATTATTCCTTTTTTGTTGTACCTTCTATTACCTCTTGCTTTTGTTTCTTGTCTCTCCGTAACTGCTTGATGGGTTTAATCTGTCATCCATTGAGGCTTCTCTCTCTCTCTCTCTCTTTGGTTGCCAATAATGTCTTTTTGCATTCGTCGTTGGCAGTGCTCCTTGTTTCAGTCTAGACTTTTCATTTATTATTTTTAAATTATTTTATTGATATCAATAAAAACAAGATCTGTAAACAACCGGAATTAAGAAATCTAGTGGAACACTACATATATTACAGTACATTCCTGATCATATCTGATGATCTACATTACGCCTCATTTCCTACATAAAGCTGACTTCCATGTAGGAAAAATGAATGAAAGATACAGTTATTTTAATCAATATTTATTGTATGCATTATCAATTTACTCATTAGATAAAGGTAAAGGTACCTTATTTTCCTGCATATAAGACTACTTTTTAACCTGAAAAATCTGTGGTTAAAGTGGGAGGGTTGTCTTATATGCCAGGTATAAGGATAAGGAGGATAGAGGTGCTAAAACTCTATATTTTGACTGGAAAAATGGGGGGTCGTCTTATACGCCCGGTCGTCTTATACGCCGGAAAATACGGTGTTCCCCATTGAAAAGGTTGTCAAGTTGTGTCCGACCATGGGGGGGGGTGTGTGCTCATCTCCATTACCAAGTGAAAAGGGCCAGCATTGTCAGAGACTACTCTGCGACCATGTGGCCAACATGATTGCACAGAACGCTGTTTACCTTCCCACCGAAATGGTACCTATTTATCTACTTGTATTTGCATGCTTTCAAACTGCTAGGTTGGCAGAAGCTGGGACTAGTGATGGGAGCTCACCCCATCATGCAGCACCTGGCCCTCGAACTGCCAACCTACTGATCTTGCAATCAACAGAGTCAGTGTTTTAACCACTTGAGCCATTAGATAAAACTGCCCAAAACACTGAGAATGCAAAATGTCCTGAGACAATTACTGTTAGTCTATGTTGCTCCCTGATATACTTCAAACATTAGCTCTGGAAACAAAAAGGTCATATATAACCCTCACAATGTCTATCATGCCAATTACATCAATTGTACTTGTTTCCAACTCCTTCCCCCCCCCTTTTTTTTTTTTTTTTTAGGGAAGAAAAGGACGGGCACAGATATCTTCCCCTCTGAAAAAAGTTAAAGTGAGTGAGTAAATGAATTTCTGTTAACTTTCAGATCTGCAAAAGACATGAAACTGGGAAAGTTAAGAAATAGGATTTTAATATAAACTTAAAATATTACTTAAGATCTATCAGTTGATGGGGCTAGAGATAGTGGGGGGGAGCAAAATAGGAGGGGGAATCAGGTGTAAATCTTACTAATTTGGCCCAGGGCAGTACCTTTCAGGTCTGCTAAAGCTTGTCAGTTTGCCCATGCAGTACTTCCAGAGCAGCAAACTAGAATGAATACCTTCTGTGCTTTAAATACGGTACTTTTTTTTCCAAAAGGACATGAGGGCTGAAAGGTTGTACGGGTTTCTATTGCCTCCTTTACTTGTTATGTTACCTTCTGGAACATTAGCACTCAGACCACCCTAATCCTGCTCCTAATAATTAAAAAACAAAGTGAAAGCTCAGAAAGAGAAAGTTAACTCAATCCTACAAATTGGAAGCAGTTCTCCAGGAAAAGCTGATTATCCTTCGCTATCAAATGACATAAGGAATGAGCAGCCGCTGATAGTGTAGAGTAGGAGGATGAACAACATACACAATGAAGAATTCAAAAGTCATCATCAGAGAACTGATTGGTAATTTACAGAAGAAGCTATATACTCTGTTCATTCCTTGTGTGTCTTGCATACAAACACAAAACTAGAAAAGCACTAGTATGGCCTGTTCAAATCGCTATAAATGCCAACAGGGTATTGAGATAATGGAGGAAAATGCCTTCTGCAGAATTCAGAGAAGATACAGGAATATAGGAAGTTGCTTTATAGAGACTCAAACCATTACTCCATCCACCTTAGTACTCTCTTTACTGTTTGGCATCGGTCCTTCAGTGATTTAGGCAGGAGTCTTTTTCACCCCTTCCTGGAGGTAAATTATTTTCTCTTGAGCAAGTAATATTATGCAGCCAGTTCTGATAAAGTTTGTCAGGAGTGCTTATTCACTTGCTCCTGTAAAAGACTGCCAATGGAGATGATTAATGGTCTATGTGATTATTTCAGGAAAAATTGAGTAGGATACCAAACTTTTATTGAGTCCTGCTGTCTCATTTTTCCCTGAATCAGTTGTCAATTCTGCACATATTTCTCTGCAATATTACTTTCAGAAATTCTCCATTAACTACTTACACACTTCTGAAGTCACATCTTGCAAGCAAGATATATTGGCCTATTATGTGCGATTCTTGAATGTGTGAACTAAATATCTTGAAATCTACTGACAGATGTGTAAAGTGTGCCACAAAATCCTGGAATAGAGAAGCTTCACAATGTATTGCCTTCCAGGAAAAGATTGTACTAAAGAAGCTGTACAGTGAATCAGAATTTGTGAAGTAATTTGATTCCCTTCTCTCTAGTTTTCTTAGTTGACATGTCTGACTTCAGTTGAGAAACCAGTTTAAGTCCAGTAATGTTGTGTGCCTTCATATCATTTCTGACTTATGACAACCTTAAGGTGAACCTATTATGAGGGGTTCTTGGCAAGATTTGTTTGCTGAGGGTATGTGACTTGCCAAAGGTCACCTAGCGGGTTTCCATAGCCAAGTGGATATTTGGTCTCCAGAGTCCTAGTCCAACACACAAGCCACTACACCATGCTGGCTCTCAAATGCCAATAATCCTATACTGCTGAGCAAGCCCCACTGAACCTCATGAAGCTTAGTTCTGAGTAGACATGCATGAGATTGTTTTCTAAAATATTACAGTCTGAAGTTTATATAAACTAAAAGTAGTACAACAAAACTATGCCTTCCTCTCTGTGTGGTGGGTGGGGAGCCACTAATTTAATGCCCTCAATTTCTAGTAAGGATTTGCTTTAAGTGATTTGCATTCCAGTAAACTGGAATATAAACCTATTTGATCACCCTATGGTGAAAATAGCTACTGTATTGCACATAACAAGTTGTGAGATGAACAAATGAATCTCAAAACAGACATAAAGAAAGCTTTCTTTTGATTAGCTATGCAGATTCAAGGCAAACAAAGTACCACAGTCCTCTCCCTTTCTTTCACTTCCCTAAATCAAGCCTAAAATATAATAATCCAGGATTTAGCACCAAGACAACAATACAAATTTGGCAATGAAGCTTTCACATATGTTATAGAGTAATACATTAACCACTTCAAATAATTTGCTTTCACTTAATAAACATTTCAAGTTTGCAATTTTAGAAAAGGTGGCCTCTGAGCAGAGCTATACATGCACATCTTATGCATTTATTTATTTTTTTTGTACAAGCACAATAGTTCCTATGAACTAGCAAACAGATATTCATGGAAAGCTGTACTGATCCAATATTCTGGTAATATATATTCCATACTTCCATATTCGGAAATTGAGAGGACCTCCATACTGGAAGTATGGAAGTGTCTTATCTGCAATAAGTTAATTGCAAATTATTTACAAAAATACACAGCTAAGCCTATTTCATGGATCAATACGTTAAGATTCAAATCCAGGGGTGGTGCAGGGATGGGTGTATGAGCACCAGGGCAAGAAGGCATGGGTTTGTCCCATGCTTTCCTGGCTCATCTGCTCAGTCCCTGTGTTTCACCACCTGGCCTGCTGAGGTTTTGACAAGACCCCACTCCCCAAGCCCTACTTCCACAATCATCCAGTGCCTGGCGTATTGCTGGCCTTCACAAAAGGAAAGATGAGAAGCATGCAGAGGAATCCAATCACTGATTGAAAGTAATGGCAGAATTGCTCCCCCTCCACAGACCACTCTCCCTTCTAATTGGAATGGTCAGCAGTGCAGCAAGAATCCACACTATTATCTCCAGTCACATCAGCAGATGGGGGAGCACTCCATCCATCCCATGCCTCCCCCCTTTGGAGAGCACACAGCAAAGAAAAACCCAGCTCCTAAAGCTGGATACCATAAGAGTGCTGTGCCATCCAAATATCATTCCCCATTCATGTTCTGCTGTATATATTCTAACTACCCCTTGCGTGTCCTCCTCAAGAAACGTAACATGTGGAGCAGAATGAAATGATACCCCAGACACCACAGATATTACCCCCAGCCATAGGAACAACAGATCTGGGCCCAGTTTCTTAGAACTGTTTTATACAACATTCTGAAAATTATTTTTACACAATGCCAAAATATATATGCTTTTTAAAAAATAAAATGTTGGAAGGATCATATCCTGTATCAAAGTGATGTGCACAATTTCCATAAGGATTCAAACACTCGCATTGGTAGTCCTACAAAGTATTATTCCACCACAGCCACAATGTGTTTCTTCTTCTCTGACATATGCGGTATAGATCCAGGCTTGCTGTGTTTCTGGAGATTCATTTCCCTAGAATGAAAAACATCATAATTTAGATTGTTTAATGTATAGTTGTATCACTTATACATGAAAGGAACAAAGTGCTTAGCTAATCTTGCTGTACTGCTTACACTTTGTAAACCACTTAGGACAATGATAAGCAGTATAGAAATGTACTTGCTATTGCTATATTGCTATTGATCCCATAATACACTAAAACATCATGTTTTGAATACTGAATGTATTTGCTAGTTCATAATCTTGGACAAAAATTCATATTTGAGTAGCTCCCTTCAGGAACACAAATTCACATAAAATAAAAGCAGAATGTAAAAACAAATTTAGAAGTCCCATACTTTTTCTAAGGATGTTCTGTATATCTGGACTATGGAGACCTACAGAACTTGAAATGCCAACTGTTCTTTTTCCCCAAGCTCTTTAAATGCAAGAACTTATTGTCACCAATTTGGCCTGTATTTTCTACCCTAATGACTCAGGCAATCTAACTACTCAATTCAGCAAATTATTAGAGAATCAAGGTTGGAAAGGAACCAGTGTGTTATCTAGTCTACCTTCCTGCTCTCAGAAGGATATTTTAAAAATAAAGCTTTTTAAGAGATCATTGTAGGGATGGTTATGAGTAAACTTCAAAGATTCTACAGCCTGCAGAAGCACCTTGTTCCAATGCTGAAGTTAGCAAATTTTCACTAAGTCAGGACTGGGCACAGCCAAAAAAGGGACCCAAGGTGGCTCACAAAATAAAAACATTTTTTAAAACTTTACAGTAAAAATTAAAAAAAACCATTAAAATCATCTAATCTAATTAAGACAATATAAAATTAACATTAAAAACATACCTAAAACACACACTCCATATAAAACCACCCTGTCATGATTGTTACATTAAAAAACCTGCCTAAATAAAGTTTTTTGCTTCCCAGCAAATGGCAAGCAGGGAGGAGGTCAGCCTAGCCTCTCACGGAAGGGAGTTCCAGAGGTTGGGAGCAGCCACCAAGAAGGCTCTCTCCCGTGTCTTCACCAAGCAAGCCTGGTATGGTGGTGGGACCAAGAGAAAGCCTTCTGAAGATCTTAGGGTTCTAGCAGGTTTGTATGGAGAGACACAGTCTCTCAAATAGTTTGGACCTAAGCTCTCTGACTCTTGGTTGGCTGCACTATTCCCAACTTTTCCCAGCCCCATTCCCAAATGGAAAAAAAAACCCCTTGCTGCTCCTGGCAAGGACAGCGGCTTGTCATTTTTCTTTCTTAAGTCATCAGATGGAGAGAAGATGACAAGACAGACAACAACGGCTGCAGCAGAAGCTTTAGTACCTTCATCTTGCTCATGAAGGAGGTGATGGTGATGTATGGCTGCCAGTTTTTTCTGCCTAACTACCTTCCTTGATTTCAGAGGTTCTGGGAGCAAAGAGGCAGGAAAGGTGCAGGCAATTTGTATGGTCACCCTTTCTAAGCGCCTTGCAAAGTATTTTAGAAAGACCTGGCAGCTGTATATCCTCTTGTCAGAAGAGGCCTGTCACCTTTCCCAAATGTCTTTGCTCCCAGCACCCCTGAGAAAAAGCAAGACATTGACAAGAGAGAATGTGTGGTTGTTGCTCTTTTTAAAATTCAGTGCTTGTCAAAACTGCTGCTGCAACCATCTCTCTCTCTCTTCCTCATCTCCTTCTCCTCTTCCTATAGTGGCTAAAAGGAGGAGAGTACAAACTAAAGGAGAGGAGGAATAAAATAAGACTAGAGAATGTAGCAGGAAAGGATGGTGGTGGTTTGCCCCTTTAATTTGGCAACAAATTGTGATGGCCAAAAAAATCTGACTAGGGGAACTGAGAAGCACTGAAAGGTAGCAAGCTGAGGACCCACAGCTCCATCCTCCCCTTCTAAATTTATTCAGAAATGAAGCTGGCTGACTGAAAGCAAGGCTCAACACAGCATCCAGTTTATGGCAAGAAAATGGAAATGTGTACTTTCGCCGACGAGCCTCTCTCATGATGCGCAGCTCCTTGGCCTGGCTGTAGATGATCTTTGGCAAGTGACGATGGCGGCTTATACGTTTGATCTGGGGATGGTGCTGGAATTTTTCTTTCAGTTTTTGATTATAGTTCATAGCTGCTTTCTCTCTTGGAACAAGCTAGAAAAATAGATCCTGAGCTTAAAATCGTGCAGTGTTAACAACAATGGAAATAAACCAAATCAGAGTGCAAATAAAAGGAAGTAGTAGCTATTACATTATGCCAATTCACACAGCGTAAGTGTAAAAAACAAGTCTTCTCCATAAGATATCACAAAAATTATATATTCATCTCCCAACCTCCAGAAATGAGATTATTCAGGTTGAGGAGACAGAAGTAGGAGAGAGAGTACACCAGCATTGGGGTGGCACACTGCAAACCCTGACGCCACCCCCAAGCTGGCATCACACCACCCATCTGACTGCATGGCGGGCAGCGAAAAAGCGGGCAGCAAAATTTTGTCGCTCCTTTTGGGGGCGGAAAAACACCAGATCGGGGCTGCGGTGTGCCGTTGCCGCACTCCAATCTAGTGAGAAAAGAGGCAGCACGGACCCACTCCTTTGGGGCGGTCTGTTTAGCCCATAAGGAAACAAACTCACTGGAACATTAAGTAACTCTTGAGTTAGAAACAGTCACTTAGGGCCTTTGCAGACTGCCAGAAATAGTGCAAATTGACTCCACTTTAACTGTCCTGACTCAGTGCTAGGGAATCATGGGAACTGTAGTTTATTGTGGCATCAGAGCTCTCTGAGAGAGAAGGCTCAATGTCTCAGAAAAAAATACAATTCCCATGATTCCCTAGCACTGAGCCAGGGCAGTTAAAGTGGACTCAATTTGCACGATTTCTAGCAGTCTGCAAAGGCCCACAGTGAACTAACTTGAGTATCTCATTCCAGTAACTGTGGAATAAGAAGGGCAAATGCTATGCAGATTTAGTCAAAGACGTTATGAAGGAAACTGTTTTTTTAAAATGTTAACACCACCAAATTCACTGGAACTTAAACATATAGGGACTCTACATAATGCCTACTTTGCTTTTCTTGTGTCAAACAATGGAAATCAATTAAATATGGACACCTTTTTACTTTGGATTTTTCATTAGGCGTCTCAAGCAACATTTCATTTCACAGACATTGGATCATACCCAGCAATTTTAAAAGTTCTACTCAAGGAAAGAGCCTGAAAATCATGCAGAAAGCCCCAAAATGCACAAAAGAACTTCAACACACCACGGATATTTTGTTTTCATTGTGAATTGGCACAGTGATACTCCTAGTCACCATTTTGATTAAGACAATTGGTATTTTGGCATAATGGGGTGCAACCTGCAGGGGAGGTGGGGAAGAACTGGCCCTGGCTCCCACCTGCCCTAAAGAAAGGCTGGAGATGTTTTTTATTATTATTATTATTCCCCACCAAAAATTACACTACTGAAAGGTGGTGTATGAAGTTGTAGGGAAAACACAGAAAATGCTTAAAATATTACCTTCTCCCTTCCCATTTAATTGGTTGACAAGAAAGGCAACTGGATCCAATTCAATATGAATAAATCGCTCATCCAAAGTTGGCACAAGAATATTCATGTTTATATTTTAGGATAACCTGAAGTGTTTTGTAAAATAGATACTAGCAACTTATTTTTCACTATTCAATTATTTTAAAATTAAATTACTCTAATTTAAGGACAGAAATAGTTCTTTTTTTTTCTCCTGAAACTAAGTAAGCTCATCTTCTCATTAAATGAATATACAAATTAATTGATTTTTTTCCTTCTCTACACTTTGATTCAGTGGCCTTGCATATCAGCAGGGGTTTGGTTCCGAGGGGCCCATAGATACATACTATTCACGTACCCCATGTTATTCAATGGTGATGACATGAATATGCGTGATTCAAAGTGTGTGCCTTCACATTTCCACCACTGTATAATATAGGCCATGGTGATTTGTGGGCAGTGAAAATTGAAGATTAGAAGCCTGCCAATACAGTGGGCCCACTGTATTTCTTTCTGTAGCAAGTACTTCAATGAATTATATTCTTTTTTTCAGAAATTAGGAAGCATGGAAAAAATCTGAAAGGCCTTGCTATCCACACTTAATAACTTGAACAAGATAAACAAATGGAGAAATATTTGGGAGCTTGAAATGCATATATTAAATACCTAAATGCCCAACTGGAGTTGTATCATCTCTCAAAACGAGACATTTACCTGTATTACATTACATTATTTAGCATTTACAGGAAAGAAATAGTTATACTTAACAGTTAAAAGAAAGTATTTTTCCTTGCTCATATTATGAAGATATCCCATAACAGTTTGTTTAGTCAGCAATGCATTCCAGACATTCCTGTTGAGCACATTGTCAATGCCAGCTAAATTAAAAGGCTTTCACTTTAATTAAAGGCAATTACATTAAGAATGGTAGCTGACACAACTCTTTTCTGACAGACAAAAACAATATTGTAAGTTTCCATGCACATGAACCCTAAACTACTACAGATTTAAAGGTGCATATTCAGGCAATGGCAATAATGAGGACAGTTAAAACTGTTTAGTGAGATTCTAGACTTGTAAGAGAAAAAAAAAACCATAGCAAGCAAAGCATGTTCTCCAGAGCAATAGCACAATGATTTTCCCTGTGTCATTTGTGGGACTATGGCCAGATGATGATCTGGGGCAAAGGTAGGGATAATGCATTTTCCATAATTCTGTGACCACTTATGCGTGACTACATGCTACTGTTTCATCACAGAAAAAGGGACAAAAGAACTCACTGTATAATAATATATGTTATCAATAATCTCAGGTCTCCAAATATAGAACCTTATGAAGTTTCAGTGGCACCACACATTCACAGAAAAGAGGTATCAGCACACTAGATGAATCTGAGCATTTGCAGAATTGCAAAAAATAGTGACTAAAAAGCTTATCTGTGACAGAGGGAAAGTCACTGCAGAATAGAATAGAAAATGGCATGGACGAAGCTGGCATTCAAAGCTGGAATCAAGCTGGTAGTGCCGGACAAACATGGAAGGCTGAGACCACATAGCCGCCTTGCAGACATTAGGCAGGGGGGGCGCCTCTGAGGAAAGCAACAGATGAGGAGACAGCCCTGGTTGAGTGTGGGCCTACACCAACAGGAGGAGGGCATTTAGCAAGTTCATAAGCCAGCAGGATAGTCTGGGCAATCCACTTTACAAACCTTTGAAAGGAAACAGGGAGGCTTTTTTTAGGTCCACCATAACAAACAACTTGTTGGTCAACCTGAACTCAGCAGAACAATGAACATAAAACATCAAAGCATGGCAAACATCAAGGGTGTGCATTGTCTTTTCCAGAGGCATGGAAAGATCTGGATAAAAGGTGGGCAACACAATGTCTTGAGAAAGGTGGAAAGGGGATAGCACCTTAGGGAGAAAAGAGATGTCCAGTCTGAGGACCACCTTTTTTCTGTGCAAGATCAGAAAGGGCTCATCTGAGTGCAGTGCAGTCTGCTCAGAGGACATCCTGGCTGAAGTGATGGCCACAAGGAACACCACCTTGAGCATGAGTAGTTTCAGAGAGGCCAAGCCCAGAGGTTCAAAGGGTGTCCTAGTAAGGTGTGTGAGCACCAATGAGAGTGATCAAGAAGGAGCCAGCAGAGGCAACAGGTGATGTAGCCCTTTGAAGAATCTCTTCAGAGTAGGCAAGGTGAGGAGCTTAGCGGATGACAAACCAGGGGGCTGGTTGCTCATGACAGCTGACAGGAAGGCCAGTCCTTGGCCACACAGATGGAGAAGGAACTGTAAGGCTGTTGAGAGCTGAACAGATGAAGAGGGCTCAGCCCTGGCCTAACAAAGGCACAGAAATGCTTCCATATGTAGGAGTAAGACTGCTTGGTAGTCTTTTCTGGAAGCAGAGAGAATCTGCAGAAGTTCTGGTGCGGTCAAGGTCGGATCCTCCAAGCTGTCATGTGGAGGCTGTGTAGGTCTGGGTGAAGGACTGTGCCGTTGGGAGTGAGAGAGAAGGTCTGGGCAGCTTGGGACCTTGAGGTATTGGCCCCAGACTGGTGGAGGAGAGGACCAAACCAAGGTTGTCTCAGCCAGTAAGGAGCCACAAGTACTGCAATGGATCTGTCCTTGGTCATTTTGGCCACAACCCTCACCACCAGCAGGAGGGGAGGAAAGGCACAAAGGAAGCAACGGCTCCAACTCAAAAGGAAGGCATCTCCTAGGGAGCCTGTCCCTAGACCTGCGAATTCGCTAGGCAAGGTGTCCCCCATCGAGATATTGTCAGGTGAAATGCCTCCTGTAATAGTGTCCATTCATGTTGAAGAGCCTTGTCTTGGCTGAGAGAGTCTGCTAGAACATTGTCTTTGCCAGCAGATGAATGGCCACTGGATGAATGGAACAATGAGGGCACCACATCCAGAGCTGTGTAGTGAGATGGAGAAGCACAGAGGAATGGGTTCTGCTCTGTTTGTTGATATAACAGATTGTGGTAGTACTGTCTGTTACAACTTGGACAACCCTGTGATGGAGGTTATTCTCAAAGGCTCGAAAGGCCTTGATGACAGCCAAGAGCTCCAGGGCATTGATGTGCATCTCCGCTTCTGAAGGGGGCCAGTGACCTTGTATGCAGAGATCTGCGTAATGGGCTCCCCAGCCTGTCATGGAGGCATCTGTGGTGACCATCCTGGAAGGTTCCAGAGGTTGAAAGGGTATTCCTCTGCAGATGTTCCTATGGACCAACCACCACAGAAGGGAGGTACGCACATGTTGAGGAAGTGTCAGCTTCTTGGACTGTCTGTTGAGATGGTCGAAGACAGAAAGCTATTCTTGTAGTGGGTGGAACCTTAGGCGTGCCAAGTAGGCCACAACTGTGGCTGAGGCCATGAGGCCTAGAAGACATTGAATGTCTCTTGCTGTATGATGGTCTATGCAGAGAACAGAGTGAAGGTGGGCCCAAAGCACTTCTGCCCTTCTGGTGGGCAGGTAGGCCCGAGCCATAAATGAATACAGAGTCATGCCGATGTACTCTATCACTCTGACCAGTTCCAAGATGGACTTGGAGGGTTCACCATGAGGCCCAAGGTGAGAAGGGAGACAGTGGTGTGGATGTCTCAGAACAACTGTGTGCAAGAGGACGACACCAGTAACCAATCATCCAAATAAGGGAATAGTTTGATCCCCTGGATGCAGAGGTGAGAGATAACCACTGCCATACCTTTTATGAAAACTTGGGGGGGTTGTAGAGAGGCCAAAGGGCAAGATGGTATATCGATAGAGATCTCCATCTACTGCGAAGCAAAGATCTCTGCGATGTTGAGACCAAAGGCAATGTGAAAGTAAACATCTTTAAGGTCGATCAATGCAAACCAATCCCCAAGATGGAGAAAGGGAAGGATAGATTGAAGAGTCACCATTTTGAACTTGCGTGCTGAGAT
>CM034706.1:27976563-27992207 GCA_020142125.1 Phrynosoma platyrhinos
TAAAATAAATTAGACTTAGGGTCATTGACAAAATGGAAAATTTGAACAAATAAATTGAACTTGATTGATTACAGGTCTAGGCTTCTGTCATTTTCAAAATGAATTATTAATTGTTGGGGGGTAGGATTATTTGATGTTTTCCTTTTTCTTGTTTTGTGTTTAATGATATGTACTCTATGAGTATTCCTTGCTTAAGAAACCCCTAAGAATTTCATGGGGTTACCATAAGTGAACAGGCAACCCACTATGGAAATACACTCACAGTTACATGAAAATTTAAAAAAAAAAACTGGGGAGAGGATTCACAAATGCAGGGATATAGGGAGAAAATACAATGCAATACCCCAAAATTTAGAAAAGGGATCCAAATAGGAGATCTGTGACAGCACTAACATCTAGGAAGAACACTGAACAGAAATACAAGATACCATCCAGTATTCTTGCCCGATGAATAAATGCTGTACAGAAACCACCTATTCAGAAAATATAGTTCCCATGGCAAGTATAACTGAAATGACTGCAGAAGGAAGATCTCAAGGTGATTTCCAGTAGTCAAGTATCTCCAACTCCCAATTCTATAATAACCACATTCTTAGATCTAAATTATACTGTCAGAATCCCTCAGACACAAACTTGTATTTGCATATAGGAATCAGGCATGCTTATGCGATTTAGTAGGGATCTGGCTCTATCCCTTGAAACCATCATTTTGTACTAACTTTGGCTGATCGACTGAGAGATTGGTACTTACCATGAAGGTTCAATTTTTGATGGCCCAGAGGAGCAATAGACATAAATACTTAATAATAATAATAAGTGCTAACAGATGATGCAGGAGTCCCAAGTTATTTTGTTTAAACCCATGGCTCCTTCTCCCTTTGCATTAGTTTCATTATAAAGCCTGTTTTATCTATGTATGGCTCTATTTACAACATAATGTCTTATTGTAATTTATGTATTCCTATATTCTATTCCATTTTACTTTATGTATCTCATTACACAGCTACAGTCTAGGAGGGAGTGGATTGCTCCTCCAGGTCATCCAGGAATGAACCTTCACAGTAAGGACCAATCTCTCATTCTCTGTCTGGCACAGAGCAGTAATTCACATACTATGTGGATGGGCATGGCTGCTTCTCACTACACTACTGACTGTAGGTCTTTATGCCCGAAGGCTGTTTGTGTTGACTTATATTTATATTTTTTTATACTGTAATTTAAATGTGGATGGTATCCAGCCACATTACAAATACCCTCTAATGATGCTGAAACCACATAGGTGGTATTTGTTAACACAGACCATACAGAATGTGGACATGCATTTTGCGGTCTGGTCCCTTTGCCAAATCATAGCACTGAAATAGGCACACATTTAACCAACTGTACACCTTATCTATTGGTTCTTTTAAAATGTATTCCTTCATAGCTTACTTCACATCTGATATATACCTTTTTTTTCCAAGTAAGTGAGAAGGATTTGGGCAAATGTTTTGTAAATGAATGGACTGATGAAGTCCTTTATTCAGGTGACACTTAGGAGGGAAAGTTGGATGACGCATCAAAGTCAGACTGCCTTGATTCCAAGGCCACAAACTTGGGTATATTGAGAGAGCTGCTAATTCTGACACTCTTCTAAGCAGATGTAATGGCTGTTAGAAAAATCACCTTGAAAGTCAGCAATCTCAATGAGGTTTCACTTAGAAGAGGACTTGTCAACCCATTCATCACCAAATTCAAGTTCCATGTAGGAAACCTGTGCAAGGTAGGTATAGCTTGCAAGGTTACACCTGTCAAAAACTCTTCAGATGTAGATGTGCAGATAAAATGCATCCTTCTGACTTTATTAGTGGCTAATGCTGCTATCTGTCTTTTTTAGGGTATTTGTTCTTAACCCTTTGTCTACACCATCCTGCAGGAAGCCTAACACTAACTTATACTTCTTGTATTTGTACTTCATGAGATACTCATGTAAATTCTTTGTGAAGATGTTTTCCTTGAAGGGAAGATGGTGTTCAACACTGAATCAGAATACCCTTGGTGAATCAAGTACAGCAGGCCCTTCCCATCTGAGGGGGTTTGATTCTGCCCCACACAGAAAGGAAAAACACAGGAGCTCAGACCACATTAGTCAATGGGCAGCAATATGCATGTGCTTGTGTCAGTGTGTCCAAAGGTGAACACCACCATTGACTAATATGGGGCAGGATGATCCATGGGAGCTCCAATACACAGATGGCTAGTCCAGCAATACAGCAAGTTTACTGTATTGCCTCTCAGTGTCCATGCCGTCAGTCAACAAGTTCGGATTGTGGTGAACAACTGGCCCTTGATGGAGCAGATCTAGTCTATTTGGCAAATAGATGCCAGTATTGTTTGATGGACATCTGCACTAAGGGTGGGAACCAAGGACATCTTAGCCAATACTGTGCTATTAGCACTACTGTGGCTTTCAACATATTTTTGTTATTACCATCTGCATTATTGGTATCAGTGGGAAAGTGTACATTGTGTCTGGTGTCCAGGATACTGCTAAGAATAGTGTTGTCTGAAGCTGAAGAGTCTCACATCTGTTGTTATCACTACTGCTTTCTGTAGCATGAAGGGAACACTTCAACTCAGGTGCATCTGTTGGAGCCATGAACTTATGTCCGTTTTTGCAATTCACTGGTAAGTTTACCATGTAGTGGCTGCTGCTTGCTATCACCAACTGATGCAGTCTCAAGACTTACTGTAACATTCTTGAATGCTCTTGTGGCCCAGGAAACCAACTGTATTGTTGAAATCAGGACGCCCATGTCTTTTGCATGTGGCATGAGGTCTTGTGAACTCTTGGACATAACTTTTTTTATTTCTTCTCTCATTTTCTTTTTTATCTTCTGAGAAAGGTACATACAACCTTTTTTGGTAACTATGGGCCTTTGCAGACTGCCAGAAATAGTGCAAATTGAGTCCACTTTAAGGGTTAGGGTTAGGGAATCATGGGAACTGTATTTTATTGTGGCACCAGAGCACTCTGACAGAGAAGGCTCAATGTCTTAGAGAAAAAAACAATTCCCATGACTCCCTAGCACTAACCCTAATCCTTAAAGTGGACTCAATTTGCACTATTTCTGGAGGTCTGCAAAGGCCCTATAAGTGTTCCTAAATGAGTCAAGGTTGTTGTGTGCTAGAGATTACTCTTCTCAAGATCTAAGAGGAAGCAATACTTTTGAAGTAATTCTATAGCCTTTCTCAAGTCCCTTTCTATCTTGTCTCCATACCCTTCTTTCAATAGACTATAATTGGGATATGGGAATAGCTGCATCCCCTATTGTCTGAGGTGTGCCACCAATAGAACCAGCAATTTGGTAAATATCCTGGGTGCAGCTGCCAAAAGGAAGAGCCTCGAATTGACAATGTGAGTCTTGCAATCTCAAGTACCTCCTGCAGACTGGATGCATAAGAATGTGCAAACTTACGTCCTTTAAACCTACTGATATCATCCAATTGTTGAACTGCAAATTGTCTCTAATAGTCTGGAGTATTTCCATTTTGAATTTCTATCAAATAAATCATGCAAGGTATTTGAAATCCAAAGCATGTCTGAATGAACCAATGCTCTTGGGCACTGTGAAAAAAATTGAGTACACCCCTCTGAATCTCTGAGAAAGGGATGCCTTCTGTATGAATACAACCTGCAGGTGTTAAGATTTTGAATCCTTAGGTGACCACCTGATTTACCTATAGGTCTGCTGTTATGTGTCCTCATATCAAAGCAAAATGCAGAAGCTTCCCACCAACAGGTAATTCTTCCATGCCAATACTGCTGGTAGCCACATCTATTGGTTTGACTTGTCCCTCTTCTGTTTTGCTGAAATCCTTATCTTCTGTATTGGAAATCTAGTCTGTTCCACTGTGATCTTCCAAATCTATTCTTGCATAACCTTGTCTTGCATAGCCTCCACCTCTTCAAAACGAATCACTGCTGTTTCTGTATTGCTTCTTTTCCAATATCCTCCCCTGGATTGTAAGCAAAACTTGTTTCTTATACCTGCCCTCCACCAACACCTTCTTCAAGGTTTTTTTCTCCAAACAGTAGTTCTCCTCTAAGGAGCATGTATGCTAAATTTGGTCTCAGTGATTGATCCAGACAGATCCTAATGCTCCTAGCTGCAAATGCAGGTGCATCATGTCCTGCATCTGCTATAAAATACAAGAGTTTCTGAATGATTTCTATCACCTTGTGTGAGAATCTCTAATTGATGTTTTAGGAATTAAGAATTTGTGTCCACAGCACTGCTGCTCCAACAAACATATAGGCAGCAATACCTGAACATGCAGAAGCTAAAGCCAAGGTTTTGTAAGCCTTCTTTAATCCTCCTTCTATCTATACTCATCCATATCCCTAAGGGCTATATCTGCTTCCCTAGGGACTATTGAGTTAAATCAAAGCTGAAACTGAACTGTCCCCTAGGGAGACTTTCACATAATCCATGTCCTTATTTGTATACGAGTGCAGATTTTGGCCTTACACTCCAAGTCTATTAACTATTAAGTATTTTGTTTCCTCTTATAATTTTTCTGAATACTTCTCTTTTTCACTGTAACTGTTTCTCCAGTTGTTTCAAATCCTAATAAGTCTTCCTCCCTATCTGAATATGGCTCCAACATATCATTGTCTAAATATTTAGATTTTTCACTGCATTTCTACCCTAAATGTTCAGTCACATTCTGTTTCCTCCCTGGTTTATGTGGCTTCTTACTGGCATGCTTGCTCTTATTCTGAATTGACTCCTTGGTTACTACCATCTGTGTTTATGAATTTATTGGTTATTTAATCCATTCTGTTTGTATTAATTAATTCATTGTTAATTAAATTCATTCTGTTTGTACCAAGACTTTGAATCATAAGCATGAAATTCATTAAATTAAATTCACTGAATTAAAATCACTTAAATTCATTGGATTTGGGGGGTTAAAATATTATTTCTGTTTACTGACTGTCTAATTAATTACTGAATATTAAGAGAAATTCTCATTTGATCCATTTGATGAATGTGAGTGAACGTGTGAAGCTGGATTTGCTGCTGAATACTTTCATAAAATAGCCTCTAATAGTTTAGGAAGGAAGTTCGTATTTCCGTGCTGCTCCAGAGCTCTGCCACCTCTCTCTGGTGTTCCTTCTTTTTATTGTTTACTCTGGTAATATCTACCAACTCTTGATCCTGCATGGAGGCTTCCTTTTGCTGTTCTGATTGCTTAGGAACCACAGTGCGGGTTCCCAACATAGCAGCCCAAAGCAATGGTTGGAGATTTCTGCACTCTTGGTCCTAACTGAGCAGGTAACTCAGATTTCTTTGTTTTAGCTTTAGTTTTTATTTTCTTTACCTTCTGTTAAGACGTTGTGGCCTTATCTGTCCGGTTCTTTGCTTTCTTTGGTGTTTTCAGTTGTTTCAGAGGCTCTGATACAGAGCCATCCAATTCACTGTCACTTGTAGAAATAAATTTTATTTTTTAATGTTCCTTCATTACTGCCTTCAGGGACTCACTGTTATGTGATCACCTGGATTGAATTAATTTATTTGCTTTCCCAGACCAGAATCTACTGGACTTGTTTCCGTTTCCTTTATCTCTGTGTTTTGCTTTCTTTTCTTTTTGCAAAGACACATGAGTACCATTAGAGTCCTCATCGGATGCTTCTCTTCTGTATATTGTCCATTTTTGATTTTTGAATTTTTCCTACCTAATTAATAGATGTTTGAACAAATGGAGAACATGTCTTGCTGGCTAAACAGGAAATTGGAAAACTGACACGAAGAAAGAAGGAGCCAGCGGTTTACACAGAAAAGGACTCTGGACTCCTGCATCATCTGCTGGCATGCAGGGAAAGACCCAACAGTATATGGATTGCTTCTCCATGCCATCCAGAGAATGTGGGGTTCAGGTAAAACAGGAAGTATATCCCCTAAGGAGCTCTGCCTTCCTGTGTTCTAGATTGTTTTCTACAAAGCCACAAAGACTGGAATATAAAAGATATGTAATACAACTTTAATAAAAAGCAACCTTTCAATGGTGCAAATTCATCTTTAGTAATAATTTAACAGTGATTACCCCACCCTTTTGTAATCTGCTACCACTGGTGTTAAATTTTTACTACAGTATGCTTAAAATAATACAAAATTAGAAGCTTCCTCTGTGATTTACAGGAATGGATATTGTTAAATTATGTTAATTGTTTAAATACAGGGCCTGGAACATACTGGCAGTAATTTGTTTTGCTACACAGGAATTCTTGAAAAAAGCCAGATGGCAATGGAAAAGGCTGCCCTGATCCTACTGCTGAAGGGATAAAACTGACAACTTAGTCTTTCAAGACCCTTACTTGACAGAAGGCTGATTAGTTGAAAAGTATTATGCAGTCCATATGTTATATGATCCAAGCTGAAAGAGAACTTCAGCAACAGGAGTGACAGCTGGTAGATATTGTAAGCCAAGGACGAAAGCCTGTCACCCTCAGTCAGTGAATATTTTCCACCTTTACTGAACCTTGAAGAGCCTTCTAATTTCTCATTGTACATGACAACTATTTGCACACAATGGTCTTGTACTGCTATTTGGCAACTGCATCAATCATATCACTAACTGAACTAGTGATTTTAATTTTAATTGCACAGTATGATCTGGCTGTTTTAAGTCCATAGCTAACAAAAAGGAAGATTTTTACAAAGCTTTAATGCTTTAGATTTTTTTTTAAATTGGCCTTCAAGTCCAGGATTTAAGCAGGTTGCTGTTGGCCTTCAAGTCCAGTGTAATAAATCGGGACATAGTTATTTATTTAGAAATTTATTTATATCGGTACTTCATTGTGCTGTCTTTTCCCAATGCATAGTTTTAATTCTAATATTTTTAAATATCATATTTACTCTATGCAAAATACTTCACATCTTTCTATCACCTTGTGATTGTCAACATAACCTCATAGTTGCATTTTCTAGTTATATATACCCTGCAGAAATCTAACTATGAAAATGAAGGAGCTCCTTAGAAGTTGAAGTCAATTACAGTATTCCTCTTACAGTTAAAATGTATGTGTCTGTGTGCTCACAACCTCACAAGTTTGTACGGATACATTACCTTTTTCAATGCAGTTGATTGTCTCATATCATACAGCACAATATTCCTGTCTGAAGCACAGCTTCCCAAAAGATACATCTGTGGGGGAAATGTTTCATAAATATAGTGAATTATTTTGTAAACATCTGAAGGCAGTAAGCATTGATTCCTTAAGCAAAACTGCAGGTGCTAAGTAAAATAAGGTATATAATAGGTGCCGAGCCTGTTTTAACCAGCACCCATATCTTTTTAACAGTGGATTTTTTAAAGGCACGCACATGCAAAACATCAGCTTGGTTCATTAATTTCTATTGCTTTCTTTGCTTGAGGTAATGCTAGGGAATTAAGTACATGGATTTTTCCAGATCTCATGTTTTCAAACCCAAAAGCACATCCAAATGTAATTTGAGCATGAGTGGCAAGTAATGACTTGAGCTGTATCAACACTGCAGAAATAATCCAGTTTGACACCACTTTAACTGACATGACTCATTGTTATGGATTCTGGGAACTGTAGTTTTGTGCTACATTTAGCCTTCTCTATTAGAGAACTCTGATGCCCAACAAGCTTCAATTCCCAAAACTCCATAGCACTGAGCCATGGCAGTTAAAATGGTGTCAAACTAGATTTCTGCAGTGCTGATGCAGCCCAAGTCATTATTTGCCAATTGTGCTCAAATTACAATTAAATGTGTTTTGGTTTTAAGTGACGATGCAGCCCAAGAACCTTTAACTTTATTCACTAGGTATAATAAATATACCGTATACCAACCACATGCATTTCTTAGGGTTACTAATGCCACCATAATACATTTCTCTCATACATAAGTTGTTATGGTAGTGTGCCTTCATGTCATTTCTGACTTATGGTGATCCAAAGGTGACCCTACCATGGGGTTCTCTTGGCAAGCCTTCTTCAGAGGGGGTTTGCCATCACCTTCCTCTGAGGCTGAGAATATTTGACTTGTCCAATGTCACCATTTGGTTTCCATTACCAAGCAGAGATTCGAACCCTCCTGCCCAGGATCACAGTCCAATGCTCCACTGAACCACACTGGTTCACACACAGGTACAAAAGCCATATTGAAAATTTAATGTATTTTTAATGTGTAATATTTTAAAAGCTTTTCATCTCAGAAAATACATTTCCTGTAAATCAATCAGCCAACATGTTCCTGTATTTATCTTCTCCAAGTCCAACTCCTACTGTGCTACTCCCTTTTCTGTCCATCCTGCCCTCTTTAACTTTTCAAAATCTTTTCTCAAAAAAATGTAATGCTTCCTGATCTGTCATATCCTTATCTGTGCTTGCTCAATCATTTAACTCTTTCTATCTTCCTTCTCCCTCATTTCATCTACTCATGTTCATCTTCAGTCAAGATATGCATCTGTGCTTATATTTTATATATGATCATTATGTTGCTGGTACCAAAGCATTTAGTCACAACAGTTCTAGTGGATCATATAAACAAATTATTACCTCAATTGGATTGAATTTAACACTGCTGATACTATCAACTCCCCATGTCAAAGAACATAAAGGACTGGTTCTCTGTTCGTCCCAGATATCAACTTGATGGCCACATGTAGCAAAAACAGGATCCTTCCAATGGTGGTCAATTCCAGTGTACACTGTCTTTAAAATGCAAAGGGAAAATAGTAACAATTTATTTTATTTTATACTAAGAATTTTCTCTCTTCTCTCATGAAGTCAGGAGCCATCAGAGATACCAGCAGCAATTTGGATGAGAAAGTTGCAGGGGAAGCTTTGTAACATCCTTACCTCCCCTAAGTAATTCTTACTTCTGCCTGCCAGGCTCAACAAGCTGTAAGAGACATGAGCAGAATCCTTGAGGAGTAGATTCCAGCCCTTAAGTGATTCTTGACATCCTGACTATTTAACTGTACATATTTGCAGCTTTGAGTTTCGCTGATTTTATTATTTACAAATTTGATTCATATGTTCTCTCTATGAATCTCTAGGTCCTCCAGTGTGACTCTATGGCCAATTTCCAACAGAGGTCATACTGCAGGACCTAGAGATTCCTAGATAGAACACTCCTCTAGACATCTGTAGGTTCTCTAGCACAATTCTGTAGTCAACATTCCAGCAGATGTTGACCACAGACTTGCTCTAGAGGACCTACAGATCCCTAGAGAGGTGTTCTCTTAGGAAAAAAATAGTGTTTTGTTATTTGCGTTTTTTCCACTTTTTCTGCAACCACAAAACTACAGCCAGATCACGCCCAGGTTTTTTTTCTTCCCCACTGTCCACTGGCTGATAATACAGATGTGCCCCATTGCCATCAGGTGGTGTTACATGGAAGGTTGTTCTTTTGTAATTCTTTTTTTATCCAAGGCAGAGTGTCCAAAGGCACAGTAATCATTACATACTCTCATATTCCTTGCCCTACTTCTCTTCTGTACATTACAGTTTCAACCATAACATGATCCAATTCATACCGTAACTGCAGAAATGAAAACTCTGATTTCAATGGGTCTATTCTAAGTAGGATAACACTGGATTTAACCCTGAAGTCTTTAAACAATAAATTTTATTTAGACTATTGTTCAAAATCCTTTTATATTAATAACTGTAGATAACAGCCTAACACATTTTTATTCCCACATATCTCACTTCTTTATCTTCATCAGTCCAATCATGTTTCAATGCCTATTGATCTGTTTTTCAATCTTATCGTCTGAAAGCAATGCACACCAGTCAATGGTTTTTAAACAGAATACAAGAGATAACAATGACATAAAGTTATAACATTTTTGCAGATGATTCAAAACCATTTTTATGGATTTTATTCTCCTCTTATACATCATTAAATCCAGCAGTTATACTAATATTTCTATTACAATAGCAAACAGCAAGAGTGACAATGATTATCCTCTACTACCAACTGCATTCCAGATCCAAGGCCAATTGTGCCATATCCAAGTGAAACAATACAAGTGTATCAACTTGAAATGTACACAAGCATAAAGAAAAAGTAACACATAAAATACCTTTCCAAGAATTGTGTTTATTGGCTCCTCTGCTTCCCCATAAGCTGGACCATCCATTTTCCACTGCTTCACTGTTTTATCATCACCAACCTAATGATTTTGGAGGGAAGAAATAAAAAGTTAATTATCATTGTTAAAAAAATTAACTACTCCACTATAAGCATCTTTATGTAGGAAGTACAAGCATGCATGATAGGACTACAGTGTTAGATAGAGCCCCTCAGAAAGACATTGGTATAAAGATTTAAATCCAATTACTAGCCCCAACTAGACTCAGGGCCTGAACAAACTGCCAGAAATAATGCAGCTTGAGTCCACTTTAAACGCCCTGGCTCAGTTCTAGAGAATCATGGGAGCTGTAGTTTATTGTGGCACCAGAGCTCTCTGACAGAGAAGGCTCAATGTCTCAGGAAAAAAAACTACAATGTCCATGATTGCCTAGCACTGAGCAAGGACAGTTAAAGTGGTCTCAAGCTGGATTATTTCTGGCAGTCTGTTCAGGCCCTCAGTAAAACTGTGGGACTCAAATAAGTGCTGGTTTACTAAATTCAGTAGTCTAAATTCAGTTGCTAATGCCAACTTGAGTGAACCCATTGAATCAATTGCTGATGAGTAAATCAGCACTTATTTGAGTCTGAAAGAATGGAACAGGCTCCTGCAAGAGCAGGAGACTCTCACAGGATTGGCATATCCCTCAGCTTGCTTCATACTTCCAGAAGGAAGCACAGGTACGAAAAAGTAAAATTTCTTGCTGTTCAAAGACAATAAATAAGCTGCATTAATAAGTGAGTCATAAAATAAAAGTAACATTCCATTATTTAGAAAATAAAATATGGTATGGAATGGAATAATTTAAAAGGCAAGTCTATCCCTCACTCTCATTATTACACTTACAGTGAAGAAAGAAGTACCACAAAAGCGGGTACACATTCCTCTCACAAAACCTTCATGTGCTTGTAATGTACGGATGCAGACGCGCCTCATCAAGTTCCAGATTCTAACCTGTTCAAATAAACAATAACATGGTTATATGTAGTACCAATTTAGCATAAATATATTTTGTAATAAACAGTTGACATCTATTTCAAATACAGCTATAAATAACATTATTGTAACATTTGTCTGAGCGTTTAAAGATTTATGGCTCCTGTTACATCTAGCAAAGCATAGTAAGCTCCTACTCCTCCTGGAAGATGGATGAAGACCAAGCAGATATCTGAAGATGGACTTTATTAGCTGCTTAAGGTTAAGCTGGTAAAATTTCATTTGGCTGTTTCATTTTTCAGAATTGATTTCAAAATTTGAATTTCAAACTGCTGCAGTTCACACAAATTGGGGTGAAACTGGCTGACTTTCCATAAGATGAAACCCAATGATCATGACCCAGGATGAAAATAAGTCCAATCAACAACTAATCACGTGCACACTATTCTTACAGTATAGTTCTGTGCTCCTAGAAAAGATATTTCATTGAAATTCAATGGCACTTACTCCCAAATAAGTAATCATCACATCTGTAGACATCTTCTATGTTCATAGACAAACTCAAAGTAAAACCAATCTATTTAGAATAACCTAAGGGGGTTGCAGACTGCCAGAAATAGTGCAAATTGAGTCCACTTTTAGGGTTAGGGTTAGGGAATCATGGGAACTGTATTTTATTGTGGCACCAGAGCTCTCTGACAGAAAAGGCTCAATGTCTCAGAAACAAAACAATTCCCATGATTCCCTAGCACTAGCTACTAACCCTAACCCTAAAAGTGGACTCAATTTGTACTATTTCTGGCAGTCTGCAACCCCCCCCCCCCAGTCTCTCATTCTGTGGTTTCCTAAAGGCACAAGTTTTCTTTCTACCCTTCTTCCTAAAATATTGTCTCAGGAGAGAAAGAATGCATCTATGGAGCAACAAGAGCAACAGTTAGGCTGCCTTAATCTATGATTGCCTGTTCCCATTTAAAAAGTTTTTGCTCCAGGCCAATCTAAGTACTTTCCAAATGATGCATAACTGCATTCTCTCCACTTGTGTGATAGGAGGCAGCCGCAGTTGCCACAGGAGCAGGAGATGTTAGTTCTTTGTTGCCTAGCTTTGGGGGCAATATCCTTGGAGTTTAAAGTAGTACAGGAGGCTTGGAAAATTGCTTTTTATATGGAATAAAAAAATTTCTAAATTGCACATCACAGAAAACCATTAGCTCTGAGGATCAACCAGAAATGAGGCCACTCAGAAATGGCAAATGGCTCCTCCCATAGTTGCTCCTGCTGACTTAGGGACTGAACAGATTGCCAGAAATAATCCCGCTTGAGACCACTTTTAACTGTTCTGGCTTAATGCTAGGGAATCATGGACACTGTAGTTTTTTTCTGAGACATTGAGCCTTCTCTGTCAAGAGAGCTCTGGTGCCACAATAAAATACAGTTTATTTCCTTATCAATGTGACACTCACAGCCTCTCCCACTGTGTCAGCACTACCAATATTGCCTATGGCTCGACTGGTATAGTAGGGTTGGGAGAGGATCCTGTCTAAAAGTACAGTTTGTTAACTTTCCTAGGAGTATGTATAACTGAAATGCAGAAAACCTTTACTTGCATAACATAAAACACAATCAACTACCATATATAAATGGCTTAATCTTTTGCACCGACTTTTAAACAATTATCCTTATAGTAATACTTACCTCTCCATCACATGCTCCAGACAAAATGGTAGACAAGCTCTCTGGATGCTTAGCCATGCAATTGATGCCATCCCGATGACCGTCTAATGATGCAACAAAAGGCTTTGCAAATATACGCTCCAATTTTGTAGCATTTAGAGCCCGTGTATATTCCCGTGGAACTTCAAATGGATGTAATACAGGATCATAATTCCTAGGAACTATAATTAGACAAATAATCATGATATATACAACAGAGAAAAAATATTGTCATACAACTTATTTTTGCCTTTCATGCAATTTTCAAATAAGTCTTCAATAAACTGGAACATCATCCTGTTCAAGCAGAATGGATTAGCTAGCTCAGTATACTATAATTTAAACTCTTTCACTGTACTTCTGCTATGCTGTACAAATCCATGCATGATCACAGAATCACCCAACTTGGTATGACATCTACTGGAACAAAGAACAAGACTGCAGTAAGTTATTCGTCCCATTCTGTCCATTATTTTCAGGTCAATATAAACAGTTAAAGATGATGATGATGATGATGATGCTCTTAACCTAGTTTCTACCTTTCCCCCAAAACTGGGATTCAAGGCAGCTTACACATTAAAATGATAACAATTAAAAACATAAAAGGTAAACATTAAAACTGAATTAAACTATTAAATATATTAAAATCAAATACTATAAAAAATAAATTTTAACAATACAATTTAGAAATAGCCCTTATAGCCCCTTTGTTAAAAGCCTTCAATTCTAAAAGACTGTCTGAATTTTTTTTTTAAAAAATGTCCTTATAGACCTGTTTCCAGAAGGACCACAAGAAGGAGACCATTCTAGCCTCCCCAGGGAGGGAGTTCCAAAGTAAAGGGGCAGCCACTGAGAAAACCCTAACTCCTGTTCCCGCCAACCATATCTGTGACAGTGGTGGGACATCTCTTGTTGACCTCAGTATCCAGGCAGTCGTATGTGGGAGGATACAATCCATCAGATAGCCTAGAACAGTGATGGAGAAACGTTTAGGAGCCGAGTGCCCAAACTAAAAGGGGTGTGGTTTGCACAAGGTCACAAGTACTGGGTGTGGTTTGCACAAGGTCACCAGTGGGTTTACCATGGCCAAGCAAGGATTTGAACCCTAGTCTCCAGAACTGTAGCCCAATGCTCAAATCATCAGGCTGGTTCTTTCTCTCTGTGTCACTATATCCATATAAAATCATGATTTAGTTTAGTTGACTAAGGTATTACAGCCCCCTCTTTTCCTTTCTCATACATTGTGATGTCTCTCCAGCCCAGAGAAGCTCGACATGCAAAACACTACATCGACTTTGTAGGTCAACATTCTGTGACTTTCAGCTGAACCTAATGTAATGCTATACTTTGTGTGTGTGTAGACATAGATCAATACAACTGCATGCATACATTTTTTTTAGTATTCTCTGTATATGAAAAGGCCTATGGAAACTGTCACCTACACTTCAAGAATTTACAAGACTGAAGTTGTGCTAGAGGTGGCCTAAACAATGCCACCTACAATCCTTACAACTAGGATAACTGACCAAAAACCCAAGAAGCGGCAAGAACATGCACAAGGCAAAAAACACAGGAAAACATAAGGGGAAAGGGATTAGACTTGATGTGTTTGTGCATAATAAAGAGAGAGGAAGGAAGATATGCAGTAACAAGACAATTGCTTTCTTGGGGAAGTTTTTGGAAGCCATTATAGCCAATAATAAAACAAAACACAGTACGCAAAAGGATTCTGTAGCATCTTTGATACTAACTGTACAAAAGATGTTGTAGCATAAGCTTTTGTAGGCTTGGTTTATTTCCTCAGATGCCATTTAGATTATGCTATGACTTTTTTTTTTTTTTTTGCAGTTACTCTCATAGGTGCTACAAGATCCCTTTGCATACTGATATTCCAGACTAACATGACAATGTCTCTGAAAACAAAGTGCAGATATTCTGAAACCAGAGGTTGAAAATGGCTTTTTTGGAATACAGCTCTCAGTATACCTCAGCCAGCAGGGGCTGGGTCCATGCAATTTTCAGAACTGTAACCTAAAAGGAAAGCACTAAACAAGATCATACAGTGTAAAGACATAACTCTGAACACTAAAGTGAGGAGCATCAATACCACTGTATTTCCCATCATCATGTAGAGATTAGAAATTAGGAGGAGGCTAGGATTGAGAAGAACAGCTATGAAAGAACATGACAAGATCCTAAAATGTAAAGCTTTAACTCTGAACACTAAAGTGAGGATTGTCCAAGAAATTGTATTCCCCATTACCATGTACGGATGCAAGAATTGGACAGTGAAGAATGAAGATAGAAAGAAAGCAGACTCATCTGAGATGTGGTGCTGGAGAAGAGTGCTGAGGATACCATGGATGGCCAAGAAGACAAACAAATGGGTCCTTGAACAGATCAAACCTGAGCTCTCATTGGAAGCCAAGATGACGAAACTGAGGCTGTCATACTTTGAACACATAATGTGGAAAAATTAATCATTATAAAAGGCAATGATGCTAGGAAGGGTGGAAGGCAGTAGAAAGAGAGGAAGATCACCTCAGATGCTTAGACTCAATCAGGGAGGCCACAGGCCTGTGCTTGCACAGGGTGACCAGATGTCTTCTTTTTCCAGGACATGTCCCACATTTCAACCTTCTGTTCATGAAGAATTTCAAAATGTCCTCCATTTTGAGCATGACTAAGAAGCCCAATGATTAACACCACGTTTGCTGTTTCCCTTCAAGAAATGCATCTAACTGGCAGCCAGTCCCCACTGAAAATAGTGAGGTAGGATGGATTCTTCTAAAGTTCCTTTTTGTTAGGAACAGCAGAAGAGAAGACTCACATGCAAAACTCAG
>CM034706.1:27996514-28012933 GCA_020142125.1 Phrynosoma platyrhinos
GGTTTACATGTTTTTCAACCCTACCTATGGGTTCTTAACTCTTTTTAAGCACCTTTTGATTATCCTCTTTTATGTTTAATTCAAATTTAAATGTATTCCTCTCAGATACTATGAAAGCTTATGCTACAAACATCTTTCTCTCAGTTAGGTCTTAAAGGTGCTATAAGATCCCTTTGTATACTGATACAGACAAACACGGTTGTCTTTGAATACAACCTCTTTATTAAAAGAGTGTTTATCACACTATTGCATCTTTAGAACAAGGATGGATAACTATGTACATTTCTCACCTGGAAAAGTTGACAAGTTGTGGTATTTTGGTATCTTTATATAGCTTGTTGATTTATTTAAATTGTATTTTCTTTCTCTGATTATTTTGAATAGTGAGTGATGGCTTGAAGCTGAGACCTAAATACAATGGCATTTTGCACTGTTTGACAACCATCTGGAAACAAGAAGGACTACGTGGCCTGTACCAAGGGGTGACGCCAAACGTATGGGGTGCTGGGGCCTCTTGGGGCCTCTATTTTTACTTGTAAGTTTTAAAATTGTTTAAACTCTTGTTAAGATTCTGTGTGAACTATTGCTGTTATAAACAAGGTTTCTATGTCATCTCAAATTTTGTATGTTCTGTAGATGGAGATGGATACAAAGTTTATCATTTCAAAGTCCTAGGAGATTATCGCTCTACACTCTTAAAATGGGGCTAGGTTGCTTTAACTGCTCTGACTGCCTCCTTTTGCATTCTGTAACTTGTAGTTTAGAAAGGGGCATTTTGAATATTCAGCCAGAGAGCCTTTAAGTCTCACTGAACTACAAACCCCAAAATGCAACAGGAGGTAGTCAGAACAGTTAAAGCGACCTAGCCCCGTTTTGAGAGTGTGGTGCGATAAGCTACCTAGTGAAATAGCCTATTCATATGTATTATTCCAGTTTCCTAGGATGATGCAACAAAGTATTTCAGAAGTTACAAGCAAATTAACTTGTTCATATTTGTTGTCACATTGTTCATAATGTCATCTATTATTAGCTGTAGATTTATCTTTTCTTTTTAGAGAGTGGAACTAATCAGGCTAATTGCATTTTTTTAAAGACTAATAAGAATTGAGATGTTTCTGCAAGTGGAGCCCAACAACTGTTGTTTTAGGTGAACATGAAATCATGAGCCTTATTAGGTCATTAGTCTTAGTACTCTCAGTTTTAGAACTTAGGTTAATTTTGAAAACACATCTGTATCAGAAGTTGCAGCTCACTTTAGAAACTTTTTGTTAGAGCAGACAACACCAGCATGACTCTTAATTTAACTCTCAGTGAATGAAGTAAAATAGCGAACAGCTCTTTTATAAGTATCTTATCTCTTGAGTTAATGGTGAGAAAATCTGGGTGTCTGCCATTGCCTCTGCTAGGCCCAGGATCAAGCCTGAAGACTGTACTGTGCTAATCTGCTAATTCGCAGTAGCTTTTACTTGTCTGTTGCTCACCAGGCCTTCCTTTGGATTACTGTTCACCAGCCAGTAACTAAAGCTTATTACAGCCAACACTTAGAGATTATAAGGTTACTGGAAGTGAAAATAGATATAAAGAAAATTGGAAATAAAATGTAGTAAAATATATAGAACATATTTAAATCTGGAATATTACTTTCTATCAATTTTCCAGTCTCCAAGAACAAAATTAGTAATCCCATATTAGCATACTGCTTCGAAATGAACTTAATATGTGCAGGGGTAGGCAACTTTTCCCCTTTAAGGGCCGAGGGACTTCAGCTCCCAGAATCCCAGGAGCTATTGGCCAACATGGGACTATTGGCCAACATGGCTGAGGCTTCTGGGAGCTGAAGTCCCTCGGCCCTTAAAGGGGAAAGGTTGCCTACCCCTGTGTAATACTGTTTTTAAAAAACCAAAACAACACGGTTACTTGATGACACCTTTTTATTTCCTTCTCCAATCTGTTTGTTATCATGTTCCTCAATTTTAAACTTTAAAAAAATGTAAGGAGACGAATAATTGCTCTATAGAGAGCAACCTAATCTTGCCCAACATATTTTATACACATTTGTAAAGGGATTGCATCTATGGAAGGCATCTCCTGCAAACAGTCTTTTGCTTCTACTCTTCCCCTCCTACAGCTGCTTTATACTGTAAAAACCCACTCCAAAGGTTAGGTTAACCTTTTGAATGGCGGGGCACTACCTTCTGAAAATTCTGTGGAGATGGCTCTGCCTGATTTAGAACAAGTCCTTCCTTGGACTGGAGCCTTGTAGAACACAGGCTTAGGAGAAGAGAGAAATCAGTTATATAAGCTGGGTTCAACTTATGCAGCCATTTCTTACAGCCCAATGTTAATAAATAAAAAGCCCAAATATAATGTTAATTTATATATGATCCAAATAACACTCTTTGAACCCCGCAAGCTTTGGACTGTAACCCTCCCATAAGTACACACATGCACACACCATGTATCATGCTCCCTTTAAAAATACTAGATTGTGATTCTCCTTGTCCCCAGTTGGCACCAGGCTGGGGAAGGTGCCATATACCTAACCACCTTTCAGTTTCAGGAATGCTTTAAAAGCAGTTTGTGAGATGACACAGCATCTGTTTCACAAAGGGGGGGGGGGACAGGGAGATTTTGCAAGTTGTGTGTGATCCCTTGACATAAAATTTGTGCAGTGCCTATGCTGCCACGTTTCCCCCAAAATGCCATTGTTGATCTTTCACCAGTAATGGTGGTGCTATAGTAGCTTTGCCAGTCAATAAAATTGGGAGAGAGAGGATGCTAAAATCTCCTCCCTTCTAGCAGTCCTGAAACAGCTGGCATCAAAGATTTTGCACTACTACGGGATGAAAAAGTGGTCTGTCTCTGTTTGACTTGGCCACAAGCCCTGAGTTTTCAAAGTTTTGCAGGCAGTTAATTCTTATGATTCTGTATGATATATTGATTTAATTTGGCTGATGCTAATATAAAGGATTTTTAAACCTCATATCAATATTTCACTCTTTAGTTATAATGCAATTAAAGCATACAAGACAGAAGATAAACTGGAAAGTCTTGGAGCAACTGAACACCTTGTGTCGGCTGCTGAGGCTGGTAAGAAAAATAAAAGCTGAATTAATGTGTATGTCTAGCTATCCTTTTGGTATATTATTTTTCTTTATTGATCATTTTTCTGCTGCCTCCAGTTCCAGATATTCATGTTTACTACTGTAAATCTGTCTAATCATCAAAAAAATAAGCAGTATATCTTTCTTTATAGAGAAAACATCCCATTACAAACCCCTAAACTTGTAGTGAGGAGCCAGCATGGTATATTGATTTAAGTATTGGACTACAACTCTTGGGGACCAGGGCTCAAATCACCCCTCAGTCATGGAAACCCACTGAGTGGCAAGTCACATCTCTCAACCTTAGAGGAAAGCAAAGGCAACCCGCTTCTAAAATTTTGCTAAGAAAACCCCATGATAGGTTCATCTTAGGGTTACCATCAGTTGGAAACAACTTGAAGGCACAAGAACAATCTATTTGTAGTGGAACCATTTGCCTTGAGACACAGCATATTCTATGCTGAGAAGCTGGGAGAGGTTGTCCAGAGTTTTGGAGTCAAGTGTCATCAGTATTATGACGATACCCATCTCTATCACTCCTTCCCACCTAATTCCAAGGAAGCTATGCCTTTGCTAAACCAGTGGCTGGCAGTTGTAATGGACTGGATGAAGGCAAACAAATTGAAGCTTAATCCAGACAAGACAGAGGTTTTCCTGGTCAGTCAAAATACAGATCTGGGAGTAGGGATTCATCTTGTGTTAAAGGGGGTTACATTCCCCCTAAAAACACAGGTTCACAGTTTGGGGGTACTCCTGGATTCATCTCTGAGCCTGGAGGCCCAGATTTCAGCAGTGACTAGGAGTGCATTTGCACAGTTAAAACTAATGCTCCAACTGCACCCATTTCTGGAGAAATCAGATCTGGCTACAGTGGTACATGCCCTGGTTACATCCCATTTAGATTACTGTAATGCACTCTACATGGGGCTGCCTTTGAAAAGTGCTTTAAAACTTCAGTTTTCCCAAAGAGCTGCAGCCAGGTTGTAGCCAGTTGGCTACAAGGAGCATAAAACTCCCTTATTACAGCAGTTCCATTGGCTGCTGGTCTGTTTCCTGGCACAATTCAGAGTACTGGTTTTGAGCTATAAAGCCCTATACAGCTTGAGTCCAGGCTATTTGAAGGACCGTATCACCTTTTCTGAGCCCATTAGAGCACTAAGATCATCCAGAGAGGCCCTTCTCTTTGTCCCACCACCCTCTTGGGCTTTGTTTTTGTGAAATAAAGGAGAGGGCATTCTTGGAGGCTGCTCGCAGGCTCCTGAACTTCCTCCTAGAGAGGCTAGGATGGCTCCATCCCTGCTCTCCTTTTAGTGGCAAGTAAAAACATTTTTGTGCCATCAGGCTTTATTAAACTTTTAGACTTTTAAATACAATGTAATTGAGATGTCAAGGTTTATATATAGTTTGTAATACATTTTAATATCTTTATTATAATGTATTAAATTGTTTAATTTTTTAAAAAACTTTATCTTTTCATTTTTAATTCTTTTGTATTGTTTTAACTTGTACTATTTTAAATTGATTGCTAGCTGCCTTGAGTTCCTATTTCAGGAGAATGGCAGGACGATGATAATGATGATTCTATCGATCTAAATTCTTATCCATACTATTTGGCTTGAACAGAAGGGTGCACAGAAATATCTTCTGAGGCCAGGAGCTTGTTGGGCAGTATGCAACATAACTCTTGGTGACATAAGGAGGTATTCAGTACCCTCTTACACAAACAGTTTCCTATTCTCCCACAGTGCAAAAGTCTACCTTACAGGCTGGTTAGCACCCAGGCACACCTCCACCACTCTCCCATGACCAAAATGGCCATGGATTGGCTGTGGAGTGCACTACGAAACTGCAAGCCAAATGCCCCTGGGCTGGTTGACTCAGTCATCCATGTATAAATACACCACTAGATCTGCATTATTTACTGTTTTAAACAGGATCACAAGCTCAGTCTTTAGTCCTGTTCATGTTTACACAGTAGTAAGCTTTACTGTGTTCAGTGAAGCTAACTCCCTAATAAATGTGCTTAGAATTCCAAACTTAGTTTGATTTTACTCCTCAATAAACTTTTGCCAGTGAAGTACAAATATGGAGCTTCATGGAGTTTTAAATACTTGAAATATTTGCTCTTTATCAGATAAAATTGTTGATTTAAGCAATTTAGGATCCAAGCTTCTTAGAAGTATTGATCTAAGCTGTTGGAAGTATTGCAAGACATTCCTTCTCTAGGCTGGAATCTAAAGAACTGTGTAGCTGATTCCATATACATAAGAGGCTGTGACTTGTATTCTATGAATAGATTTCTATTCTTCATAGAAACCCATTTCTGAATATGAAATGGAGAGGGAAGCCTTGTAAATAAAGGAAGGGGAGAAGAAGTGAGTTGTCACTGGTGAATTAACCCTTTCTGTTATGATAATTGACCTTTATTGTAAGCTTTTTGTCAGAAATATGTAGGAGCTCAAAGAATGCATTTGACTGAGCACTCACATAGCCTATGTACTTCAGGGAGGAAAAATGTCTGCCCTTCCCAAAGTTTTCAAAGTACTATTTCTATCCTCACTCCCTGTTGGATATGTTGGCCAGGGCTGATGGGACTTGCAGTTGAACTGTGACTGGAGGACTACACATTCTCTGTCCCTGGTCTGCCTGATTCTGCTGCTTTATTTAACAGGACTAATCTTTTGTCTGTAGTTTGTAATAAATGTGGAAGAATAGGTGAAACTAGCCAGAAATACTAGATGAAGTAATTTTAAGCATTACTGAAAAAAATGTTTGCAATCTCTATGTGTACCAGTTGTTGGACAAATGTTATTGAAATGTTGCCTTTTTATGCTGATGTTGTCATAGTTGTCAAATTTTCATTTGATGATAGGAGCAATGACCCTGTGTATTACAAATCCAATCTGGGTAACAAAGACTCGACTTGTGTTACAATATGAAGCTGGCATTGACTCATCAAAGAGGCAGTATCAAGGGATGCTTGATGCCCTTATAAAAATATATAAGCATGAAGGAATACGTGGCCTATATAAGGTAAGTCAATTAAAAAGGGGACAAGAGGATTGGTATTTTGCCAATGTGTAAACTGAATAGTTATTGTGTGAATATATTCAGCTGGCCAGTAGACTTCACTGTCATCCTACTCTGCAGTCTCACCGTTGCTTTATTTTTTAGAATTCTTTTGTCACAGTCGTATTTGAGACATTGAAAACTACTGTGAAATGTCAGGTCTAAACTGATACTGGAGTAGCATTTTTGGCTGGCACGTACCACTCAAATATTTCCATCCTGTAGTGACTATGATATCTGCTTGTTTCTGGAAAAGACTACAGTTATTCAGAAATTTTATTCTAAATACAAAAATTAGGCAAGTAGGTCTGTGATCTGTTTGCTTCTCCTGTCAGTTGCACATCATTTCTATTGTGCTAAAAAGTTGCTTCATTCAAAACAGAAAAAGGGACAAAAACATTGGCAGTGTGCACTGTTTAATGGACACATTCTCACTGAAATTGATACATGTGAGCTGCTTTTCTCTTCAGTGTTGTTAGAACAATCCGTCTGGAAAACCTCTTCCGTATCAGTAAAAATTTATCTGTGTGTCTGTTTTCATTATGAGATAGATTCAAGTCTCCCAGATCAAGCCAAATTTGAGCTGACGCCCCTCTATACTTACTAAATGATGCTAGTTAAACAGCGTTCAAACAGTGTTAATATCCTGTTTTTGCAGCAAGCAAAGGTTTAAACTGTGATTTATGTATAGACTGGGGGAGCAAACTGAATGGAAAGCATTTGTGTACTTCTTGGTACTGAGAAGAGATAATGGGTCTTCTGATCTGGAGGAGCTTTCAATCAGATCTGTATAATTTTCTAGTAGGGGCCTCTGGCCAACCAGATATAAGCATCAACAACACCAACCTTCTTTGACCATTGGCCATGCTGGATATAGCAGATGGCAACTGGAGTCCAACAAAATGAAGAGCCACATCTCTTACCCCACTTATTCCTGTATATGGAGTTACTTGGAAGGGATCTGATAGTGAATAAATTCTGTGGGTTTGGCCATTTCTGCAATACAGTTTTATAAACTTATGAATGTAAAGAGTTTTTTTCCTGTGGAAGCATAGTTATTTTTCTCCTACCTTAACCTATCTTAAAAAATTCTCTTGTCTAGGGATTTGTTCCTGGTCTGTTTGGAACATCACATGGAGCACTTCAGTTCATGGCTTATGAAGAGCTGAAATCAAAATATAATAGATACCGAAACAGACAGGTTGATTTGAAATTGGTAAGATAATCTGTAAAAGGGTAGCACCATCTTTTTTCAAGTACAGTCACAAGGGCTTGACTTCACTTATATTATTGAGAACAAGTATTTTTCTTACTATTTCAAACTGGTTTTAATTCCCAAAACATATAATTCATATTCACAATACATATATCTTAATTACACAGAAATACAAATTATATAATATTTTAATAATATTTTAATATTTTAATTATATTATCGTTATATAATATTTAATATTAATTATATAATATTTTAAAAATACAAAACAAAGTTTTTTAATCAACATTGTTGGGAACTAATATTGGTACTATTTTATTTTTCAGAGCACTTTAGAATATATCATGATGGCAGCCCTATCAAAGATATTTGCAGTTTCAGCAACATACCCATATCAAGTTGTGAGGGCCCGTCTCCAGGATCAGCACAATAGATACTCAGGTGTAGTTGACGTCATCCGTAAGACATGGAGGTAGGCATCCAGATCTAAATCTCATGTAGAAATGCTCCCTTTATTGATATTGGTGTAGTGAGTGTTTTTAAATAAAATTTAAAAAGGAAATTTGTTTTTTGTTAATACAACATTAATAACAGTTGTTTCAGAGTAGCCCAAAACAATCATAAATGGGTTTGCTGCAGTAATAGAGAAAATAAGACTAAGTAAAGAAACTATGATTCTCCTCCTTCTTGAACTATTTCTATTCCAACTCTAAATTACATATACACTGATTTAACATTAAGAATGTTTGTGTCCCTTTTTCCTCACCATCCCTTTTGACATCTATGTGTATCACAGTCTTATCATTGCAAGCCCATAACCAGGCATTATCTCTTTTTAAAAAATTGATTTTGTTACTCTGGGAAGCTTTTTATCTGAAAATCGAGAATAAAAATAAATCAGCTAACCTTGTTACACAGCCACTGTCTCTATGAGAAGAAAGCTGGATAGGTAACCTTGATGTCCACAGTTCAAATGTTTGAATTTTTGTTTTGGTTTTTTTTGGTAACTGGTTTCATGGACACCATGGAGCTTACTCTTACCTCTGATCAGGCGAACATATTACTGTTGTGCCTTCGCCATCATTCCTAAATTGGTCCATTTTCCCACTTGTGACTCTGTTCCTGTTATAGCAAAAAGGCTTCCTGTGTTATTGCACAGTAGATGGAGGAGAGTGATGAGCAGGACTGGTGGAGAGATGCATTGCTTGTTTCCAGAAAATATTATGAATAGGGATAGGAAAAATCAGCTGGCACTGAAAGCCACTTGACCCATGAAATTCTAAAGAGGTTGAGAACTGCTGTATAGGGGAGAGTAGCATTTGTGCAGTCTTAAGAATATGGCCCCCCAAAAGTAATATTTATTAGTCTTTGTCATAAAGTCCAATGCCAGCAGACTTTTGCACTGATTCAGAACAAATGGGTATTGTAGCAGAAAAGATGTCAAATTACTATATTTGAATCAGAAATTAAATATCTATAGAGAGTAAAAAAACTTTGTATTTTAAAGCCCACACTACCGACAAGAGCTATCCCAGTGTAATCTTTATTTTTATTTTTGTGACTTCAAATCATTGCTGGCTTACAGTGACCTTAAGGCAAACTTATAATGGGGGTTTCTTGGCATGATACGTTCAGTGAGGGTTTGCCTGTGCATTCCTCTGAGGCTGAGAGAGTGTGACTTGCCCAAGGTTTCCATGGTTGAGCAGGGATTTGAACCGTGGTCCCCAAAGTCATAGTCCAGTGCTCAAACCACTATATCACATGGGCTCCCTAGTATAATCGTGTGTGTGCATGCACGCGTGTGCATGCCTTCAAGTCACCTGTTGACTTATGGCAATCCCATGAATTTCATAGGGTTTTCTTAGGCAAGGGATTCTTAGAAATGATTTTGCCACTTTCTTACTAAATACAAAAGAGCACTTCTTGTAGTTGTTGTTGTTGTTGTTATAGTTATTTATATCCTGCTTTTCCCCCAAAATTGGGACACAAAGCAGCTTACAAATTAAAAGAACAATACAATTAAAACATACAGCATTAAAACACAGGGCATTGGCATCCAGAGATCATCATATCTCTCTGAATGGACTTTAATTGGCTTTTTTGCCAAGGGTATATATATGGATTTCAGAATTAGTTGTTACTGAGAAATTGAGAGTTGTATATTACTGTTTTTAAGTAGTGTTGTAGCCAGGATGAACAACCTAAAAGAATGCATACCTATAAAGATTTGTCTGTTACCTTTCTTCCCAATATTCTACTACTGGTAGTCCAAATGTCAGTAATCTAGTAAAAATACACTATGACAACTGTCAAAAAAAGTTATTAATCAACTGCAGGACTTTGTCATAATAAATATACTTGAAAGTTACAAATAAATGTATTCTTCCTCTTCCTAGGAATGAAGGAGTTCATGGATTTTACAAAGGAATTGTACCTAATGTGATCAGAGTCACTCCTGCATGCTGTATTACATTTGTAGTATATGAAAAAGTATCTCATTTGCTACTTGGCTTGAAGACTACTGGTGGCTGAAAATTCTGGATTATATCAGGACATTATCATAGTTTGACTGTGCACCTCACTTTTCTAAATTAAGATGGGTTTTTTCGGGTAGTCACAGAAGGAACTACAAACTAGAAGACCACTAACTGTGCTTGAGTCATTTCTTCTGCACTTGAATTCTTTGCCTGGAATATTATTCCATCTGAATCTTCTAACTGAATGAATAGATGAAGGCCAGAAAGAAGTCTGTATCTTTCATTTTGTTGTACAGTGATGGTTCTATCTAGCTCTGTTACATGAAAAGGAGTGGACTCTTAGTGTACAGAGTCTTAATGGGAAGCAAAATTTTACATGGAATAAGGTCCTCACCGAATTGCTTATAGAGTTTTTTACTTCAGCATGTGTCCAATAAATTATGTATGTTTCTCCACAATTAATTCAGCTTTCCAAACTGTTTTATTCCTCAATTAGTCAGAATTAGTGTGAGTGAAAATTTAATGAAGCTTCTAGACAGAATAGCATGGCACGGAGGAAACATGACCCACCATGTCTGTCTTCAGTATATTGAAAAATAAGCCTATGGTTTCACATTGCCAATTTTGAAATATTCATTCCTCCCACCAGTATTAATATTTAATTTTAAATCTAATACTTAGAAATAAAATCTAATATTTAACTAAATATGATGCTTAGGAAGCCTGATACTATGGAGGCCCAGCACGAACAACTTAGAAAGAAAATACGGGAAGAGGAGCCATAGTCACTCTTTATGCCACCATTTTGATCTCAGATTTCAACTCTGCTGTCACTCTGATCACCATTCATTCATATTTGCTGTTGCTTCTTCTTGCCAGTCTGTTCCTTTCCTGGCCCCCGAGGAGGAGATTCAGCAATAAAGGTGTAATATGTTTTTAAATGATATATGCAAGAAAGAATGCATAAGATACCCATTCAAAGTATTTATTTATTTAAATGATTAATGTCCCATCCTACCATGGTGCCATTACTCCGAGCAACATACAACATAAAAATACTACAATAACAACATGATATAGAAATAGGCTTAGCATACACACAAAAAGAAGCTTGGTAGAGAAAAGCTGTAAATGTATTTCATCATATAAAGCCTCATCTGCCTCCTACACAGAAGCTTGCTTGGAACAGGAAGGTTTTCACGCACAGAAAAGAAAGTCACAGGGAAGTGGTGGTTCAAGCATGCTTCACCCTTGCATTGGATTGTGGTCCAGTGTAGTACTAAGAAATACAGCTTGCATTAAAAATGTGATTGATGGTTAAGTTTTGCATTTAAAAATTTAATCATTTAAACCATTACTAATAGTTTAAATTTCACCTGCAGGATAAGAAATCTCAACAAAGTAAATTGATAGGTCAAAGGATCTCTTTAAAAACAGAAGATCACGCTAGAATAATCACTGTTCTAAGGTGGCAATTGCAACTTATCTAAACAAGTCTATGGTCAAGCTAAAAAGAATTGTGAAAAAATGTGCGTCTTAGCTGCATACATTCTTGAACATTCTTTCCACCCATACACTGATTTTTTAAATTTTAGAGTACTTGTTTTTAAAATTTATAAATTACACCTTCCTCATAAAGACAGTTTTAGAGCAGTGTACAAATTCAAAAGCAATTTGTGATGGAATGGTTCAAAAGAGGGGAGGACAACCGTTACACCCCTGTGAGCTGCACAATTTCCTATGCATAAGCCTATACATACCTAGGATAAGATAAAGCTGATCTATGGCTGGAACGTTGGCTATCCAGACATACTTTACAAAGCTAAATTTACCTTTAAAAGAATATTTGCCCATGCTTTAAGAAAAGTGCTAAATCTTTTTTAGATATGATGATAGTTCAATTTATTTATTTTCTTAATGTTGTCTACTTTGTTTTAACATGGAACAGAATGATAGACATACTAAAATACTCTGTATTTTGATGTAATCTAATATTCTTTGGCTTAATACCACTGAATGTATTGTGTGACTTAAAATCATTAACTTGTTTTTGTTATCAGAAAATATATTTGACACAGTTGGCTTTAAAAGATCTCTAGGAAAAAAACACTTTCAGTGCCTGTGAATACTCTACAAATTAACTGTATATTAAGGTTTGCAGTTCTGAAACTTTATATGAAGGTGCTCTATAGGAAAAGAAGTGCAGAATGTATTTTTCACAATTTGCAATTGATCTATCACTTTCGCAATTGATCATTTGATTTGGCAGTTACACTGGTGACTCTTTTTAAAAAGGAGTCCTCTGAGAGAGGTATGTGCATTTTTGCATTAAAAAACATCTCCCTTCCCCCATTCCTTTGATATACATGCGGCTAAACTCATCCCTCAGTATCTACAGGTTTTCAACTAGCAAGTGTAAATAAAATATGGTGACAAAAAAATTGTCCATTAGGCAAACAGGATGGCCAGCGAAGAAATTAAAAAACAACCCACAGGGCAATCCTTGGTGTGCATGGATTGAAAAGCCATCAAAATGTTTATTGTACATTCTGAAGACATTCTGAGACAGACTATTTTTACTATAGGCTAGGATGACCTGCACACACAAATTCAGTTGGGCTAGCCATTATTTTTACTTGAATCAAGAGTTTCCCGTGTGATCCATCATGCACAGGTGGAGCTTCTAAGTCAGTAGTCATCCCCATTCACAACAATGGAAATGGCAGCTGTCCATACCTAACAGATTGCTTGCCTGGCTACTAAAGTTAGTGTATAAAAAGGTTCTGCACTCATCAAATTCCCTGTATCTGCCACCTGTATTAATAATTTTCAGGAAAGCAATCAGAATTAATCTATTAAAATGAATTATTTGTATCAGAATTTTGTCTTTCGGTAGAAAATATACAAATAGTACAGGCATCTATTATTACATGATCCTGGCCTAACTATGGACCTTATCACACAGAGGCAAATTGTTTAAATCCCGTGCAGAAATGGGATTTAAAAATCCAACACCCCTCCCTGCAAAAGTACTTGTGTAAGGGAAAATAATGCAACACTAACCTGAACAGAAAATCACTAAAACCCACTCCTTTTTATTTTACTTTCAGAAGTTCACAAAAGTAAAAAGGAGTGGGTTTTGTCAGCTTTCTGTTTGGGCTAATGTTGCATTATTTCTCTTTCACGCAAACGTCATCTGAAAAACAACCCACAATTGTGGGTTTTGTCCATTTTCTATTCAGGTTAACCCCGAAAATCATGTGAAAAACAACCTGCAAAAGCAGGTTGTTTTCACTTTAAATCTAGTTTCTGCACTGGATTCATCCCATGTGATAAACTCCTATGTAGGAACCCTTTCACAATACACCATTATAGCACAGTAATTCCACTTTTACTACCATCCTATGAAATCCTGGGCTCTGTAGTTCTGTGAAGCTCTAGGGGTCTTTCTCAGAAAATTCAAAATGCCTATTCCTTAACTACAAATCCCAGGATTCGAACTATGGCAGTTAAAGTAGAATTAGCCTTATAACTATATAGTATGAAAGGACTCTTGGAGTAGGCAATGGTGATAAGAGAAAAAAGGCTGCAGGCACAACACCCATGAAGGTGATAAGGCACTAGAGAATTAGTATGCTCAGAGCCAACAAATGTTATTTGCCTTCCCCTGTTGCTGTTTTGTGACCTGGAAAAAGGGCAACTGCTATTGTAGGGTCCTGACAAAATTTAGCCAAACATGTTCTAATCTTGTTTGATTCATTACAGATGAAAGTGGCTTTTTCACCTCCTTTCAAAAGCATTTTGTTGAGATTTAAAATAAACCCATGCAATTGGCATGGGTGATGGGAAAAGTTTGAATAATGTTAAATGCTGTTAGCAAATGGAATTGTATTTCTTTGGTTGATTGTAGAAGATCATCAATCGATACAGTTTGAATTTGTACAAAAGTAGTACATAAATCCAGATCATTGCTTCAGAATTATTATTCTAACATATTGTAAAAGATAATAGAACAAAAAAAAGCAGAAAAACAAGTTATTTTTTTTTCTATAAGCAAGCTTTTGTATTATAATGAAATGCTTGCTTTGGTATACAAAAAAAACCTAGATTTTATGGGCTGTAGAGCATGGGAAAGTTACGTAAGGCACTGAACAAGTGTTTGGAGCAAAGGGCGCTCACTAAAAGAGCTCTACTTAGGCAGTTCTTCTATAATAATACGAGAGACTGAGTTCCATCCAGTTGAAGCATCTCCTCTTGGGTAATCTGAGCATGTACCAACCCAAACAGCAATGTCCACCAGACCAGCACTGATCCCTTCGCATAATCCTTCAACTGTTTTAAAGATAAAACACATTTTGGTATCAGTATTTTGTCCATAAACCCCAAAGGATCTGTAGGCATGCAGAAGGAAATCATGAGCAATGTAAAGGAAGACTTCATTTCACTGTTACCAAACAAGGTAGTGGACCAGAAGAATGTACATTAAACCAGAGGCTGGAATAAGTTACTAGTTTGCATTAACAGTTCCTAAAATCACCCGTCATCATGGCCAGTGGGAACTGCAGAGCAAGCAGCCAACTTATTCTGAGCTCTGATTATAACAATGTAGTAAAGGGCATGCAGCAATTATTGTCCTTGGCTTGAATCCTGAATGACTGAAAAGAATGCAGCCATGCCGACAAATCCTCTCCAACATTTCCTTGTGTTCCAGGGGAAGGACACGGGTCCAGAAACAAGAAAAAAGTCACTTCTACCTCTCCCCTGAAGTCCCTTGCACTTTGCCACTTCTTGCCAATATTTTTAAACATATGTAACCCTAAAACACATGGGACGTGTTGAGCATCCTTTATCCAAAATGCTTGGGGACAGAAGTGTTCCATAACTGGGATTTCCCCCCCATATTTTAGAATACCTGTATTTATATATATGTACATAATGAGATATCTTGAAGATGGGACCCAAGTCATATACACTTTATAGCCCAAAGGCAATTTTATGCAATATTTTAAATCATTTTGAGTATGAAACAAACGTTGTGTACATTTAATCATCAGAAAGCAAGTATGTCACTATCTCAGCCACCCATGAAAATGCTATTGGGTTTTGGAGTATCTTAGATTTTGGAATTCTGGATAAGAGAGGTTTAGCCTGTATTTATTTAATTCTTGAAAAGAGTAACTCAATATTATCTGGACAGAAATAAAATTAATTTCTTAATTTAAAAAAACTATCTCCCTCCAGCTAATAATAACCAACAGAAGAACCCTGTTCACATTTTAATAAAAAACAATTCTGTTCAGTTCTGTATTTGTATGAGAATAAATTCAAAGGACAATAATCTGGTATTCATAACCTTTGCATTCTGGGCTTTCTGTAATTTTAAGTTGTCAGTACCATAGCAGATTTGTAAAATTGGGAATGGTTGTTTTCACTGGACAATATTTTTCTGCATTAAAATATGATTCCATAGGAAAGGGGGAAACTGGATATATCAGTCATCATTAGCATCAAAGTGTAGTAATGTTATTTATTTGTTACTTATAACTTCCAGAAGTCCTTAGCCAGTATGGCAATTAGCCATGCTGACTGGTGGCCTCTGGGAATTGTATAGTCATCCCTCTGTATCCACAGATTCAACCATCCTTGGCTTGAAGATACAACAAAAAACAAACCATTTTATATAAGAACCACCAGACTTGATCCCCCTTTCCCACTGCAATTCCCTTTTCCTTTTGTGTCATGTCTTTTTAGATTGTAAGCCTGAGGGGCAGGGAACTGTCTAATTGACAATTTGTAAGGCACTCCAAGAGCATTTCTAAAGAGCAGGGTATAAATACAATAAATAAATAAAATTTAAAAAAAGGGGACACCATTTTACAACGCCATTTATATAAAGCGACTTGAGCATCCATGTATTTTGGTATCCATGGAGGGTCCTGGAACCAAATCCTTGGAAGATACCAAGGGCTCACTGTAGTCTTAAAAAAGTAGCATCCAGGCACTGCTTAGCTCTGTGCTATTTCCTTTCTGTCATTAGAACTAGAGAATCAAAGGCCAAATTGCTAACAGTTCTTTAGCACTAGGAAAGACAATTGGAAGAATATACCTCTCATTTCATTATGAGCATTTTGATTTCCTCCAAGTGACACGACTGGATTTCCTCATCGCCAAAGCCCAGGAATTTTACTTTAAAATTCTAATGTGCACTATTATACAGTCACAATACATACCTGAAGAGGTACGGTGTATGTTAATAGTCGAATTTAGTTCTGGACTTCCTTGATCTAAATAAATTATAGCTTCAATAGGAAGTGGTCCAGAGCATTCAGCTCCATTAAATGTAAAATACCAGCGCTGACAACAGGCATTTTTGCATTTGAGTCGGAGTGATCCACTGAAGAGGACTCTCAAAGCACTGGTGGTACGCATCTTTGTAAATGTGCATTCCTATTTGAAAACAAAAACAAACCATATATTGAAGGTGTTGATTGCTTATTCTTTATCGTAGAAGAAGTGGCTGAATTTGTAGCCTGGTGACAAACGTTTTATTATC
>CM034706.1:28035753-28054652 GCA_020142125.1 Phrynosoma platyrhinos
TTTTTCGTTAGTAGAAGCATTCGTAAGTAGAGGTACCACTGTATTATTCTTTCATGCATTTCTTAGCTGCCTTTCAAGACTACCATCTTTCTTCATAAGATTACAGTTACTACACAAAGACAATGCCACAACTTTGGCAGACTTCTGGCCAGCATCTTATGTATTGTTATGTATTGTTGCACCAGAAGAAACACAGAGATGGTTGTAAATAGTAGATAATAAGGAAGGGCTAAGGATTTCCCAGTAAAAAAGCCAGAGACAGCTGATAAATGGGATTAGAGCAGGGTTGGATAACTACAGCAGATCCAGGAGCTGATCTTCTACTGGGAACTCTTGGGGGGCCACAGGGACTGCCGACATGAAGCACTGCAACCTCTTCAAAAGGTGAGGCATCTGGGAAAGGCAATTAATCCTTTCTTCTTGGATAGAAAAAAAAAAGACATACCAGGGAGTCTGAAGAGAGCGTTGGCCTCAAAAACAGCAAGAGAGCTGCATTCAATCTCAGGGATGCATTTTTCCCCCTTTAGATTGGAGACAGGATTATGCTTCAGCTGAAGTCACTGCTTAGAAGTGCTGCACCATAAGCAAATAATTAAATAAAAGTCTACCCTATGGCTGTGGCACAGCTATCTATGATTATCTGAATCCCAGGTTTTAAAACAGTAAATAGCACTTCTCCCAAAACGATGAAACAATTAAGTTTTCCCAAAATATTTCAAAATATCAGATCTTTCTCTCTATTACTTTAATGCAGTTTGGCATACAGGGTTTATTTGCACCACATAGTTATAGTTTTGGTAGTTTTAACTATCATGACTCCACCCTACAGAATTCTGCGATTTGCAGTCTGGTCAGGTACTTAAAATTCTCTTAGAGAGCTCTAGTGCACCATCCTAAACTACAGCATCAGAATGATTTAGCATAGAATTCTAAGAATATCACCAGAGAGCAAATACCAGGATTCCATAGGATGCAGACATGCCAGAAATAATATCAAACTGCTACAACTGTGTATCGCTGACACATTCAAGGATTTACAACAGGGGTAGGCAACCTTTCCCTTTTAAGGGCCGAGGGACTTCAGCTCCCAGAATCCCAGGAGCTATTGGCCAACATGGGACTATTGCCAACATGGCTGAGGCTTCTGGGAGCTGAAGTCCCTCGGCCCTTAAAGGGGAAAGGTTGCCTACCCCTGATTTACAAAGTGGCAAGGTACATTCTGCTCTTTCCCCCTCTTAGGACGTTATCACACGGGGGCAAATCTGCTGGTTAATCCACACAAAACCCAAACAAACTGGATTAGTGCCCCGTGTTTTCACACGACGTCGCACAAAAACTGGATAGAAAGTGGACAGAAACTGGTGTTAACCGCGATCTTTTGAAATTCGGTTGTTTGGAGGAAATGCAAATGTGCAATTAAGGTAATTTCGCATTTACCGTAATGTGATAACCAAATGCGCATTTGGGAGCATTTCTCTGCTGTTGCCATGGTTCCAGCGAGCATTCCTCTATCTGCGCATGTGCAAGAAGCTAATTTCTAGTACATTTACGGGCTTTTCTCACGTGTGTGTGAACGTTAAATGCGATTACTGTAAATTCGCAATTAAGGTAATGACGTTTGCGGAATTAAGGTTTATTTTCCGTTTATTTTCGGAATGCCTCATTTCCACTTTATTTTCGCTTTCTGGCCCACGTGTGATAACGTCCTTAGACCTACAAGTAGCTGGTACACTTTTGGAGTGTGAACAACTAGTAATCACAAGACATCATTATAATAAAATTTCAGTTCTGACTGAAGTGCAGTCTAAAATTATGTGCATAGTGCTTACTTGCAAGATACAATGCAACAGTCATTTCCAGTGTAACAAGGAATCCATGCATTTCATGACCTGAAGTTACTCACAGTAATGTTTTTTCACCTTCAACCATTTGAACTATGACCAGACTCCTGAGCTTTTCTTGAATCTGAAGAAGATTGGGCAGATAGCAAGACTGACCCTTTGATACTGCCTGGCTGGGAAACATCAAGGTGTGGATGGCTTACTTGGAGTGGTACAGGTTCAATAAAGTCACATTTAGGAGTTGTCCTATTAAGTACAAAAAGAGAAAAAATAAACATCAAACATCAAGAGAACTACAGAACATCAAACACTAAGACAGACATACTACAGGATAACAGAACAAACATTAAAGAAATACATAACATAAAAAATGAGACCTAATGGACTACTCAATGTATAGGGATCACATGCTCTGCATATATGATGCCCAAAGCTTAGCCTCTCTAGTTGATGATCTTCAGTGATGGGAAAGACCTCTACACCTCAGATAGAGCAACTACTGCTACTCAGAGCTACCATTATGGGCTACCCAGACCCACGATTCATCTGTGAATAAGGCAATACCTAATGAGTAATCAAATATCAGGTTTGCTAATCTGCAGTGCAATAATTTACAGAAGCTAGTTTAGAACCAAGATCAGCAGACCTCTGTGCCTGCTAGCAATGGGGTCCACATCTTAGATTAAAATTTCTAGGTGACTGGCAAAGATCCTTTTTTTGACTCAGTAAATGGTATAGTAGTACTATAATGTATATTTTCATAATGTGTACAGTATTTTAACATGCAGTCCATTCTAAAAATATTTCTGCTATTTTGCCTTCACTAGAACCCCCTGAAATGGATTTCATTTTATAAACGTATAGGTGCTGCAACATAAATACCGCACCAGGCTATGAGCAAGACCAAACAGCCTCCTGTATCTAAACCCAACAAGACTGCACAGGCTATTACTCTGGTTTCAGAGACCGCTCAAGCAATCTATGTAACTGAACCTTTGAGTTTCTGCTAAATCAAGGTGTCCCACTGCTAATGCTTGTTATTTTGGTTTGTCTAATTTTAAGTTTATATTGCAGCTCCAAAATCAACACACACACACACTGGACACTGCCTACCATCTGTATAAAACAGTGCATCCCAACACTTCATTTTTAGGGTACAGATTATGTAGCTGTGTAAGAAAATCCATCTCTTGTCATTGATCATTTCAATTGTCTACCCAGTACAGATGCTGTAGCTTCATGGGTAAAAGCTTGTTTATTAGTAAAGTGTACACTTTCTGATGTTGCACAAAAAACACACATTAGCAAAAAAAGGTAAAGTGCTCTACCTTTCTTCAGCCATCCTCTTCATGCTTTCGGAAAAGCTGACATTTTGCATATTATCTGCCTTGCCACTCTTTTCTAGTTGTTCCAAAGGCACTTTAGGACTGGTTACCACTGGCAATCCACTCTGCTCACTGTGGGCAAACTCCACCTCTTCTACTTTCTGGCTGGGTGTTCCATCTGCTTCCAAATTTCTCTCAGATGATTCTGGACAGCTTTTGATCTCAGTGAACGTCTCTTGGCTCAAGTAATCATGGTTTGCAATTGCTACTGCAGAAGTGCCATGATTGGTTGTGACACCTGTGCTGGTCCCCATTGATTTTGAAATTACCTTCAGCTTGTGAGAGCTGGATTTGTAGTGTTTCTTTTTGTGCTTTGCTTTAGAGTTGTGCTTTAAGAAAAATTCGCATGACTCTTGCAACACTCTCCGGCTTTCACTGATTGGGCTGAACAGGAAGAAGACAGACAATGTGTGTTGATTAACACTGCCCTCTATAATTATTTAGTAAATGTGCCTATTGCATTCAAATCTGAAACTTCCCTCTTATTCACATCACTGTTAAAATCCCTATTGATTTAAAATTGTGCCAGACTGCAGTTTTTAAAATTTTCATCTGTTTGCATGGAGGAAAGTTACAGAAATAGGCAGAAAATAGCACCAGCATGCAAAGAACTGTGCACATTTGTCATCCTTCCAAGGACTCATAAGCTGAGTAACTATTATTCTTCCCTCCTATACAAAGTCAGAGACGGAATAATGTCTCCAACTATCAATATCCTTCCAGAATAAATTTTAAACTTAGTGTTAAGAGACACATTCTTTCAAAGTTCTTGGCTATATAATAGAATGAGAGTATGTTATTTGCCACAGACAAGCTATTGTCAAACTAGGATGTGGAGTTAGTTCAACATCCAGTGTTTTAAGCATTGGAGTCTAAACCCACAGATTGGAACTGGTCAAATACTGCACAGGAGAGGGAGGGAAAACCTTCTCTTACTGCTTCTTTGACCAATTCTTGCTGCATATACCACAACTGATGGAAAGCCTTCTTGTCATTTAATACTGTTTTAAGGGGGTGGGCTGGGTGTATGAATTTTGTTGTATGGGGTTTTAACTGATGTAAGCCGCTTAGATTGTCTTCATTTAAGCGGGGTATAAATAAATTTGATGATGATGATGATGATGATGATGATGATGATGTCATCCTCAGCCCTGCCTTAGCTCAGAATAAGGATCCTATCTAGTCAAGGAGTGGGAAGCTTGTGGTCCTCTATTTCAGGGCCACCCAATGTGGTGGTCCCTGGACAAGTGTTGATCCCTGGGTCATCAGCTGCCAGCCCCTGGAGTTTCCAGGAAAGAAAGATAGATTGGTAGCCAATGGGCACAAATACAGGACTGATCCCTGGCACAGTGGGGGTGGGGGTGAGGAGGGGGAGAGAGAATTGCCAGTTCCCGACTCTAGACAGCCTGAGAAGCACTGCTCTAGAGTTTGTTTGGAGCACAACTCTCACCACTCCTGATTATTGTCATCTGAATTGGTCAGCGCTGATGGGAACTAGAAAATAGCTAGGTTTTCCAGTCCTCATCTTATCTAACATTCTCTCTCATAAGGGCCAGCTAAATGCCACTTGGAAGCCTACAAGCAGGATATGAAGGCAACAATCCTCTTCAACAACTGATGTTCCAAGCAGTACTGCTTCTGATAAACGGAAGCTCCATTTAACTATGACAGCTATGGGGTTGCCATAAGTTGACAGGTGACTTGAAGGCACATATAGATACTAAGGTTTGTTCTTTTCATTTTGCAAAAGATGCTGAGCTGTTTAATCTTGAGCAACAGAGTTTGGACTCTGTGAAGTCATATTTGCCTCCTTCTGTTTGCACCATGCACTGTTGGCATTAATACATTCTGTTCCATATTTCTTCTGGAGACTTAATTATGTGTTTTACTACACTATCTAGCAGACAAATAAAAGTTCTCTGGAGAATGTTCAGAATTTCTTGTCTTTAAGATCATTATCTCCTATAAAGAGAGATTTCTGTTCCGCTTAAATTCTTGCTGCAACTATCTTTTATGGTTACCAGTAGAGGATGTGCAAGTTTTCTTATGTATACTCTTCCACATTACTTTCCCCTGGATTTTTTTGCTTCATGAATTCCTAATGGTCACACTGAAATGCCACATTCAGCAAAAACCTTTAAAATTTAGGGCAAGAGTGCAGAACCAGGCTGCAAACTTGCGATTTCTAAGCACACCCAGTGGGTGAATTCAAGGAACATGTAAAGGATCTAGGGGAACACTGACTTGTTCTGGATCAGCAACGTGATCTTACATGCTGTTTGATTGCTCCCACTTGCAGTAGGAGCTGCTAAGCAAACTACTGAGCTCTGAATAAACCTTCTCTAGTTTATTTCTGTCCTACAAATCAGCAAGAGAATCTAGAAGTTTTGATCTTGGTTTGATTCTCTGACTTTTGACAAGAGAACAACTAGAGAAGGTTACCTGCCCAAGTTCTCATGATGTAATAAGACGTGGAGCAGACCTCTTGCTACAAGTGGGAGCAGTTGAGTAGCACACACCAGCACAGCATGCATTACAGTGTTGTGTGAATTCATCCAAATTCTGTCTTCTCCTCTTTTGTTTTTCCTTGACACTGCTTTTAGCCAACACTTGCAAAATGTTTTCTTCAACTCCTTTAGTCTGTATTCCTTGCCAGATTAGTTTCCATATACTTTCTTTCCCTCCTGTTTTTACAGTTATTTCATGTGTCTTTTCTGAAGGTTTGAGCTAAGGATCACATAACACTGATAGCTTGTCCCAGTTATAAGCTTGATTCTATCTAGCCACATAGCGTGTGGTTACGTTCAGGTAAAAACTGCTTTTGTTGTACTAAAATTATTTGCATGTGGCATCAAAATGCAGCAGAGTGAAACTGAGCAGTTTTTGCTATTGGTGAGGGATTGAAGGGATACTCAAAAGTCTAATGGCAGCCATCTGCAATGTGAGCTGGCAACAAATTGAAGATTAGGAAGCAAAGTGGGCCCAAGATATAGGGGCATTCAATGGAATATCATCCTATCAAGAAGAGAAATTGAGTAGGCAATGGAGATACAGGTGCAGGCCTGAGGGAACAATGGATGGCAGAAGGCAGGCAGCTGATGGGGAAAGTGGGCCAGGGGAATTGGGTCTGCATGGAAAAACCCATGTGGCATTTCCATGGGTCATTTCCATGGGTCAGAAACGTCAGAAAGAAACTCTTCTAGAACATGGCCACATAGCCCGAAAAAACCCACAAAAAACCATGTGGCATTGCTAGGAGGGGGAGGATGAGGAGACAGAGATCTAGAAACTGGATTGGGATGACTGCACAGGGTTGAGATGATTGAAAGGAAAGAGACTGAAAAACATAGACCTGAGGAAGGCCTAAATGGATAGTGTGTCACACATATCACACAGAAAGTAAGAATTCACTGTTAAGGCAGTAAGTCTATAAATCAAATCAAAGCAAAGCAAAGCAGCTTCATTTAAATACCGCTTCATATCGCACTATGGGATGTCTAAGCGGTTTAAAACTGTAAGCTCATTGCCCCCCAACAGTTGGGTATTCATTTTAGCGACCTTGGAAGGATGCAGGCCTGAGTCTAGCCTGAGCCTTGGATAGTATTGAACTCGCAACCCTGTGGTCTATGAGTGAGTGGCTGCAGTACAGGCATTTAACCACTGCACCATCAGGGCTCTTAACTTATCTTGCCTTTCTTATTCATTGCCTAGGAAAAACCTATGAAATTCATGGAATCACCCTAAGTCAATAAACAACTTGAAGGTGCATGTGTGCACACACACACACACAAGAATTTTATAGGGTTTTACTTAGAAAACTATAATCAGAGAGCTGGTTTTGCCAGTTCCTTCCTCTGAAAATAGCCTAAAGCACCTGATGTTCACTGGCGGTCTCTCATCCAAGCACTAGCCAGGGCTATTTACCGGTAGCTTCTAGAATCAGACAGGATATGGTGCCTTTCGAGTGTTTAAGCCCTCCTGGTAAGAGTAAACTAACCAAAGAAGAATACTTTGTGGGGGAAATTTTATTCCCCCCCTCCTGATTAATAGCAACTAACAATAATCACCGTCATAATAAAGAATACAGGGCATTGCTAGACTTTGCAACATACAAAGTGAAGAAGTGACTATTCAACACACATTCTCGAAAGCATGACCATTAACGGTGCTTATGGCTTTAAGCACTTCATTTCTAAAGACCATCCCCCAAAAATTAACATTAAAAAGGGTCTTACTCTCTTTTGCGATTCCTGGTGAAGAAATTTGCCCATTCAGAACAGGTCTTTTTGCTTCCCACCCAGAAGACTGGAGAGATGCCAACAATTAATGTCATCAGATATTTCATCAGAAACAAAAATATTTCAGGCCTTGCTAATATCTTGACCTGGAAAACAATAACTATTCATTAAGAATTCAATAGAAAAATGGTTTTCCTGCATTACACATCAGAGGACAAAGTAAACAGCAACACAATAAGTCTCTCCCAGTTTTATTTCAGCTGTGCTTCACTTAGGCACACTTAAATTGGTCCCATTAACCTGGCTTGCCCAAGAACTCCTGGGAATAGCAGTGCTGCAAGAAGCAACAGAGCAGATACAAATTTTGTCACAACATTCCCAGCAACCTTATTGTACGAGACTAAGAACATCACACTCTCAAATAAGAATTAAGGAGGCACACACAGACACAAAAAAACAAAATCCAGAAAAATTAGCTATTCCAACATTGCAAATAAGCACACAAAATTACAAACTCAGAAATCCTGTAGAAACACTCCTTCAGGAATGTGTGTGTGTCTCTTTAATTCTTATTTGAGGGTGTGATGTTCTTTCACCTACATTTTAAATATCAAATGACAGGTATAATATACCACAGATCTAACATGGCCGCACTGTATGAAAAGAGGGAGCTAAAAATATAGGAGAAGTGTGACTATTGTGTGTGGAGATCAGCACTAGCCAACGTGGTTATGTTATATGAGTACAGTGGAACTATGACAAAACTGATGAGCTGAAGTTAATTCGATCAGGCAGAATCTTCAGAATGCCCTGAGGAAAATGTACAATGCTGTTCACTGCAAAATTAATCTATTCCTGTGAAGAGCAGGCTTTTCAAAGGACAACTTTAACTCAAGCACCTACTTGCCTGTCTCACCTAAGCCTCTAATTTTATTTTAATGGATCTTGGCAAATTCAGCTCTCTCTTGTTATCATCCTGGTCCAGAGATGTAACATTTTCAGAACTTTTGAAACCATAGGATCCCCCCCCCTTGGGGGTTTTCTGGAACTTTGTTACTTTAGCCATATAAAATGCATTATGGATAAGGTGGTTTGGCATGAAAGTATCATGACTGCCATATTATTCAGCTTATTCAGAAAAAGATTACAATTTGAAATTACTTTTTAAATTTTTGTATTTTGTTACAAATGGAGCCATGAGGTCCTGAACTGTAAGGAATATCTGAAATACAAAGAACCTCTGTGATACTGTCACTTCATGGAGGGATCAATAAAAAGAAGAGAAATGACAAACCTTAGCAAAATGCAGAAAATTACTTTGTCTCCCCAGTCCTCCACAGTGTCAAGATGACATAAAGCATTGATTACCATAAAAAGCACCAAGAAAAGGAAGCCAAGGCCAGCAATTGCAATAATGTAAGCTATAGAATCTATCTACAAATCTACCTGTTCCATAGATTTAAAGTAGAGGGTAGCAAATATATGAACATTTTATCTTAAATATTTTAAGCATCATTCTAAAATAAAATATCCCATTGTCCTTAATTTTTTCAAGATGTTTGGTCCAAAGTGAATGTAATGAACTATGATGCAGTATTAAGCTTCAATCTATGGGAACAAACACATTAATTAGAAACAATGGTACTTTTAATATTTTTGCCAAATTAATCCTTTTATCATAATGCCTATAGTATGTTAGATAACTATGACATCTGTGTAGACATCATTTGGTGGATACATATGATTTTAGCTGCTATTTCTATCCATAAAAAAGTATAAAGTTCAGTTTTCCTTTATTTCTTTTAGCATGACCAGGGTTGCCAGAGATCCCTTTTGATAGGAACACTCCCATTTCAAGTTAGAAAGCATTTCTTTTTATATCATCTGAATAAGAGGCCAAAAATTCTGTATTTTGGGGTGTGGGACTTGCATAAAGGCAGAAATATGTGCATAATGTAATTTATGAATGTGGGTACTATATAAAATTACAGAGAAACACATGGCTAAGTTAAATGAAATCAATTACAGGTATGTCTCAAAGGCATAACCGTGTTAATCTGGAAAATCAGTATGCAAAGAGATCTATGTAGCATCTTTGAGACTAACTGAAAGAAAGAAATTGGTAGCATGAACTTTCGTAGACTTGAGTCTACTTCCTCAGATACACGCATGCTCATGCTACCAGCTATTTTCTTTCAGTTAGTCTCAAAGGTGGTATAAAGGTTCTTTGCACACAGGTATACCTCAGTTAACAAAGCAGATGTGCTCCTGGTCATTAATTCTTTAACAGAAAATTTGGTACCAATGGCAGAAATAACATAGAAAGACTAGGTATACATTCCTACACAACACAACAAAGAAGAGCAATTCAACATGTATCGGTATACTTCTGATATAAAACTAACAATATACACATGTGAAACAAAAGCCATGTTAGGTGAGCCTTCTGTAAGGAAACAAGAACATACTGAACCTTCTGGAGATCACTTGACGTCTTCTTCCAAATGCATCTAGGGATGATTTTTATTGACACTAGCCTCCAATTTTGTTCAGATTTCCACTTCAGTGGCCACAGCTATGGTTTTTTACTATGCAGTAGGGATCTGGCGAGCTACGTCTATCTACTTTTACCTTTTCTCTCTGCTTTTCTGTTTGTGCGTGCTCAGTAAGGTATTCTAGATGCAGCTGTTTATCTTGCCTGCTGTATGTACAGCTATAGTAGGATCAACTAGAATAAAATCCTGCTCTCTCTCAAGCTTTGTTTACTGAACTGTTTTATTGCAGACATTTTGCTGCAACCTACTGAAAATGTCTTCCCCAACCCTCCTTCACCATCCTCCCAGTGCTGAAGCTAATAAAGTATTTTAAGCTAGACAGAAAATTTGCAGAGGGGAGGCTAAGCAGGTGTAAAAAGACTTTGTAAAAAGGATCTTCTTTTTCAGAGACTTTGTTAACTGAAGCATGCCTGTACTTTAATTTAGTATTTAGACAGAACATGAATTTATCAACGACTACTTCCTGGCTGCATGTCAAGCCTGTATGTCAAGAATTTCAACTGTCCCTTATAGCTATTTTGAAAACCTGGTAACACTAGAAGCTACCAAAATATACACAGCCTAGAAAGAAAATTCTGCCATTTATTTTACTAGAAAAGAAAAAAAATACACATTTTTAACCTTCTAGTTCTAAAATTAATTTAACTCATTCAACATCTCTTAAAAGGAACAGATGGGTTTCAAAACCTAGTAGACTTGTCTCTCCTGATTCGCAGGGAATCCGTTCTGGATCCCCACATGAATCAGAAAAAATTCAAGTACAGTATTCAAGTCCCCACTGAATGGCCGTGCGCTCCTGCGTGTACACCTGGTGCACACACACCATTTTGTCCCTCCTGGTTTGCTGTCCGCAAAGGATCAAGTGAACAGCAAGTCCATGAACGGGGAGGGACAAGTGTACTGTGTTCTACTATTATACTACCATTTTATTTTTATACTGAGTAGAAGAATCTTGTTCCTAATTTTTTAAAAATTTATATTATGGTTGACTTGGAAAACACTAATAGTTCTGGAGAGTTCTATAAAATCAAAAATAAATCCATAAGTGTGTTTGGTACTTATACAAAGGGTTTGCTCACACTAGGAGAGCCCAATTCAATAGTTATGGATACTGCACTGAGACAAGAGCATTCCAAAACCTTATCATTGAATCTTTTGCTGTCTACAGACTATTCATAAAAAAATCACTAGAAAAAAAAAACAAATGTCTATTTCTACAGCAAATCACCAACAGTGCACAAATGTGGAGAAACAATCATGCATCACAAAACTCTGTTCTTCAGGTATGTGCAGTGCAAGTATTTACTGCTTACCTGATAAGGGCAGGGTATATGAAATTCATCACAATGATCATACACCCAAGTGATTTCCCAGATCTTCCTGTACACCTGTTCATAGATGTAGCATCCCAAGAGCATTACTAGAGGTACCAGGTATAAACCACTGAAGACACCAATTCGAATCATGAATTTCTTCAACTTTTCTTGATTCCTGCCATCATGCTGTATGACTTGTCGCACATGATTCAGAGAAATTATTCCTGCTAGAAGAAGAGACAAACCAACAAAAACACAAAGGCACAAAGGCAAAAGGACAAAGAATCGGGATGCATCTAAGTCATAGAGGCCAACAAAACAAACACCACTGATGTTGTCACCTTCTACTTTGTTCATGGCCAGAAGCATAACAGTGAGAAAGCCGGGCATGCCCCAGGCAACTGCATGGAACCACAATGCTTTTTGTTCAATAGCTTCACAACTCCATTTGCGTCCAGCAGCTAGGAACCAAGTAACTGTGAGAATCACCCACCATACAGTTCCTGCCATTGTGAAAAAATATAAGGCCATAAAAACAATTGTGCAGCCTTTGTTCTGAGAACCAAGAACAACAGTTGTACCGAGCTGTAGTTTTTCATCTACTTGATTGCAAGCTGTTCTATTTCCCAGGAGAAACCCAAGGAAGTAGACAAGAGACACTATGCTGTAACAAACAGAATAATATATGATTGGCCTCTCTGGATACCTGAATCGTTTAACGTCAATCAAAAATGTAAGGAATGTGAACAGAGTGGCACAAAGGCAAAATATGGAAACAATTCCAATGAAGCTTTTGGCAACATCTAGTTCATGGTTACTGAAGTACATGTTGGGGCAGGGTGGTGCACACTGATCAATTCCCAAAAACTTGTAGCCTTGTCCACTGGAGGTTTGCAGATGACGTGGGCACCAAAATCCATAATCCCTTCTTGGCTGTCCTGGGGTCTTCTGAGTGCCATGGGCTCTTGTGGTCACAGAAGCAGTGACTGCAGCAGTTTCATCACAATCCTCCAACCTAGAAAGGTAGGAGAGAAAATTGTAGAACCACTCCACAATCTATGGCCGTCTTTGCAACATGAAAAAAGTTGCCAGATTTTAACAGCTCCTTTTTCTGCAATGATGGGACATAAGGACAGAAGAACTGCCATGGGTAGGAAAGGGAACTTGCATGGACAAATTAAGTCCACAGTTAGAGAGTGGTTACCCTCTCTATCTATGGGATTCATCCACAGTTAATTTTCTCCAGCCTATACACACACACACACACACACACACACACACACACAGTGTGTGTGTGTGTGTGCATAAGTAGAGAATGTAAAGATGTATTTGCCATGTCGAAAATTTTAAAAATAACTAAGAAAAAATAGGAAAAAAGATTAATCAGATATTTTCACATAGAATTATACTATAAAGAATAGGAGGAGCTTTGCAAAGGAGTTCCTCATCCAATCCAGAGGAATTCCCTAGTTCCTACATGCAGGAAGCTGGTGGAGAGAAGAACTCAGCAATAACAGCTGAGATTCCCCTGTGTACAACCCACTCTCAGTTGGAAAGACAAGCAGGGCCACAAGTCCTTCCCCTGCCATGCATCCTCTAGAGGGGAGATTGCAAAGACAGATGAAACTTCTTTGCTGGGATGCTGGCTGGAGGAGTGTTTTTTCAGCCAGCATCATGGGCAGAAAGCTAGTTCTACTGTGCAGGGGTTCCTCTGAATAGACGAAGTGTGTACATAAAATCAGCTTCCTGAACATATAAATAATATGTTCAAAAGAGATGTCTTCACTGAGGGAATCAGGAAACATGGCCCTTACTACCTTTCTAATGTCAACTCAGCCTGGCCTCTTCTGTTTTCTAATTCATCAAAAATTCTGCTGGTTAAATTATGTGCTCTCTAACAATGGTTAATGGAAAGGCAGAAGAGGATTTCATTATCAACACGATTTAATATATTATTCAATGATGAGTTTTCCCTATAGAGTTTTTTGAAAATTAACTTTCATCTGCTTTTACCACCCACAATGCATGCTAGTCCTATTTGGAAGAGTATGGGTGAAGATCTCTGTGAACATAAAAAGTAGAGATTGGAAAAGCTGGAAGAACAGATTTTATTTTATTTATTCTATATTAATAGTAATGTTGATATACATACAGTATATTAAATAATACATTAGTCCAGTTCATGACCAGAAGTATGAAGCATACTCCTCTCAAAATATATGTAAGCCCACAGCACTGCTCCTCTTTACTCCAAAGAAGGAGCAGGCACACCATCCTTATCGCATACATTATCCTAAGCCATTATAATACATCCCATGACTGTGTCAAATCTGCTGGATTGCTACCCTCTTCAAAGAGAAGAAAACAAAGGGGAGTGGGAGAACTGTATGTATCAGAGTGTGACCAAAGAGAGTGTGTGGAAAATAGAAGCAGTGTGTGTGTGGTCTCACTGCTCTGCCATACAGAGAGCCATTCTGCTGATGGGAAATGCATGAACAGGGACTCAGTCTGAAACTCAAGTAAAATCCAGTAGAATTAGGAGACTGAATAAAAAGCACTGTACCTGCTGCATTCAAGCTCCTCAGGCCACGTGATACCAAAAATATCCATGAGTTGTTTACAGTCAGAGTAAACTCTTTCACAAAGACTTCGGCATGGGTGAATCACACGTGCTGGTTCCACACAGACAGGCACAAATGCTTTGCACAAAAATGTGTGGACATCTGGTGAACACTCAATATTCAGAAGAGGAAGAAATGGCTTTGGGAGAGATTGACAAAGATGCTTTGATTAAAAATTCAACAGAGAAACACAGTAAAGCCAAGCAAACCTTGGCTCAACTTCAACTACCTTGAGTTTCAGAGAACTGAAATTGGCTTGTTACAAAACATTTTATTGAAGAATAACTAGCATTTTGTGAATTTTCATTGATGGATGTATGTTTAAATTGGTGTGATATTCAAGCAACTCCTTATACCAATTTACTCCTCCTAACTCACTGCTAACATTGTACCTGCCTAGAAGTAACCTTCATGGTTACTTGCTTCATAGAGCATCTGGGCTTGATTTCTTGGGGCCAGGGCAACATTTGAAAGCATATGAAGTATGGGAAGCATTCCACATTAATGAAATATGTAACTACAGTGTTGCATTTGGACAGGGTGGAAATTTCTAAGTATTTCTTTCCATTTAGCTTCATCCAACCCTCATCTTTTTTTTTTAACTGCTGTCCATACAGTATATAAAACCATCAGGCAACCACTAGTCCCAGGAAACTTCCAGTTTGGATTGCAAAATGGAAACATTCACATAGAAATAGAATATAAGTGCCCATTCAATATGCCAAATTGATATATTAAACCACATGCAGCCCAGAGTTCTGGATGGATTCCCGCCTAACAGCTACTTTATTCTGGAACTTCAGCTCATTTTGCTGAAAGGGAAGGGGGCATTCTAAAATGCTATTTTCCTGAGATTATCAGAAGATTCATGAGCTTCACAGAACAAAAAATATAGTAGCAGAAAAAGACTTTCCAGACTCTGTCTGGAAGTGTGTACTGGTCTTTCCTCTTTTTTTTTTTTTTTAATGAATGTGCACACAGACTAGTTTCATTCATTAAACAAATCCCTTGGGCAGTAGAGCAAGAAAGAAGTATGTGTATTTTACCTACATCTCCACACCTGTCGGAAACTACTGGAAGATGCCAAGTAACTCTTGCCAATGAGTAATTATATTCCAGATTTGTACTGTGAACCTCACAATATAAGTATCATATTTGAAGTCATTTTTCTTCTAACCATTTTAATTAAATATCTATACCCTACAGCACCAGGTTATGCATACAACAAAAATGTTATTTTGCTTGTTGTAATTCGTGGCTATCAAGAAGATACAGTAAAGAGGCAAATTCCTCTTTTATTTTTGATACCTATTGTGTGAGCTAAATGGAAATTTTCCACTATACAAAGTGAAAAGCCCACATTTCCTGACAATCCCCCAAACAAAAAGCAGAGGAATACATTCCCCACTGAATTCTAAGCAAAAGAAAGAAAAGCCAAGACCATGTTAGAGTCCATTGCTGAAGACTTTAAAGTGAATTTAGTCATTCAGGGTCTAAATCTATTTTATATATTATTGCTTACTTAGTATGTAGAGATGTTGTAGCACCTTTGAGACTAACTGAAAGAAAGAGGTTGGCAGCATGAGCCTTCTTAGATGTCAAGTCTACTTCCTCAGATGCATTTGGACCAAATGCATCTGAGGAAGTAGACTTGACATCTAAGAAAGCTCATGCTGCCAACTTCTTTCTTTCAGTTAGTCTCAAAAGTGCTACAAGATCTCTCTACATACTGATTCTACAGACTAACATGACTATATATTTGAACTGTTTACTTAGTGAGAGGAAATTGGAAAGGAAAGTGTCATGCCTTGTTCCCAAGACCCAGGTTCAGACTCTTGACACAGACAGCCAAGCAGAAGGACTGGGGGACATGCCTTGTGCAAATTATGATATAGTGAAACAGATAGACGGGAGGACACTCTCCAACAGCCACAACACAGAGACATGGAGTCAGTAATACCAACCTCAATGCAACACAGAGGAGAGATAGAGGGCTCGAGATGATAGGAGCATTTATATAGGAAATGCTCACTAATCAAGCAAGAATTGTGAGAAGCTACCAAGTCATAAATAATCCAGCAACTCCTCCAGGATGTCATTGCTGACAAGTGACCATTCAGGAGGAAGCAACACTCTCCTCTCTTGAATCCTCACTTGTTTTTTCTGAAGAACCCTGGATCTTGTATTGTAAACTGACCACATTACCAGTCACTCCCTTGGAATTGGTTTTTCTTGCTGTACCCTACTGACTTGGACTGCCTGACTGCTGATAACTGTAACTGGCTGGTAAACTTCAGTATACAACTGGATCTGCTACTGTCTTATTCATAATGGACTTTGCTTAGTACTCTGCTCCTGGCTGGCCTGCAAGACCAGGACAGGTAGGAACAGAGGTCCCAAGTACAGACCAGGGTGGGGGGAATGATAGTAACAGATCACACAAGCAAACAGAAATGGTCAAAGATACGTTGCATGAACATACAGCTCTATGTAGTATTCAAAATCTGTCCATCAAGACAGCTGGATTCTGTTCCATTTCTTAAAATGTTAACTGTGTTTTCCTTTGTGAAGAGTTAACAGCTCCTGCCTTCATGAAACAATAAGGTACTTTACACAGAAACAGGCCTAGAATTATGCATAATGAAGGAAACATGTAATCTAATGGAAATACAGAAATCTACATGCATAAAAATTATAAATAGCCACAGTGCTCTATGGAGGTGGGTACAAAGAGCCATAACAGGGCAAAAATTCTAAACACTAAAACAAAGTCACCAGATAGTTTTTCAGTTTTGGTGTTAAGAAAAATAAAGACAGATGGGAAGAGGGGAGGGTCCTGATGAAAAGCCCAATAATTTGTATGGTAATCCTTAAAGAGGCATTAAATAGGAAGCTCTGGTGGCGCAGTGGTTAAATACCAGTACTGCAACCACAACATTGTGAGTTCGATCCCAGGGCTCAGCCTTCCATCCTTTTGTGTGTTGGTAAAATGAGTACCCAGCTTGTTGGGGGCAACTGACTTACAGATTTTAAACCACTTAGAGAATGTGGAGTTCACTGATAAGCAGTATAGAAATGTATATGCTATTTCTATTGCTATTAGGTAGAAAGGGGTTCTTGATGCTCCCTTAAGTCTATTTGCACCTAACACAAGCTAATGTAATTAAATCAGCATAACATCCCTTGCACCCATGCAAACTGTGCTGTGACAAAGAAACAGTATCTCAGCAGCTCTACTATGTTCAGCCCAACTACCTCACACAATTGAACTTACAGTTGCATAATAGCTCAGCTAATGACAGTTAAAACTGCAGACTTCTGGGCTCTTCCATCACACCCAGCTTTTTTCTCCCCTTGATGTTTTATTTTGCATTCAAAAGCTTGTTCATTAGTTTGAGACTTCTTAGTCACCCGATTAAGGTATTAAATTACTGTAGTTTTAAGAGCTCTAGGTACATCCTCAGTCACCTTCAAACTGCATCAGATAGAACAGAATATATAGAGGCTCTCCATATATTGTGACTGAGAGAGATTTTGTTAAATAGTTTTATTGCACCATCCATCAAGGAGCTCAGAATGACAGGATATCCTCCCAACATCTTGAAGGGCAGGTGAAGCAGACACATAGTAATTGAGATAAGGCATACCTCAGTTTACAAAACCTCTGGCACTTTTTTACAAAGTCTTTTTATACTTACTCTTTTCCTTTTCCTTCTCATCCTCTATCTGGATGGGTTTTTTAGCCACATTGGCATTGGGGGAATGGTAAAGGAGAGTAGAGGAACACCTACTTTCAGTGTCAGGTTGCAACACCATGTCTGCAGCAAACAATTTAATAAAACCTGAGCTGAAGAAGACTCTGCTCAAGATGAACCTATTTTAACTGTGTACACCTCCCTACAACAAGCAAGGTATACAACTATCTCCAGAATCCTTTACTGAGCATTCATGAGAAGTAAAGGGGGAGGAGGTTAGCCTGCCTCACCAGCTACACCTAGCATGTTAAAAAATACAATCTCATAAATGTATAAGCTTGGTCATCAGAATGATAATCATATGGAAACTGGAGAAAGAAAAAATCATGCATTTTAAAGCTTTCAAGTGGTTTCTAGAAAGTTCAAAATGTTTTCTGCCAAATTATCCTGGCTTATCTGGCTTCCACACGTACATTTTTTAGTTTTGAATAAAACATTTACTGAAACTTGTTGAAGACAAAATCTATTCTCTTTTGTGATATAAACCTATTCTTATTCTTTCCATGTTATTTCTGCCTCTGGTATCAAAGTTTTTATTAAAGAGTAATGCTCAGGAACACATCAACTCCACTAACTGAGATATACCTGTACAGCACTTTGAACACAGCAAACTATCCATTCATGTTAAGTATGGGCAGACAAAATCTCTACTTTGTCTATTAGAACTGTGAGCTTCACAAAATGGAGCCAAGCACAAAGTAATAAAAATCAGAATTTGGAGCGGGGGGGGGGGGGATGAGTAAACCCCACAGAATCCTCCAACCAGTATGACCACAGATTCAAGGAGGTGCAGTCTGAAACACTTCCAGGCTTGTTTTGTGTCTTTTCAAATTGTTTCTGACTTACGGCAATGCTAAGGGAAACCTGCTGGGCTCCACTTGGAATTAAAGAAATGTGCACTGAATACCAGAAAGAACCCACTACTCTTACCAAAAAATTTACTCCTCGTTATTTCAAGCATTCACCATTTCACAAATGTAACTTAGTAAAAGAGAGAGGAGAGAAAGTCCTGTTAGAAATCTTCATCATGCTTGGTGCCAAGTAAAATAAAGGTGTGAGGAGGGGACATAAAAAGGTATTATTACTTTAAAAAAAATCTTGAGAGTCAGAGGTCCTTGCCTCTTTAACACATACCACCCACAGATCTGTAGTGCCAGATTTACCCACTGTCCACCTCTGCAGTACACA
>CM034706.1:28064579-28076821 GCA_020142125.1 Phrynosoma platyrhinos
CTTGTGGTCTCTTCCAACTCTATGATTCTATGATTCTATGAAACTGCTATTGCTATTGCTATTGAGATACTTAAACAGAGCTATCAAATCACCTCTTAACATTCTCTTCTCCAGGCTAAACATATCTGGCTCTCTAAGTCTCTCCTCATAGGGCATGCTTTCCAGACCCTTCACCATTTTGGTTACCCTCCTCTGGACATGCTCCAGCTTCTCAATATCCATTTTGAATTGTGGTGCCGAGAACTGGACACAGTAAGGCATCACCCTATTTCTGATGTAGCTCAGCAGGGTCCTCTAGAGCAGTGCTACGCAAAGTGATGGTCCCTGGACCAGTGCTAGTCTATAAATGAGCAGTTATTCCATGGATAGTTTCCAGGATGGAAACAATCTGTACTAGCCAATGGCACAATTATGGTTCCAGACCCTGACACACTGTGGAAAGATCATCAGATAGCTCAAGAGGAACCTCCCTAGAGCATTTGATACATTGCCGTTGTGTTAGCAAACCACAAACTTTATCTCCCTTTTTTCATTCTGCAATCCAACATTTTAGTGCCGTGCAATTTTCCCCCTGTTGTTAAGTGATGCATTTTGATCTATTGTTGTCGTTTATTTGTTCTAATTGAGATTTTAATTTTTTTCTTATATATTGTAAGCCAGTTCAAGAGCTACTGCTTTAGGTACCTGAAAATAACCTAAATAAACAAACACAGGGTGAAAAGATCTGCTAAAATCAGTCCCTTGCTGCTCCTATCATCTGTACTGTGAAACTGAAACTTAAGGCTCCTCTGCTGCTCTGCCTGTTTTGTCACAGATTCACTGCATAGCCTTAGGCAAGTCCCACAACTGCTCTTGGTGCCTTTATGAAATATGGGTAGTACTGCTTGTATTTAATATCTTTGCAAACCTTTATTAGTTTCAGTAAAGTGCTTTGGGCTTTGATGGAAAGAGGCACTCCAGCTTATAATTACAAACCAGAAGATGTTAGCACTGAGGTAGCAGAACTTGTGCCAGAGCCCTTCAAGATATCCTACAAGTCCTAAATCTTGCAGTTAACCTGTTCAGGTATGGCTTACACACTCCCATGTGGGGAAAAAAAATCTGTCAGTTACTGGTAACATAATTTGCAGAGCCATAAATGCCCAAGAACAGTATTATTTTTTACCTTCTCTACTTGCCAGGAACAAACCCATATTTTAGGGTCTGAACTGAACAATTATTTAAGATTGCTAAGTAGAGAATAAAAATATCAGAATGTAAACCGAGACTTGTTCTTGTACATCACATTTCTAATATTTATTTTTGATGGCAACTTTCAATAGTATATATACCATTAATATGTACTATTACATAATATACCAGCCCATAATATCTGTCCATTTATCTTCTTATGTAAACTGTCAAAAGCTTCTGCTGCCAAGAGATAACATGGAGCAGCTTAATGGATGTGTAAGTGAAAGCACTGTTTTCTTTGTGAAATTTAAATAATTCATAATATGAGATTTTAAATCCTTCCTAAGATGAGAATTTAAAACAATGAATATCTAATCGTATTTAGACAAATGTTAGTATGTAAGTTAACAGCCACAAATTGTTCATAAAACCAACCAGACTAACAACATGGATGTACAGTTATGCAGTTCCAGTGCTATGGGATTGTGAATAAGATGCTGTGTAGAACAAAGCAGATGTGGGTATACACACATATGCAATAGAAATGTTGGCAAATGTAGTTGCAAAATTAGGTCTCACTTCTACAGGCATTAATTCAATAAATTAACATTTATGTAATAATTAGACGTTGTTGTTATCTACTTTCAAGTCGACATTGTCTCATGGCAACCCTGTGAATGAGACATCTCCAAGTCTCACTATCCTTTACTTCTCTGCTCAAGTCATGTAGACTCAAGCCCATAGTATCCCTGAGTCTATCCATCTGGCATGCAGTCTTCCTTTCTTTCTACTGCCTTCTACTTTCCTCAGCATCATTGTCTTTTCTAATGAGTCATACCTTCTCAAGATGTGGCCAAAGTGTGGCTTGGCTTCCAGGTAGAATTCAAGCTTGATTTGTTCTAGGACCCAATTGATTGTCTTTTTGGCTGTCCGTGGTATCCTCAACACTCTTGTCCAGCACCATATCTCAAATTGATTTTCTTCCTGTTTTCTTCACTGTCCAGCTCTCACATCCGGACATGATAATCGGGAATACAATGGCTTGGATGATTCTAACTTTAGTGTTCAGTTGTATATCTCTACATTTTAGAATGTTATCTAGTTCTTTCATAGCTGCCCTTCTCATTCCCAATCTTCTGATTTCTTGACTGCAATCCCCCACTCTGATCAATGTTGAATCCAAGGTATGGGAAATCTTTAATTATTTTGATTTCCTCATTATCTAGGTTGAATTTATGTAAATCCTCCATGGTCATTATTTTTGTTTTCTTTATGTTCAACATTAAGCCTGCCTTTGCACTTCCTTCTTTCATTTTTAGTGATTGTTCCAACTCTGTAATGCTTTCCACTACTTATCTTAGATGATTGATGTTCCTTTCTTCCACTTGTCTTCACTCCTCCTTCTTCCATATCTAAACCTGCTCTATGTACAGTTGTCCCTTCCGATTAACGGGGGATCCGTTCTGGACCACCACCCCCACAAATTGGAAAAAAACTTAATATTGGAGCCCTATTGTTTTTAATGGCCTCACTCCTGTGTGCAGCCCCACACGCACTATTTTGTCCATCCTGGCTTCTCGTCTGCGGAAATTCAAAACCCCGAATGAGAAGTCAGAGAATCCGGAGGGATGACTGTATTACATTTTCTGCATATAAATTTAACCAATAGGGTGACAAAATGTAGCTTTGTCTGACCCCTTTGCCAATTGGGAACCATTCTGTTTCTCTATATTTTGTTCTAACAGTAGCCTCTTGTCCTGAGTAAAGATTCCTCATCAGGACTATCAGATGTATTGGCACTCCCATTTCTTTAAGGGCATTCCATAACTTTTCATGATCTATGAAGCCAAAGGCCTTGCTACAGCCTATAAAGCACATGATGATTTTTTTTCTGGAATTCTTTGACTCACTCCATTATACATCGTATGTTTATGATGTGGTCTCTAGTGCCCCTTCCTTTCCTGAACTCCACTTGGACATTTGGCAAGGCATTGCACAACTCACTTAAAACATCTGCCCCCAATATGCATGTGTTTAATTGTCATAAGGATGATTAACAATCTTTTCAGTGGCCACTCTTCCCTAAAAAGTATGTTTTAAATATTCACGCACCCAACACTGCCTAGGGATTGTGGGAGGTAATTTCTCAATGTTTTTGGCACTCTCTGGGGCTATTGTTTCTTCTTTCTTTTTCATCATTCTGTTCACAAACTAGATTCCAGCTACTGCTTTTATTGTTTTTGTAAAATCTATACCTATGACTTACAAAGCAAATAAAACCTAGTAGCCCAAAGATAAAGAATGGTAATGCTTTTATTGTGGCATAGTGTAGACTCAGGTATTGACAAAACTTTGCAGTTCTGCTTCATAGCTTAGCAAATGTTTTAAAAAAACAATTAAATAAAAATTTCTGAAACAGAACAATCAATACAATATAGCTTTGGGGGACTGCTAGCACAGATGGAGAAAGAAAGAAATGGTTTATATTTTGTCTTTTCAACATATATAATAAAGCCCTCTGTTCCAGCTATTCCTTAAGCTCCCAGAGATCTGAACACATTACAGAATATTCTCCATTAATATAAAAGCAAGTGTTATTTGTTTCAGTGCCATGTAGATTTGAAGTATTTCCATTGCAAATCTGCTGTGCAAAAGGCTGAAAATGACTGCTGTGTTACTATGTCCATGCGTGTCTGCGTTCTTCTACATTTTCTTGACAATATAATAGGTTTGCATTGCTTTCACATCTACTTCAGAATTGATATTTCAGAGAATGACTCACCAGTGCTTCTGCTTCTTGCAAATAACTAATGTAGAACTGTGAAATTTTGTAAAAGAGTTCTCAGCCCTTGCTGGCTTTCTGTTCACAATCTCTTTCTGCAGAGTTTTGCTGAATCAATGAAAAACTGGGAGGCAATAGGATTTGCCTTACTGAAGGATGACCCAAAGTCCCACACTAATTTAATTGGTTTAGAATAAAGTCTGCAATGACTGTTCTGTTAGGACATCAGACCTGTAATTAATTCTTATTCTGGAAAGGAAATAACTGCTGAATTAGTAACTGCTCCAAAAAGGAATTAAATTGTGTGAAGTGGCAAAAATCTATTGTTCCTAAAATCATTAAATAAGTGATATGAGGTGAATACTGAGTTGTGCTCTCCTAAGATCTAATTGCTTGCTAATTTTAGAGTTGTTTATGGAAAATTGAAGTACCACTGAACTGGTGTACAGGCTGAGTCTCCCTTATCCAAAATTCTGAAAACTTAAATATTCCAAAAACCAAAACTTTTTTCATGGGTGGCTGAGATAGTGATGCCTTCTGATGGTTCAATGTACACAAACTTTGTTTCATGCACAAAATTATTTTAAAATATTGTATAAAACTACCTTCAAAGTGTGTGTTTTGGATGCCTTCAAGTCATTTCCTACTTATAGTGACTCTAAGGTGAACCTATTACAGGATTTTCTTGGCACATTTCTTCAGAGGGAGTTTGCCATTGCCATCCTCTGAGGCTGAGAATTTGCCTTGCTCAAGGTCACGCAGTGGGTTTTCATGGCCAAGCAGGGATCTGAACCCTGATCTCCAGAGTCATAGTCCAACACTCAAGCCACAACAACACACTGTGAAATGCTGTGCTTAGACTTGGGTCTCATTGCCAAGGTATCTCATCGTGTACATATATGCAAATCCAGGTATTCTAAAATCCATATATATATATATATATATATATATATATATATATATATATATATATATATATATATATGAAATGCAAGACACTTCTGGTCCCAAGCATTTCAGACAAGGGAGACACATCCTATATTAAGTATAATCAACACCTTCATAGCTTCTAATTTATTCAAAACAAGTGCAAATATATGACCATTCAACACCAGCTAGGATAACTGTTCCAAACTATTGCAATTATGCTATTTCCTAACTTTGTAAACTGCCAACTATTTACAAACTTGCCTAGCAAAATGTGAAGTCGAAGGCTTTCATGGCCGACATCCATAGTTTTTTGTGGGTTTTTCGGGCTGTATGGCCATGTTCTAGAAGAGTTTCTTTCTGACGTTTCGCCAACATCTGTGGCTGGCATCTTCAGAGAAAGCAAAATGTCCTGTGCTTATAACTACTCTGTGCAACTTGGTACTGAGTCCACCTCAAACTCCTGTAGCTAAAACTAAAAGCAAATTTGTAGTGGTGACTCAGCATTTACCTTCTTGAAATCTGAATTTTCATATGGAATACAATGTCTAAAGAAAACATAAGCAGAATTGGTCAATGTAATGGCAATATTAAAAGATTGTAAACATGTGTGCAATTTGGTAGATTGTACATTGTCATAGATTAATATAACACATAAAAAGTGCAGTCCAATGAGCTCCCAAAACCTTCTTCCCAAAGAGGCCATTAACAGCAGTTCTCACCCAGCTTTCTGAGGTGTAAATTAAAAACCTATGTGCCCCAAAGAGAAGGGAAAGAGAAGACTCCCAGTTGAGGAACATCTGCCATTAGCTTCCAAGAGATCATGAAGAGATGGCCCAAGTCTGACACTTTATTATTTTCTCCTTTGTAGCACACATGCATACATACCTTTAATGCCTTAGTAGAAAGATAGTGCAGGTCTTAATTAAATCCTATGTAGACAACATAATAATTTGGTAAACACCCTGGAAGAAATACACCCTACACAATCTTGTGTTACTGGAATCTTACAATGAGTGCTCTAATAAATATGTTTTTGTAATAGTTTGTTGTGCTATTTTCAGGCTGTGCTTCAAGCAAAATTTACAGAGATCTTTAAAACATCTAAGATTGTTATATGAAGCACTCCTGCCTCCTACTTGCCAGTCCTCCCAGGTGTCACTTCATAATGTCACTTCCCCACTGTCTTGCTTTTACCAAGATCACATCTAGCTTACCCTCAGGGCATAAAGCTGGAACATAATTTTTTTAGGCAGTACAGAGCAAGCACACTAAGAAATATGTCTGGAGGGGGGGAGAAAGAAAGAAAAGAAAAGAAAAAGAAAAAAATCCTAACTGTTGTTTGTGAAGCATATAAAGAAATTGAGAAATCAGTAGCACTCAGTGCGGAAGCCGTTTGCTTAACTAATTCAATGAATAATAAATAAGCTTTGATAAACTGCTGGAAACAGCTTGCTTAAAAACCCAAAGGTACCACAAGCAGCAAATTCTGGGTATTCCCTAGGGCTAGCACATGCACATGTGCCTGTATATCTATGTATCTGTTCAACACAGTCGGGAAGACTATTAATTTGAGATGATTTTCCTGACGTTTTGGCAATTCCACCCTTCCCACCCAGACTGTATTGATAAAATGAATTAAGAAACAGATGATCTGTTCTAATTAGATTTGCCTGTCTTCCAGCTGTAGCACAGTAGGGATGATGAACCTGTGTTCTGGCAATTAATACCTATGTCTCAACCTGTGAGTTTAAAACTATGAGGATTTTTTTTTTTTTTGGTCTACAGAATTATCTAGTCCATTAAATTACTAATTTATTAGGTTGGTTGAAAACACACTTGTCGTATAGGTTTTTGTGGGTTTTTCAGGCTTTGAGGCCATGTTCTAGAAGAATGTATTCCTTAAGTTTCACCTGCATCTGTGGCTGGCATCTTCAGAGAATGATGGCATGGAGGTGTGGAGGGTATATATACTGTGTGACCCTTGGTTGAGAGGATTAACATGTAAATCTGTGTATTGTTCTGTTGAGGCAAGGCCTCAAGGTGGGAGGGTATATGAGGAGGATTAGTGTCTAATTAATTAATGGTCCGTTATTTGCTGGGAAACTCCCTGACCTTGATAAAGTTCATATGCATTTGCTGTCCTGATTTTGGTGTTTTTGAAGACGTATAGCCAAACTTTGTTTACTTTCAGGATTTCTTCTTTCCTGTTGAAATTGTCCAGGTGTTTGTGAATTTCAATGGCTTCTCTGTGCATTTTGACCTGGTAGTTGTTGGTATGGTCCAGAATTTCAGTGTTTTCAAATAGCATTTTGTGCCCAGGTTGGTTTATAATGTGTTCTGCTACTGCTGATTTTTCAGGCTGGCCCAGTCTGCAGTGTCTCTTGTGTTCCTTGATTCACATTTGAATTAATTAAATAGACACTAATCCTCAACAGAACAATACACAGATTTACATGCTAATTCCTAGCAGACAATGACCATTAATTAAATAGACACTAATCCTCCTCGCATATCCTCCCACCTTGAGGCCTTGCGTCAACAGAATACACAGATTTACATGCTAATCCTCTCAACCAAGGATCACACAGTATATATACCCTACACACCTCCATGCCACCATTCTCTGAAGATTCCAGCCACAGGTGCAGGTGAAATATAAGGCATACATTCTTCTAGAACACAGCCTCACTGCCCTAAAAAACCACAAAAACCTATGGATGCTGGCTGTGAAAGCCTTTGACTTCACACATGTTGTATCTCAAAATCCCATCCATTTTCAGAGGCTAATAGTTGAGTACTCACATTTTCCAACTACATCTGAAAAAATCGCAGCCTCTGTATGTCTATTCTAGTGCATTTCTGTGATGTTCCTAAATTATTGTCATGATTCATCTCAGATCTACTGGATGATTCCATTAGGCGTCTCCTGCAGTGCTGTAAGGAAGTATTGCTGCTGCTCTATACAACCAAGTCATGAAGTACTTAATAGTACAATGCTGTGTTTATTACTAACTGAATCTGTTGTCATATTAGGGGGGAAATTTGTAGGAACTTGAGTTGGATTTAAAAATAAAAATAAAAAACTTTGATGGGTGGGAAGTAAGACATCCTCATATTGTACCTTTTCTCCACCACTGGTGCATACATGGAAACCACTTCTCTTTAATTCACTATCAGGAAACATGCAAGGGTAGCTGTGCTTGCCATTTAGCAAATTCAAACAAAAATCCACCAAACAGAATTGGCCAATACTTTTACTGGCCAACCAAAATGCACAATATACTGTACTTGTTGCAAGCTTTCAAAGCCTCACTGGCTTCTTCATCAGGCAAGAAGACGCCAGTGGAGTTTCAAGAAGTATATTGTGCATTTTGGTTGGCCAATAAAGGTATCACTGTTTGGTGGATTTTTGTTTGACCTCTCTGTACTGTTAGTCTTTTTCAATAAGAAACAAGATAATTGCTTCATCAATCTCCAGGCCTTCAATTAAAATAGAAAAAGGCAGTCTGTTAAGTATGTGCTATGCATCAATGATTAATAGAAATTATGAGTTACCCACATAAACTTGCAATTCCATAAAGAATTTCACCCCAAGGGCTTTATTTACACAGATGGATTATTAGATGTGTATTGCAACTACCTTGAAGTGAATCTTCAAAGGAATATAGGTTGTCAGGATGCCCCCTTTGTGGAATAGATTCTTGACTTCTTCCCTTTATTCTTACCCTGTAAGAGCTCTTTCACACTACTGTGCACAACTATAGTGCTACGATTCCAGTTTAACTGCCCTGACTGCATCCTACAGCCTGGAGTTTTGTAATTTTGGTGAGGCAATAGAACTCTTTGGCTGATCATTCTAAGTGCCCCTCCTTGAACTCCAAATCCCAGGATTCAATAAGATGTTATCATGGCAGTTCGGTGAAGTCATAGCACTATAACTGTGTAGTATGAAAGGCTCCTTAAGAGTTGTTTGTGAAAACATGGTCCTCAAGCTTGAAAATAGGAAACTTAAGGTAGGTGAGAGCTGTGACTGCAGAGATTCCTGAGATTCTGGAGAAAGAAAGGATGTTAATATCCATTACTGAAATGTGATTAACTCTTTAATATTTGTGCATGTTTTTAAAAAAGTGAACTATTGTAAATGATGCAGCTGATATTCAACTTCTTTTACTTTCTCATCATTAGTAAATATATGAAGTTATTTACATATGAAGTCTGAAGTAAACTTCATTATCTAATGACATGGAAAAAAGTTCACCTCGCTATTCATTCCTGTGATATCTGCAGCAAATGGCTTATAAAGAAATACTAGCATACTAGCATTCTAGCACCCATGGCAAGAATTAGTGCTCTCACTCAACAGAGATTTCGAAGAAAAAAATGCAGAGTTCAAATTAAACTGCAACCAGCCTAGTTTATTAAAGATGGGTTGCTTACCTATAACTGGCTCTTCAAGTGGTCATCTCTGCATTCACACTAATTGGTTCTTGGGCCTGAGCAAAAAGTCCCCTGAAATCTTCTACAGCTCAGACACTTTGCCAGCAGGCCTGCCCTATCCTTCATACCATGCATGCTCCTGCCTGCTAAAGCTGCACCCTTACTTCTGTAGTCCACTGAGAAAACAAAGTCACAGACCTGAAAGAGAAAGCTGTGTAACTGTGCAAGTGACCAGTTGAAGAATCAGTTACAAGTAAGCAATCTGCTCTTTTTTATGGTCTTTGTGCATTACACAAATGAGTGACAAACTATTTAGTGGGGGGGTCAGATCAATGCAAAATAGCCTTTCCAAAAGAAGAATTATCAGCAGATCTGGCGCCCAGTCTGCATGTCTAATAAAAGTAGATGACTGCAACCATTTAACAGCTTTACAAATGTCTGAGCAGAAGCAGAAATGAAGGGAACATGCAGATATCAGTGAGATGATGGGCAAAGAAATGCATCCCTGAATGGGCAGTGTTTCTTCTCATTCATTGAAATACATCTACTACTGGTGAATATAGGAAAAATATCCTGTATAACAGCAACAGTCTGGGGCATGCTGTATACCTCCTTTCTTAAAAGGTCAGCCACCTCTTCCTCATGGAATTGAGAAAGTGATGGGATGCTGATTACAGCCTTTGGTGGAAGGCTATTAAATTCTGTGGCCTAGCCCAAACAAATTATGATGAGAACCTATGTATCATTAGTGATGTCAGACCAGGTGTTGAAATGGTGATGGGATCTGAAAATCAGAATGGAAGGATATCTGCCTGATCACTGGAAGGAAAAAACTGAACACAGAGACAGGAGTTCAAAACATTGCTTAGAACATCTAGGAGACTTCTTGGTAGAGAGAGTAGAATGGTATCTGGATTGTGTATATGGAGGCTACTGTTGGTGTTGATTGAGAGCTCCATGTAGGAGACTTGGGACTTGAGGCATAGGAGAAAGAATACTGCTTCATCCAAGAAGGATGGTGAAAACATAGTTGTTGAATTTGAACACCAAAAAACTTATTTTCTGCTGGTGAGCTCCCTTTAAAAGGATGTTCCATGATATTATCTGTCTTTGCATGAAAGACACCATCACCACCAAAGGGAAGGTCTTCAATGTGACTATGCATATCCTCCTGCCAAATGCAGCTAGGCATATCATCACAACACAATAGCCCTTGCCATTACCTTAGAGACACACTCAGTATTATGCTCTAATTTATTGACTAGCAAAGCAAGGGGCTTCCTGTTGAAACTGCAGTGCCACCTTTTTCTGATAATCAAGTAGAGAAGGGGTGAAAGAGAGCATTTTCTCATACACAAAGTGTTGGTAGGCAGGCATGCATACCTGCTACCCCAATGCCAGGAGCAGCAGATGAATAGAAACATCTCCCAAAGATATCTAGACAACAATTGCCCTTGTCTGAAGGTGTTCAATGCAACTTTCTACTATTTTGGCTTGAGAAGCCTCAATTACTGTGGAGATGGGTGGGTGAAAAGTAAAGCTGCTTTTTCCTGCTGGACCTTGTATATACTTTGAGAGAAATAGGAGGCAGACACAGGCTTAATTCATGGCTGCCAGATGAATTCCACCAAAGAAGGTAACATAGGCACTAAAGCAGATGTGTCCTGCATGTCAACACTTTGAAAAACTGAGTCAATGACTGTTTTTCAGTAGAGGTTAGACAGAATGACAGAAAGGATAGTGGAAAGGGTCTATGAAAAGCCACTCAGCTGTAAAGAGAATACAAGGAGAAAGGTTCTGAAGGTGTATTCTTATGACGGGCAGAGAGGAAATGAAAAGAGATTGGCTTTGGCTGGAGCATGTGTGGTACAGAGGACAGGGTGGCATCTCAACTCTTGGCAGTTCTGGGGGACTCTCTATGTAGACACAAGAACCCATTTGGGAAATGCAAAGAGACTATAAAGAATCAGTTTCTCACAGATGAGCCTGACGTGTCCAGAAGACTGAACATGTATAGTGCTCTTGGATTACCTTTTGTGTTGATACAAAATCTTAATAATGCCAAATGGGACTTCTTTCTGCTATTTATTAAAACTATCACTAGTTTAAAAAACTGGGTCAGCAGGTTAAACTGCTGAAACAAACAAGCTTTTTCACAGTAAGTTATTCTGGTTAAGTGAACGCCTTCCTGCTTGTAAACTGAGCAAGTGATTTGTAATGTGTCGCCTTATCACAAAGATATATTACACAATTTAGCATAAGGGCTATTAAAATCATTTTTATTGTTCAAGCTGGCAACATTTTGAGAGCACTTGTGTTCTTGTGTTATTTAAATAAATATGCAAGAGACCCTATCTGGTTTTGAGGTGGAAAGTGGCTCAATGTTAGCAGGAGGGTCATTATTAACTGTGTTGATTTGCAGGTACATTTTTTTTACAAAACAATCAAAGAAAGCATTGTGTTATAACAACCAACTGAAACAGGAAACATTCTGAGTACCATGATAGCAACAGCAAAAGAATAAATGTTATAAAACTGAGTAAATAAAAAAAATCTATCAAGGAAAGGGGAAAATGTGAAATACCATATTAAATGAATAGAAAGGTTGTTAAAAGGTGCCTATAAAGTCTTCTATTACATTTCTCCTTCCACTCCACTACATTAATAGCAAAATCTGTGAACACAGATTAGAAGATACAGGATTGCATACTTACTACTTTCACAAGAAAATGAAAAACCATGTAAAAATATGAAAAACCAGGCTCAAAATGTAGAGAATCGGGGGGGTCAAATTACTTACTTCTCTTACCCAATATCATTCTATCTACTTACAAATACAATGTGTTCCATGTGTTCAGTATAACTTACTCCCAATAAATGTGCATAGAATAGATGGCATACAGCCTTTTTTTTTTTTTTT
>CM034706.1:28096261-28139806 GCA_020142125.1 Phrynosoma platyrhinos
GATGTAGGACAGGTCCTGGAAAAGGAGGACTTCTGGTCACCCTGGCCATAGAGCAAAGCACAATAATACCCAAAATCCACCAAACACTGATGCCATTATGAGGCCAAACAAAATGCACAGAATATATGTTTGCAAGCTTTCAAAGCCCTACTGGATTCTTCATCATGCAAAGCTGTTAAAAACTATGTTGTTGTTGGGTGCCCTAAAATGGTGTGTGTTTGGGGTTTTTGGGGGCAAGTTTCTTTGGGGGAGGGGTTGCCCTGGCCATCCTCTGAGGCTGAGAGAGTGTGACTCGCCCAAGATCACCCAGTGGGGTTTCATGGCCAAGTCAGAATTTGAACCCTGGTCCCCAGAGTCCGACACTCAAACCACTACACGACGCTGGCTCTGTTAAAAATACAGGAGGAAAAAATAGAATAAAAATGACAATGTTAGTCAGAATATTTATTCTCCCTCTTTCCTTTCTCTTTCTTTCCTTTGTCTTTTCCTTCCTCTCTCTTCTCATCATTTTCCCCTGGGATTTGAGAAGCTTGCCTGGGCAGAAGGAGGAAGAGTGATGGCTTTGGGGAAAACCTGAATTGATATTAATATGGAAATAAAATTTAATTTTTTCCCCCTTCTTCTTCTTTTCCTCCTTATTCCTTTTCTCTTCTCAGCAAGGAAACGAGGCGGGGAAGAAACAGGCAGAAGTAATCAATGATTTGGTGAAACACAAATTGTTCCCAACCCCCAGGGAGTTCCATTGTCTCATTAGTGCTGGATTAGTTAATTAAAATTAATGAGTCAGTATTTAAGCAATCTAAGAGGAGAGTTCCGGAAGAACGCAGAACAGCGCCAGACTTCCTAGCGGCTCATTCAAAGCATTGGCTGCCACTTTCTTTCAGCACTCCCATTTAACTTCTTTTGAAATCTTGTTTCCACTTCTTTTACACTATAATTCACCTCATGTAGTGTGTGTTTTTCAACAGCAACAACTAGAATTGGGTTGGACCTTGGACCAGGGACCTGCAGCCCATTGCCCCTAAGTGACCACCTAGAGAGCATGGCATGTGGCAAGCCTAACAGCACATTGGCCATGAACATGAGCCAAGAGTGTGATGCGGCAGCTTAAAAAGCCAATGCGATTCTAGGCTGCATCAATAGAAGTATAGTGTCAAGATCAAGGGCAGTAATGGTACCATTCTGCTTTGGTCTCAGGCCTCACCTGGAATATTGTGTCCAGGTCTGGACAACACAATTCAAAAAATATGCTGAGAAGCTGGAGCATGTCCAAAGGAGGGCGACCAAAATGGTGAAGGGTCTGGAAACCATGCCTTACGAGGAGAGACTGAAGGAGCTGGGTATTTTAGCCTGGAGAAGAAGAGAAGGCTAAGAGGTGATATGCTGTCAGACCCATATGCATGGTTCTGTCATGATGATACGATGGTATGATGATACAGCATTATGATAATTTGCTGGTTTATTGTTTTTATTGTAAGTCCCTGTGTCGCACTAACTATGCATCCCTTTGCGCATGTGCGAGTATGCCATTTCTACTTCATATACCGAATTCCTTCACTTTTGTATGAAACACAAAAGCAGATTTTTTTGCTTTTCCCATTACTATGCGTTTATTCTAATTGCGTGTGATGTTCATTCATGCAATTAAACACTATTTCCGCTTTATTTTCCGGATAGTTTATTTGCTCTTTATTCTCTCTTTAAAGACAGAACTGGCCCCCGTGTGATAAAGTCCTAACTAAAGAAATAAATAGACAGCATGAGCTGTCATAGACTAAAGTCTACATCCTCAGATGCATTTGGCCTCAAATACATCTGAGGAAGTAGACTTTAGTCTACGAAAGCTCATGCTGCCAACTTCTTTCTCAAAGGTGCTACAAGATCTTTCTACATACTGATTCTACAGCTGTATCTTTGAATTCTACTACTGGGTTTTGTGTGTTTGTTGTTGTTAACTTCCCTCAAGTCCCCCCAGACTCATGGTGACCCTCTCAATGCCCCCTGTCCTCCATTGCTCTGCTTAGGTCCTGCAAATTCATACTTGTGAACTCCTTAACTGAGGAGCTTATCACATTAATTGTAAAACTGGCTTACCTGATCCGGTTTCACATTTAAAGCAGGTGGCATCCTGATATTATCAGAAGGATTTAGCTGCCGAAATCACCATCCGGGTCCATCCCCGCTCCCAGGGGCACCTGGCTTCGAAAAGGGGCATGCTGATGGATGGACCCGAGTGTCGATTTCGGCATCTAAATCCTGATAATATCAAGATGCTGCTCACTTTAAATTTTAAACTGGATCAGGTAAACTGGTTTTAAAATTAATGCGATAAAGCTTCTGAGTCTATCCATTTAGCTTGCGGTCTTCGTCTCTTTCTACTTCCCTCCACCTTTCCTAGCATTATTGACTTATCTAATAAGTCATACCTTCTCATGATGTGGCCAAAGTATGACAGCCACAGTTTCATCATCTTGGATTCCAGAGAGATTTCAGGCTTGATCTGTTCAGGGACCCATTTGATTGTCTTTTTGGCTGTCCATGGTATCCTCAGCACTTTCCTCCAGCACCACATCTCAAATGAATTGAATTTCTTCCTGTCCATTCTTTACTGTCCACCTCTCACATGGTGATGGGGAATACATTTTATTACTTATTATTTTATTAAATTTTATTAAAGTCATTCCTTCATATTTGCGGAGGTTAGAGGTGCAGGGACTGCTGCCCTTGTTGTTATATGTCTTCTGGTTGCTTCTAACTTATGAAAACCCTAAGGCAGGGGTAGGCAACCTTTCCCCTTTAAGGGCCGAGGGACTTCAGCTCCCAGAATCCCAGGAGCTATTGGCCAACATGGGACCATTGGCCAACATGGCTGAGGCTTCTGGGAGCTGAAGTCCCTCAGCCCTTAAAGGTGAAAGGTAGCCTACCCCTGCCCTAAGGTTTCTTGGCAAGGTTTATTTATTTGGAGTATTTATACCCTGCTCTTCAGCCACAAAGGCTCTCAGAGAGGCTTACAAATGGTTAATTAGACATTTCATTAGATTTGTTCAGAGGGGATTTGCCTTTACCTTCCTCTGAGGCTGAGAGAATGTGACTTCCCATGGTCACTCAGGGGTTTCCACGGCTGTGCAGTGATTCCAACCCTGATTTCCAAAGTTGTAGTTAAATGCACAAATCACTACACTATGCTTACTTTTACAGCACCAACATTTGTCTTTGGATGTGTTAGTACAGATGTTTCTCAAGAGACCCACTGTATTCTGCCTATTTATGTAGCCTTGCACAGGACAGATATGGGCTAGATCTGGAAGGAAAATTGCCTTTGAGGGGAAAAACTTTACTGCTTTGTCTTGCTTTTGTAGTCCGAATGCCTCATGGCCAAAAAAAAAGTGACCATTACTTGCATCAGAACTCCCTCCACAACCATTTTAAACTCAGCTTTACTTTCCCAAGAAAAATGCAGCTCTGGGACTCTCCATTGTCACATTTTTCCCCCTAAAATGACTTAACATCCGTACCTGATTAGGAAGCCTATGAACATTGAAAACTTGTGTAATGTATTTTGCACCTTAGTTTTTTGTGGGTTTTTCGGGCTGTGTGGCCATGTTCTTTTGCACCTTTTGGTGGATTCAAGCTAAAAAGACATTCAGCTGTTGGTATGCTCAGAGGCGAAAGAAAACTTTGTAGCTGCACAAACATATATAATAGGAACATGGAATATGAGAAGCATGAATCAGGGGAAAATGGACAATAATACAAGAAATTGGATATATAAACATTACAATACTTGGGGCGAGCAATCTAAAGTGGACAGGAATGGGACATTTTGAGTCAGATAGTTGCACAATGTTTTACTCAGAAATGAAAACAAAGAAAACAAAGTGGGGTTGCAGACTGCCAAAAATAGTGCAAATTGAGTCCACTTTTAGGGTTAGGGTTAGGGTTAGGGAATCATGGGAACTGTATTTTATTGTGGCACCAGAGCTCTCTGACAGAGAAAGCAAAATGTCCCAGAAAAAACAACAACAATTCCCATGATTCCCTAGCACTAACCCCCTAACCCTAAAAGTGGACTCAATTTGAACTATTTCTGGCAGTCTGCAACCCCCCAAAGTTAATGACTGCAGATGATTTTTTACATGACGTTAAAGTAGACAAGGAAGACCTTGAAATGGTTCAAGATTTTCCATACCTTGACCCAGGTCCAAAACCGCAGAAATAATCCAGTCTGAGACCACTTTAACACTCCTGGCTCAATGCTAGGGAATTCTGGGAACTGTAATTTTTCAAGACATTTAGCCTCCCCTGTCAGAGAAGTCTGGTGCCAAAATAAACTACAAATCCCAAAATTCCCTACACTGATCCAGGGCAATTATTATATTAATTGTATACACCCCCAGCTTCAATCATTTAATTGCTAACGAAAATACATCTTTTTGCTAAGGCATAATCTTTATACTAATAGCTGTTTTAGGGCCTTTACAGACTGCCAGAAATAATGCAACTTGAGTCCACTTTAACTGGGAATTGTAGTTTTTTTCTGAGACATTGAACCTTCTCTGTCAGAGAGCTCTGGTGCCACAATAAACTACAGTTCCCATGATTCCCTAGCACTGAGCCAGGGCAGTTAAAGTGGACTCAAGTTGCATCATTTCTGGCAGTCTGTAAAGGTCCTTAGTTCTCCAAGTTCTATTTCTTATTGTAATCAAAATGGTGTCAAGTCAGTGGATCACAGCAGCCAGTTTGTTCTGCAGACTCTGCTGGGTGTCTAGCAGCACCACTGCAACACCCATCATCCACACACTGACAAATGGCACCTTCCTGGGGAATATATCAGCAGATTTATAGGAACCACATCTTTTACAGGAATAGAGTTCTCCCCCCAACACTCCAGTTTAGTGAGGAATGAGTGTGTCCACTGGCATTGGGGTATTGACAGACCCCTGAAATTGGATGGGGATGAAAGACTGAGGAAAGGGGAATGGAATGGAGTGACTGGAATCCTTACCAAGACAAAACGGTAGACTAAATGTTTTGCTGCAAGTGATATTTGAAAATGTCTCATATGTTCAGCTCTGTTAGGAAAGACGGGAGAAAGCCGAAACAAAGGTTGCACTGCAAAAGGATTACATCTGGCAATGTTTTGAGCCATTTCAGCTGTGTACACATCCCTGACTCACTGGTTGCTGAGCAGTGGCTGTGTGCTGCTGGGTGACAGTGTGGTGAAACAAGGAAAATTAGTTATACGGCCATTACATAAAATAATATCCCACCCACTGAGTTGACTCATCAGAGCGTCACCGAATATGTTTGTGCAGCATCAGTATCAAAATATGACACTATAATTCTCATTCCCCTTTCCCAGAACATGATATACGATTGTTCTTTTCTTCATTGGGGGATAATGATTTTAATGTTGTTTTCTGTAAGGAAGTACTGTCAACATGGCAGGAAGAGGAAGACACCAAAGCAGGAATACAGATGTAACATTAAGAAAAACACTGAGGCCGCAGGGAAATCGTCATTCCCATCCACCAGAAACACAATCATAATTGGGCCATGCAGAATTTCCAACTAAAACATCCCCAGCAGGTAGATGCCCAACTTATTTTCTGAAGACATTAAGCGAAGGAGACCCCAGCACTTCTCTAGGCAATTGGTTCCATTGCCAAACTGCTCTTACTGTCAAAGGTTCAGTCAAAATTGTACTGTCCTGTAACTTAAACCATTAGAATTTATTCTACTTTTTGGGGCAGCAAATAATAAGCTTGCCCTCTCCTCCTGTGATATTTAGACATTTAGAGTTCAATCATGTCACCCTTCAGTTTCCTCTTCACCAAGCTGAACATGCCCAGCTCCTTCAATCTTTCCCCATGTTTTGTTCCCTATACATCTTATTATCCTTGTTGACCTACTCTGAATCTATATCCTTCTTAAATTAGTTTGATAGCTTGGATTCACCCCTGAGACTGGAGGCTGGGGTCTTGGAAGTGACTAAGGAGTGCGTTTCAATAGTTAATGTGAGTGTGATAACACTAGGGAAGGTAGAAGGCAACACAAAGAGAGGAAGACCACACACCAGATGAATAGACTCAGGACTTTATCATACGGGGGCCAGTTTAATCTTAATAATAATAATAATAATAATAATAATAATAATAATAATAATAATAATAATAATAATAAATTTTATTTATAGCCCGCCTCTCTGCGGAGCAATCGAGGCGGGTTACAACATTTAAAATACACAAGTTAAAATATTCTATTCCACATCCAACCCTCCCACCCCTTAAAACAGTATTAAACTAATTATAAATTAAAACAACATGCTCCGAGGTAAAAACAAACCAATATAATGATACAGTAATAAACAATAACACAATAATAATTATCTTGAAAGAGATAATAAAGTGCAAATAAACCATCCAGAAAATAAAGCGAAAATAGTGTTTAATTGTGCAAATGAATATCCCATGCAATTAGAATAATTGCGTAATAACGCGAAAAGCGGGAAAACCCCATACTCATACTCATTCCTCACAAAAGCAAAAGAATTCTGTATATGACGTAGAAATGGTATACTTGCACATGCGCAGAGGAATGCATAGTTAGTGCATCACAGGATCCTTCCTTGCTTCATTTCCTGTGTGGCGCTTCTTCTTCTTTGTGTTCCCACGTTATTTCGCCATTACAATCTTTCCTATTCTCCACAGTTGTATTTTTTGCTTTATGAGAATGGATACACTTTTGTTGTTGATGCTGCAGTTAATTATGAGGCATTTGAGAGGGTGCATGGGAAAACCGGGAAAATGAGTGAAAGGAGGATTATTGCGTGAATAAACCGAATTTGACTTTCACACTAGAGTAAATGCACAGTAATATCGCAAGTGCATTTTCGCTAAAATCCTGAAAGTAAAAGGATCCGGGATAACACCACTTTCTGACCACTTTAATGAAGGGTTTTGTGCAATGTCATGTGAAATCGTTGTGCATAATTATGCATTTTTTTCGGGATTTGCACAGGATAAACTATAGATCCTCCCCTTATGATAAAGTCCTCAGTCAGGGAGATCAGGGGCCTGAATTTGCAAGACCTTAGCAGAGTAGTGGAGGACAGGGGGTCTTGGAGGTGTCTCATCCACAGGGTTGCCATGAGCTGAGACCGATGAGGGCATTTAACAACAACATCAACTATGACCATTCCTTGAGATGTCAGATGCCTTGATTATACCCCATGTGAAAATTTCAACAAAGGTGTTACGTGCTCCTTGTAACTAGCCTTGGTCAGCAGTCTGGCTGCAGCATTTTGGGGGCACCGAGGTCCACAACACACTACAGAAATAACCCAGTTTGAGACAACTTTAACTGCCCTGGCTCAGTGCTAGGGAATTCTGGGAAATGTAGCTTTGTGGGACATTCAGCCTTCTCTGTCAGAGTGCTCTGGTGCTACAATAAACTACAATTTCCAGAATCCCCTAGCACTGAGCCAGGGCAGTTAAAGCAGTCTCAAACTGGATTATTTCTGCAGTGTGTTTTGGATCTATGTTTCCAAACAGTCTCAGCCCTATATGTGATGCACACTACATGGGGCTGACTTTATGACTGAAAACCCAGTGTGCCCAAAATGTTGTAGCCAGATTGTGGAAAAATTGCAAATAAAAAAAAAAGAAAAACACTCCTATTCTTTTTACCTGAGGGAACACCTCTCTAGGAATCCCCAGGTCCTCCAGTGCGACTCTATGGTCAACATCTGTCAGAAGTTGACCAAAAAGTCATGTTGGAGGACCTACAAATGCCTAGAGTTTTCTCTAAGAACTTCTAGGTTCTCCAGCACAACTCTATGGTCAACTTCCAGCAGAATTGCACTGAAGGACTTAAGATTCCTTGAGAGAACATATTAATAAAAACCGCAAATAATCAAATCCACAAAAATCAAAGCTGCAAACATGGAGGGCCAACTGTAGTGCTTTTTTATTTGCACTTTTCCCACTTCCATAGGGTCCCTGCACCCTTAACCCCAGCAAATGTGGAGGGCCCTCTGTACATGCAAACAAAAACGTACCTATGTGCGATACTAACAAAAGCTATACTTGTACCTTTCACATTTTACACCAGGGGGAAAAAAGAACAATGAATCATTCTAGTTCAAAGTCTAATATATTCATTTAATTTTAACTGCTAACGTTTGAAAAAAGGCCATATAAAAAGCATCTCACTGCTTTTATGTTATCTAGCGTCTTCCGGTTGATTGGAAATATCCTTCACTGTTTAAACCCCATTCAATTTGCTGGGGGTTTGGTTGTTGTTGTTGTTAATTACTATTCTGTAATTCACTACTGTTATTAGACACCTTGGGTTACCAGCAAGAAGGTAGGATATACATTCTGAGAATAAATATTAATAACCGGTATTGACTGCAATTGAGGGGAAATAACCACCCATTTTAATTCAAAGACAGATTAGGCACTGCAGACTCGGCGGAGACTTTTATTACTTGGTGAGAAGCCATTCTCCCATCAACACATGGAAAACAGGTTGTGTGGAAGATACTGTTGCTTAGCAACTGGGGGATTATTCCCAAAAAGCAACCTCTTTTACAGCATTATCGAGGTTTTGTAGCACCTTTGAGATTAACTGAAAGAAAGTAAGAAGTTGGCAGCATGAGCTTTCGAAGACTTTAGTCTACTTCCTCAGGTGCTTTTGGTGGAGTGGAAGCCAAGGACAGACAGGAGGGCAGGAGTTTGATGGAAGAAAACTGAAAAACAATGTTGGCTCCTGCAGATCTGGTTAGCATGAGGAAAACCCAAGAGTAGTGGATTGAAGAGTGTAGGACGCACCGCCTGAGGATGGGGTCAGATAGTGTTGAAATGTGTGTACTGGGTCAGGAAGCCATTATCCCTGTTCAATCCATTTCTGAGGGACTGTAGTTTATGAACTCCAGTTCTTTCCAATCTACTTTTGTAGTTCTTTTGTTCAAGGACCGCTGTTCCGAAATCTGAGATGGAATGCCCAGAGAGATTGAAATGTTCTGCCACCAGTTTTAGGGTATTTCCATTCCTAATGTCTGATTTATGTCCATTTATCCTCTGGTATAGGAACTGGCCTGTTTGCCCAATGCAGAGTGCTGATGGGCATTGACGACATAGTATGGCATAAATCACACTGGTGAATGAACACGTGAAGGCCCCCCTAATATTGTGAGTGATGCCATTAGGTCTTGTGATGACATTTCCTGGATAAATATGCAGGCAGAGTTGGAGTCTAGGTTTGTGGCAAGCCTTAGTACCTGTGCCCCCATCTGTATCTTCCTGTGGGTGCGTACCTGTTTGAGGTTTGGAGGCTGTCTACAAGCAAGTAAAGGTCTGCCACCAAGAGCCCTTGAATTGTCCAGAATGGATTGTAGTTTATTGATGATGAGCCTGAGAGGTCCCCATTGGGAGCTGTATGTGACCACTAGTAGGGTTCTGTCATTTTCTCTCTTCAAATTGTTCTGTAATAGATCAGTTCTGAGTACAAGCCTTGCTTTATTTGTTGTTTTTTTTTACTTCATGTGATGGGTACTGTAGTCTGAGGAATGCTTGTTGTAATTCCTTGAATTTGGCATGCCTGTCTTGTGGGTGTATGTATGTATGCATACGCACACACACACACACCCCAATTCACAAAAAAGAAGACATAAAAAACTGTAGAAATTATAGGGCCATAGATTTAATCTCCCATGGAAGCAAAATTATGCTCAAAAGTCTGCAACACTGACTCCAGTCATATGGAGAGAGAAATTCCAGAGGTGCAAAGGGGGTTCAGAAAAGGAAGAGGCACCAGGGACTATATTGCAAAATACGATGGCTAATGGAGAGCACAAAGGAATTTTAAAAAAATCCACCACAAAAGAAATACATAAATTTGCTGACTGCACTGCAGAGGGGCAGGATAGAAATAAATTTTATTATTATTATTATTATTATTATAAATTCAACCTAGACAATGAGGAAATTGAGTTCCCAGACTTTGGATCAAGCTTTGATCAGAATGGTGACTGCAGTCAAGAAATAAGAAGAAAACTAGGAATGGGAGGGCAGCTATGAAAGAACTAGGAAAAAAGTCCTGAAGAGTAAAGATATACAACTGAGCACTAAAGTCAGAATCACCCAAGCCACTGTATTACTCATCACCATGTATGGATGTGAGAGCTGGACAGTAAAGAACACAGAAAGAAAATCAACCCCTTTGATATTTGGTGCTGGGGAAGAGTGCTCAGAATACCATGGACAGCCAAAAAGATAAACAAAGAGGTTCTTGAACAAATCAAGCCTGAAATCTCCTTGGAAACTAAGGGCCTTTACAGACTGCTAGAAATAATACAGCTTGAGGCCACTTTAACTACCCTGGCTGTGCTAGGGAATCATGGGAATTGTAGTTTATTGTGTCACCAGAGCTCTCTGACAGAGAAGGCTCAATATCCCAGAAAAAAAAAATACAATTCCCATGACTCCCTAGCATTGAGCCAGGAGAGTTAAAGTGGCCTCAAGTTGCATTATTTCTGGCAGTCTGTAAAGGCCCAAAGATGATCAAATTGAGGGTTGTACTTTGGCCACATAATGAGAAGGCACAGATCACTAGAAATTGCAGTAATGCTAGGAAAAGTAGTGGGTAGTAGAAAGAGAGGAAGACCACACACTAGATGGATGGACTCAGAGAGATCACAGGCATGAATTTGCAGGAACTAAACAGATCAGTGGAGGATAGGGGATCTCGGCGATGCCTCAACCACAGGGTTGCCATGAGTTGGGGTTGACTCAAGGGCAGTTAACAACAAAGAGCAAATGAAACCTAACTCTCCCTAAAAGCCAAGATTACAAAATTGAGACTGTCATATTTTGGATGTATCATGAAAAGACATGAAACAGTAGAAAAGACCATAATGCTTGGCAAATAAAAGGCAGTAGAAAAAGCGGAAGATGGCACTCAAGATGGATAGACTCATTCAAGGAAGCCTGAGCCCTGAATCTTCAAGACCTGAACAGGGCTGTTGATAAAAGGGTGACTTGGAGGTCTCTCATTCATAATCAAGTCGACTTGACAACAAATAATACTTGACATCTTTCAAAAGCCTCTTTGAAGTGAGCATTTTACAACCTGTGTAATGTTTGATATCACATAGAAATGCTTTGTATTTCAATAAAATATGCTCAAGCTAAGATTTATCTTTTAACAACGGAGCTATCTGGAAGCTGGTCTAGATGTTTTAACATGTGTTGATACACAACCATGTTGCATTGTTGTCTCAAGTACTACTTTGAGTAGAGCTAAATGTTAACATAATCCTTTGACCTACTACTTCTGGCACAGGGCTGTAAAGTATGATATAAAGTTTAGCCAAGTAACTGCAAACTGTCATCAGGCTTCACTCTGTTTTGCATATGAAGAAGTGGATTTATATTCACAAAAGCTCATGATTTTTTTTTAAAAAAAAGGTAGTCTTCAAGGTGCTGCTATATTCTTTCCTCACCCTCACTCTTCTTTCCTCGTTTTCATGTAGGCTTACCTTTACCATTCCTAGAACATCATGGTGCTCTCCCAACAGACTTTGAAAACCACTTACAAACACAGAAGCTTTATTATGAAGATTTCGCCTATACTCAATACAGTATCTCTAATAAGAATATGAACTCGAAAATGGCACAAGGATGCCCTCTGGTGCCCCAAAAACAAAATTATGAAAGCAGTGCATCCAGATGCTTTCTGATTACAATTCTTAGCATTCCCCACCACTGGCTATGATGGCCTGGGGCTGCTGAGGTCTGCAGTCCAACAACATCTGAAGGGTTGCATGATTTCAACACCTATGCTGTATTAAGAATACAAAAAAAATCAATCTAATTTTTCAAATAATTTAATATTTTTATTTAGGTAGACCTTTGATTTTTAGCTTCTTGCAGTGGACAGAGCTTTTAATGGGGTGTATTGTATCTGTATCTTTTTATTGTTTCAAATTGTGTTTATACTGTTTTAAACTTAAAAAAAATAACTGATGTTTAATTTTTTAAACTTTTGTATAAACATTGACATATGGTATAAAATTATTTTTCATGATATGTAATACACAAATCACAGAATTATATGGTGGAATTAAAGAGGCCTTTGCAAGGACAGAGCACATATAGTGATTTACTTCAGCACAATAATAGAAGGAAATTTGTATTGGTTATTCTACATGCCTCCACTTCTTCCAAGCCAGTTTTCTCACAAATGGTTCGCAATTCACCCACAACTTTATTTATAACTAATACAAACCCAATTGCTTAATACTTGTTATATGAATCTTATGTCCTAGAAGTTCTTCATGCAGCTTCTGGCAATATATATCAGAGTAAGGTAAACAGAATACAGTTGTACAGGTGCTTTATTTTTTTCCTAAGAATGTTTCCAGTGCATCACGTCTTGTAAAGTTAAAACATTCAGAAAGCACCGACTGAATATCAGTCTTCACATATTTTACAACACAATTCAATAACAATGTTTACAATATATCTATGAAACAGTGAACAAAATGGCAAATACATTTTTCCCACTATCTTCTTTGTAAACAAGCTCTTCAAGGAGGAAAGTCAATGGAATTAATATAGACCATAGTATTAAAGCGGAATGACCTTTTTTTTTACTTTTTAAATAAGGAACTATTTATAAATACACTTTGATTCTCTCAATATACATTTACAGACCTGATCAATTAAAAGCAATACTTACACTTCTTTTAAAAAAGAAAATGTCAAGAGATGGACAACTAGGGATTCTCCTATGCAAAGGGAGAAAGAAGCAAGCACAGGTTTACAAGAGAATTGGGAGCATCACCATTCTTCAACCTTTGTTGCTTGTACATCAACACTATGAGAAGATGGGTCAGGATCATAAACAATCTACTTGAATTCAAGCAAGTTGCAGTCTATCTTGTAGTACACATAGGGATAGTATTCTTGCTGACTAAGGTTTAAACCTGGAATATCCATAGTTGCCTGTAAAGAGATTTTTTAAAAAATAAATAATTACATGAAGCTTTCAAAAACAAATTAGTGATAACCCCCATCTCCTCCCCTACAGCACACTGTATAGCTTTATTTCACATGGAGTTTAAAACTGTTGTAGTTCTCTATTTGTCTTGTTCTAATTCTGTGTAAAATATTTTCCTCCTGAAATATTAATTGTATGTATATACGTGCCAGTGTGGTTTAGTGGTTTCAGCACTGGACTATATCTCTGGAGACCAGAGTTTGAATCCTGACTCATCCATGGAAATCAGTCACACTGTTTCAGCCTCAGAGGAAGGCAAAGTTGAATCCCCTCTGAACAAATTTTACCAAGGAAACTAAGGTTTGCCTTAGGGTCACCATAAGTCAGAAATGATCTGAAGGCACACAACAACAACAAAAACAACAAAAATATAAATTGACACATATAAATTCAAAAAACAAACCCAAAACCAACCAAACAAAAGACTCAAACAAAAGGAAGATGAGTAACGGGGAAAAGAAAAACAAGCAAAGTGAAACAAAGTAAAAGTAAATAGTTGGGAAGTATATTATAGCATACTAAAGCAGAAGCACATTATTTTTAATCCATGTAGAATTTGAGAAGTTGTACCAATTTGGTAAAAATCCTGTCTCTAGTTATAGCTCTGTATAAACCTTTTTTCTCCTAAGATATTAACTGCAGGGCTTTTCTATCAGGAGTGATGTGCACAACTTTCATTTAAAAATATGTGACTAATACAGTGGGACCTCAGTATCTGCAGACTTGTCATCCATGAATTTGAATACTCGTGGATGGCGAGCCCACATTGTCCCCAATGGCAGCACATGCATGTGGCCATGCCACCATTAAAGACAGCCTAATCCAGGGGTAGGCAACCTTTTTGAGTCGGGTGCCGGGTTGCTGTCCCTCAGACAATTGGGGGGCCGAAGCACCATAAATAAATAAATAAATAGATAGATAGATAAATAGATAAATAAATAATTTTTTTAAAAAAAATTAAAAAATAAGCATGCACACTCTCTCAGCTCCAGGAAAGCCATGGCAAAAACCCTGTGGAGATTTTGTCAAGAAAACCCCAAGAACAAGTAATAACAACAATAATCAATATCATTATGGCAGGCGGCAGCGGCGGCAGGACCGGCCTGGGGCCGGTCCAAAGGCCTCAGGGGGCTGCATCCAGCCCCCCAGGCCTTAGGTTGCCTACCCCTGGCCTAATCTGAAGCAATTCCACAGGCTTGGGCACTTCCCCCTTCCTAGGCTCACATACCTTTCCCCCATGTCTTGATGTGTGCACATGTGTCTTCAAGGTCCAAAACACTGCAGAAATAATCCAGTTTGAGATCGCTTTAACTGTCCTGGCTCAGTACTAGGAAATCCTGGGAATTGCAGTTTATTATGGCACCAAAGCTCTCTAACAGAGAAGGCTAAATGTCTCACAAAACTACAGCTCCAGAATTCCTTAGCACTGAGCCAGGGCAGTTAAAGCAGTCTCAAACTGGATTGTTTTTGCAGTGTATCTTGGACCCTTGTCTTTTCCTACTAGACTGAGGCAGATTGATTTGATTTTTTTTTCTGAGCCAGGCAGAAATAATGTCATGTTTAAAAAATTGTGATGCCAGTGGACATGGAGTTACTTACATCAATGATTGCTGCTGCACTGCTGTCAAGGTGCTTGTACAAATCATAGAGAACTTCTCTCAGTTTCTTCATTGTTCTCTTGTTGGGCTGAAGGAGCATAGCCTGGAAGTTAACTGGCAAACCATACCTGAAAATCAGACAAAGAATTTAAAAAAGATTCTCATACCACTATCTGATAATTCTTTCCTTTCAAAGACAGGTGGTGGTGATATTTTAACTGAAAATATGTATGCCTAATAAAGGTTGAATGAATGAATGAACGAATGAACTGAAAATATGATTTTGGATTAAACTTTTTTGGATAAAATTTTGATGTTTACTCTTTCAACACAATAAATACCTATCAAGAAGTATAATAACATTTTTACTTCAAGCCCTTTACTATGTCTATGCCTCTTGGAGCTGCAATAAGCACTTCCCATTTGATAAGGCAGAGGTGGGCAAAGCACACCACCCAGATGTTAATGGACTGTAACTCTCAGCATTTGTCACCATTGGCTATGCTGGTTAGTGCTAATAGGAACTACAATCAAACAACTTCAAGACACCTGCACTTTGTCCAGTCCAACGATAAGGGATTTCACATCAGCACTGACTGTTAGGCCCCTGGGAACAGAAGCCTTTGACATAGACTTTAAAAAACAAACAGAGAACTTCAGTTTAATCTAGCACTTCTTGTAAAGCAGAGAGTCATCTATAAACTACAAGACAGCCACACATATCAGTGATGCTGTGTGCCTCCAAGTATTTTTTTTTAAAACTTATGGTGACCTTATCATAGGGTTTTCTTGACAAGTTTCTTCAGAGGGGTTTGCCACTGCCATCCTCTGAGGCTGAGAGAGCGTGACTTGCCCAAGGTCACTCAATGGGTTTTTTTTTTATGCTCAAGCACAGAATCAAGCCCCAATCTCCAGAGTCATAGTCCAACACTCAAACCACTACACCCCGCTGGCTCTCCATACGTATCATATGTAATACTGCAGTTCCCCTGTAATCAATGAGAACTCTGGCTCCAACATCTATTGCAGTGAATTGGACAGAAATAGTAGGCTTATGGCCTGACTGGAAGGACTAGTGGGCAGAAAATACCCTTCTGCATGTTTGTCACAGCAGCCATGCTGGCTGGGGATTCTGGGAGCTGTACTCTGAAAAAGTAACTTTTCCATGTTCTGTTCACAGCCTTGTGTTCAGTTCTCAAGCAGCTAAGATATGATTCTCCATTATCTGTTTTAACTGAGTTACAGATATTATTCCACATAGAGTTAGTCACATACTATACAAAGTTTTATATTAAATTCTGCAAAAGATGGACAAATAGTTGTGGATGTGTTTCTGCTTTTAATGCATTCAGATTTCAGGAAAAAGATAAAGGTTCATCTGCTTAGGTCAGCAGTTACCTAGGTACTTTAAAGGCTTATTCAGAATAAACCATGGTTATGAATTTGGTTTGTTTCAAATGAATCACAGCAAAGGTTAACCACAATTTAAGCATTAGACATCCTAAACTGCAATGTACTTAACAGAGAAGTGGAAGCATCCATATTTCTTTTACAGCCATACCAGAGGAATGAAGAGTGTGCAAACTCCTGGCTCATTTTTGTAATGCTAAATCAAGACTCCATTCAAATAGAATAAAATAATTCACTAATTATGTGTGCTATTTATTTAACTTTAAGTGTAGGTTTCTGGTGGCTTCATACACCTCAGAAAATAGAATTTTAATACTATGTCAATTTCTTTGGTTAAATGGCTCAAACTGTGACCTTATTCATATATGCATGAATGAGTGTTATTAAATTCTTCACTAAAATACTCATTTAATTCAGAGAATCCTTGATCCAAGATGGCTGCATGAACTACTAAGATCACTGAACAGAATAGTTCTTAAATGGAAGAGGTTCCTTGAGGGGAAGAAGCAATAGAGTATCTTTTCTATGCAAAAAAGAGGGGGAAATTACCTTAGAACAGATTCAACGAAGACTCTTAGTGCTTTCACATGGATCCATGCAATGAAAGCTTCACTGAAATTAACTTTCAGCCATCGAACTAGAGGTCCCTGTGATTGGACGGAAAAAGCAGCCAGTTATTTCAGGCACCAAAAGACTTTCTGGTGTATTAAAATGTGTTTTGTGTATGGCAATGCAATTATATTTCCTGTACGTATGGAAATGGTCATTCTATCCAAAAAAGGAGGTAAGATTGCTCTAGCATGGTCCATGTTTGAAATTTCCATCTTGGCTCCTAGTAATCACTCAATTCTTCCTAATAATCTGTACTAGACTATTGCCCAATACTGATAGTAGGGCAGCAGATCTTGTTTCCTGGATCTACATTTCCCCCTTTTTTGAAAATAGGGGCATTTGCTAGTCTTCAGGCGCCTAACATCTCACTTGTTCTCACGCAGACTAATTTAAAGAGCTAGATCTTCTCCAATTATTTCCATACCTAACCTGAACTACATGTTTCTCCCTAATTTCACTTGTTCTCATTTTGGCAGGTCAAACACAACTCCCATTTCAGGAAAAAAAACCTGCATATGATGCACATGGGTTGAGAAGCTTCATTTAAAGAATACTATAACTACTGGAACAAATGAACCAAGAAACCCTAAAACAATGATCCATGGGTGTAAATAAGTATCAGCAAATATATATTTTTCTAGGACTACTTGACTATTATGGAAATGGCACAAGCTTTGAGGTTCTCCAGAACTCTTCCTCAAGCATAATGCAAAAATTAGGGGAGAAGGGAATAAACAAAAAGACTAAAGTTTTGGCTTGATTGACTGGCCATTGTGCTGCAAATTGTTACCACAGGATCAGCAAAGAAATGAGCTATTAATGTATTGGCTTACAGTTGTATATATTCTGTTTCTCCTCATCTCTCCCAAATGCCTGACAAAGTTCTGATGAACATGAAAGCTTGTGTTACTTAAGCACAGCTTTTTTAATACTCTAATTTAGTGGTCTTTATAAAAGACATTATCCTTCTCTGATTTTTGTTACTGTAATTACTAGAAAACCTTTCACACTCCTGAAGGCTGCTTTGCTCATTTTTCAGTTAGTACAATTGTTCTTGTATGTCAAAAAATTATACTCAGTTACCCTTTTCTTTACATATATGGCTGAAGAGTAGAGGTAGGGTAGGCAAAGAATTATTTTGTGGTTTGAAGAATTCTTTGAAGAACCATATATGTTGCCATTTAACTTACAAACTGCTTCTTCTTATCAGTAGAGAGCCTATTCATTTCTTCTTTGTCTGCCTTCATCTCTTCTTCATTATATTGAAAGTCACGGACCATAAATCTGTAACAGGAGAGGAACAGAAACTGTAGCTTGCCATATAACTACTACTCAGCAGCAAAACAAGCTGGAGCACCACTTACTTGTTCTCCCTGGCTTTGTGTCTGAATTCATCCACTGCTTTCCTGAACAAAGTGACATTACAGAGGTAACTATCCTGATCCTCAGAAAGAACACTGCAAAGAAAAAGATGCCAAAAAGAAAACTGATGTTTTTAAAAAAACCACCAGTAATCTGTAATTCAAGACTAGCAAAATCAGTTTAACTTTAGAGGCTTATGCGCAGTTGCACTGCTACAGTGCAAGTCTTATAGAAGCATACCTCTATTGGAGAGGCATAACTGCAGCTCACCTTTGGTATTTTTAGTAGGAGATATAGTTGGGTTATATTTCACACTGAAAGCTTTGTACTTCACAGCAAAATCTAACTTACAAACTGAATAAATATAATTTAAATGATCTCTCAGAGATGACAATATGCTCACCTCCATTTATTATATCAGGGGTAGGCAACCTTTCCCCTTTAAGGGCCGAGGGACTTCAGCTCCCAGAAGCCTCAGCCATGTTGGCCAATAGTCCCATGTTGGCCAATAGCTCCTGGGATTCTGGGAGCTGAAGTCCCTTGGCCCTTAAAGGGGAAAGGTTGCCTACCCCTGTATTATATCATAAGAGCTTCCAGTAGCTCCAGTTATTTCTGCTTGGTTAAACAAAAAGAGAGGGGCACAAGAACTAAAGCACAAAACATTGGCAGCCCTCCTTGTCCTGCCTCCAACAGAATTCTGGATAATTCTAATATTTGCTACTCTACAATATTAGATTGCTATCTCAGTCTTCTACTTGTCAAGATAGCTGAGACTGTGTCTTCCTACAAGACGTAAGATGCTTCTCTAAACATCACTCCTGACATTTGTATTAAGTAGCTATACTGGCACCTGTGTACTGAGTCTCATGTTGTTAATCTATGTGCACCTGGCTGCCTACAGTACTGCACGTTACCCATTCCTACACTCTTACCAAACTAAGAAATAGAATAAGTAGATAGAAACAGTAAGAAAATAAAACAAGCACTGCTGCTTATCATGGAGGCAACCTCTTTCGGGCATGTGGACAGATCTATAGGTTGGACTTAACTCTTTCCTTCATCTCAAGAGGCACGAAAGGCAAAATTAGTTTTTTATATTTTGGCTATCCCATTAGTCCCTTCCTGTGGAAAGAAAAAATTGTTAAGTGTTTGAATTGCTTGGTCCATGAGAGTGCCTAATCATATTAAAGAGAACAAATGCTCTTGTGAATGTTTAACATATTGATTATAAAGGGATTTAAGAAAAGATGTGCAAACAAGCAGCCACTGAGTGCATAAAACATGCATAACAGTTGGCATTGCAGACTACTCTGCAGACCAACAAGCAGTCTCCTTTAAGGTTAGTTCTAATATTCCTTTCTTTGAGCCTTTACAGACTGCCAGAAATAATGCAGATTGAGGTCACTTTAACTGCCCTGGCTCAGTGCTAAGGGATCATGGGAACTAGTTTATTGTGGCACCAGAGCTCTCTGACAGAGAAAGCTCAATGTCCCAGAAAAAAAATATAATTCCCATGATTCCCTAGCACTGAGCCAGGACAGTTAAAGTGACCTCAATCTGCATTATTTCTGGCAGTCTGTAAAGGCCCTTTGTTGGCAAAGGACAGACATCTTCAGATTAGCCTTTTTTAAAAAGGTGGGATTATGTTTTTAGTACCCTTTTCCAGGACTAGTTATAACATTAAGTGGAAGCATGCCCTCAGAACCATGTGGAAGCCCTGCAGATTTCTGTAAGTGGTATATTCAGAAAAAGAACTCCTATGGCTCCTATAGATCTGGGGAAGTATGCTATGATATGCATATGATATGTAAGTGGTGTGCTTTTTATGCCACTGATATGCATTCTTCTCCCCTGTGTCTAAGGTGAAAATGGATGCTGTTTCCTTCAGGGAAGTGTGGTGAAAAATGAAAGCTGCTTGTCTGAAAGAATGTGTGCACTGGAAATACATCATATTTCATTACAGTTTGCATCACAGACCTGCTTAAGTTTAAAGCCAGAAAAAAGGAAAAACTCCTGGAAAGGGAGTCAACCTTTTGGGATGAATGATTAATCTTGTCTAAATATCACTCTGTTTTGAGAAGCAACTCCTTTATCAAGAAGGCATTGAGTTCTGACACCCTGTGGGTACCCATTACTGCTACAAGGAAGGCAACTGGCCCAGACCCATCCCTCATCCAGAAGGCTGACTCCCTTCTTTAAAAAATATGCTAATCTTCACATATCTGTCTTCAGCTGGAGCATCAAACTATCTGTACCAAAAGTTATTCAAGAGCAATTTGACTTAATTATTTAGATCTCTTTAATTACACCATAAAATAGAATTGAGCTGCTTCTTCAGATTCCCAGCAAAGGGAGTAGAAAGAGTTCACTGACTTAACAACACCCTGACTACCAAGCCTGCTCTTATAAAATTCTTTGTAAGGATCTTCTAAAAGTTCACAAAGAAAGAAGCATCATAGCCCATAGTGACTCCCTGCTAGCCAAGAGTATCTTGGTTTCCCAATATTATCTGACTGCTCAGACATGGTTTCTTATCAACATACAACATCTGCAGTCTCACAGGGCAGTAACACATCTAGATCTGGCATAGCTGCACATAGCTACATGAAGACTAAAAGAATAAAAATTTTAAAACATGACTATTCAATAGCAGTGAGCAGCTCTCTCCCTCCCCCCTCCCCCCCATAATGAAGCCCCATGTGACTTATGAGGGACAGAGGGGTTTATAGAGCCCTATGAGCTGTTTTAGGCTTGGAGTAAGCTTTTGTTCCCAAAACAAAGGTAACTACTTCTGGTCACTTCCTGGATGGAAAAAGGCTCTCCTTAGACTAAAATAGGCAAGGGAGGGCCCAAATGTCTGTGTCTGTGATCAAGCAGCTTCCAACAGCCCCTAAAGGGCATGCACCCATTCATTTTCCCCAGCAAGAAATAATGAGAAGCCATATTAAAGTAACATTACTAGTCACTATTAGCCTTCATGAATTTGTCTGAAATCCTTTTAAAGCCAAACTTGTGGTCAGTCTTGCAGTAGTAGATTCCACACTTTAATTATTAACATAGGAAATCTGTTATAATTTGATGATGAACTTGTTGCATTTTTTTCTCTGTGTATTTGAATTAAAAGTCTAAAAGATATTGAATTAAAAGTCTAAAAGACATTTATACTTCATTATGACCTGATTATCTATGTAAAAAGAGAGGGCAGAAATATTAAATGTGCAGCTCTGAGGTATTGAGTGCATAGCCAGAAAGCAACCCAGCTGCTCTCTTAGAAAAACAGAAAGGAGAAAGTAACCTAGTGAAATTCAAGATCATGCAAGGATGGATCCCTAGAGAGATGAGAAACAGTTCCCGGCTGTTGCAAGGGATGTAATACCGTACATAAGGACAGCATCCTTCAGACAACAATCTTCAGGCAAAAATCCAGACAGAGCACTGATGGCATCACAAAGCTGACTCCCATGAGAAACCAAAGTCGTGACTCCACAAGAGATTCAAATTAGAGGGGAAACATTTCTGGATTCTCAAAAGGTAAAGGAATACGAGTACTGACTTCTGTGACAAACAGCTTCAAACAGCTGTAACAAATAGCTATACAATTTAGCTGATTGCAACAGTAAGGAAGTAGTTTTCCTTATAGGCAACTGAACTGAAACTGTCAATGCTGATTGCAATCATTAGAATATAGATTATCTGAACTTTGATTACTTTGATTAAAATACCAATTCTGGAGAGAGTCAGAAACATTTAGAAATAATGACTATAGTTATGCTGAATTAATGCAGTGTATTGGAAACGTTGACATACTACCATATGCTCAAAAATATGTAAATATTCTGTATGAATGTGATGTTTTCCTACAGATGAAATATGAGATATATATTGGCTCACAGAACAGATGTACTACAAATATATTGTGCAAGACAGTGTACCTTACAGTTAGAAATGTACTACTAGTACCATGTGCCTTGTAAGCATGTAAAATGATCCATATAAGATACATGTCTATACTATGAAATGTCTATCAAATACTATGTACCTAGACTAGAAATTTCCATTTGATATGATGTGCCTGCATAAAGAGTATGCAACTGCATACTAATTTTACATGATAAAAGATATAAGTAACTATAAAGCTGCATGTTTATTACTCTGTAACATCAATTTCCTGAAAGTCCAAAGTTTAAGATATTCTTATGGGGAATACTGATGTTGATCAATACTCCCCATACAAGATAATACTGCTTACAACCTTGGGGGCCCATGTGAACAAAATAGTGAACTCTTACATATAAATTAACAAGCATAAGGGAAAGAACTTTCCATCTTCTATAAAGAGCTAGGGATGGGGGAACCATATCTGATTCTCTATGTTCTGTGCAAAGAAACACTTCTTTTCTTTGTCATAAACCTTCCACCATTCAGCTCTCAGTTATAGAATGATGGGCGAAAGCATATCCCTTTTAATTTTCTCCATATGTGATTTTATACACTTCTATCATGTATCCCTTGATTTGCCTTTTTCTTCTAAAACAGATCAGAGAAAGAAAGAAAACTTTCTTCATAGTAAAGTTGCTCTAGACTTTTGATTAGGATTTCTGTCCATTTCTGCACATTTTTCAACTCAACAATATCCAGTATCCCTGGAGGTATGGTGACCAGAACTGTACAAAGTATTTTAAGTGTGGTCACACTACAGATCGATAAAAGGGCAGACAAATCCTGGAAGCTTTAGATTCCCTCTAATTATGCTCAACACAGAATTTGCCTTCCCCCTCCCCAGCAGCCACATATTATGCCAACATTTTTATTGAACAAATCACCACTGCTCCACTATCACAAAATAGGAACCTGTGATTCAGAACTGTCTGCACATCTAGTCTCTACTTTATGATGCAAGTGAATCACTAATCTGCAGCGCTCCAAGCAAAAACGCAATGCTAGAGTCACCTCTCCCCCACAGGGTGATGGGTAGTGCCAAAACTATTGCTGTCTTCCTTTGGTGAGCTGGGAAGGGGTAGGTCTAGCAAATGAGTTTTGTGCTCTTAGGAGGGAATCTGGTCTTACTGCAGGAAAGGCTGGGTAACTGTAAAATCTTTGGCACTGAAAGAAGCCCTCTGAGAATGAAAGGAATGTCAAGGCCTTTTTAATTGTCTATGACCATTTCCTTATTGGGAGACTGGTACTGCATGATGCCTATTCTTAAATCTATGCAAGAACATATTTTAATATAATGCCTCCCCCACCCCCAAAAGAGATCCCATTAAAAAGGATTGAAAGTAAATCAGATCTAGGAGGTGTATGCACATCCCAGTGTTTGAACGAGACAGAGTATCTGGCAATATCATTCACACCCCCAGAGAGGCTAGAATATCTCTGATAACATTGGAAGCCTCAGTACAGCCTTGTGTAATTTTGCAGTGTCTCCAGTAACGCTTAGAATGGGGAACGGCTACTATTCCCATCATCCCTGGAGAACATCTGGAGGGCCACTGTTTTCCCAATCCAACCAACAGAATCCAAGGCTCTAGCTAGGAAGGACACAGCTGAGACAGCCCCAGTAGCCAATAAAAATTGCCTTGCATAGTCTCAAGTCTTCAACTTTTTCACTGAACTCTCAGACTTGTCCATTATCAGTTTTGACAACATCTAAAAGCAAAGGAGTACTTTAATATCTATGGGAGGGGCCAGTTGTCTTAAGGTCTGTCATTACTACCCATGAAGAAGAAAATATGTCAGTTGTGTTAAGTATTTTCTTACTGCTTACACATTTTAATTTTGACTTAATTGCTTTAGCAAAAGAAGGTGGGAAAAGAATTGTCCACTGAGGAATCTTGGATTCTGAAAAAAAAATGTCGTGGCCCTGAAGAAGATCACTGTCCTTCAGGGATTTGTGGTGGAAGAGTACAAATCACTGTCCTTCATGGATTTTTTTTCACTGTTTAGGATGGAATACAGTGTTGGATCTCACAAAAATCAAAGCAGCAATAATGGGTAAATCTATCCCAAGTCCTTGAAATTTATACAGCAGACTCCTACATATGGATAATGTCTGAGAAACTCTCTCACCCAAGTTCTTTGAAGAATGCAGTGGGCGCAGAGGCTGTTTTGACTTTTTAAAGTTGGCTTTGAATTCTGATTTGGAGTGGGGATTTCCCCCCTCTTATCTTTCAAACCTGAATGACATTAGGGGGGATGAAAATCCTCCTTTTGACATTAAAATTTGATAGCAATCCACAAAAGGCCCTTTAAAGCAAACAGGCAGTGCTCATTTTAAATGGCTTTTTATAGCTGTCAGTGACATAATTTGCACCTATACTTCAGCAACATAGCTTTCTCCCCTGCCAAATTACCAGTTTGCTGCCCAAGCATTGCCCACACTTGGGTTTGCATGAATGTTTTCTTCGTCTGCTGTAGCTATGCAGTAACATCAGAACTGAGAACCTCAAATAAATAAACAAACAAACAAACAAACAAATAAATCACAGGAACTGCCTGCCTAGATTAGGCACAGATATTTTGCTAGTATTAAAGTCACAATCTTTTCTAACTTTATTGGAAGTGAAAACTGAGCTCCTATTTGAGAAACTGCCTCTTTGTTTCCAACACAATCTCTACCTTTGTGTGTGTCTGGGATAAACAAGGTTTCTCTCTGCTGCTATCTGGGGGCAGCCAGAAACATTGCATCTGAAATATCTTACTGTTTTTCCCTTTAAAAAAGAAAATTAGTCAGAGGGAGGGGATGAGAGAATGGTAAGAAGAAAAACCATGGGAATTCCTGTTGCAAGATAGTCTCAGATTAAATTTGCTATAGAAGTAGAAGACCTGGCTTGATCGCCTCTCACTTTTGAGCTGTAAGGCTGTCCTCTCTCTGTTGGGTCATCTGAGTTATTCAGAGACCTTGGGAAAAAAGAGATGAATGGTCAAAGAGACTATAGAAACAGGAAGCTACAGAAGTTGACAACTTCATGTAAAGGAGCATTTTAAGAAAGGAAATAAAAACCCTGGAAAGCAAGAAAGCCACCTAAGAAAGCAGTGTCCCAATTCATGCTCTCCACAGTACTATCCTGCTCTTGTGGGCTTTTTCACCATGTGGTGAAGGGTACAAAACACTAATGAAGAAGCCAGTAGCCTTATCAGCAGATGGGAACATGAACATCTTACAGCTAGATCCATAAAGAAGAGGCATTTGCCATCATCTTGTTAAGTGGGGCAGTATTATCCATCCTGTCCCAAGATGCATTAAAAACATGTACAAAAACTAGTGTGCAAGGAAAGGCCCTTTTTTAACATGAATTCTGATTCAGATCCTAAGCACTTTCAGAATGGACACTGAATGTAAAGCTTATCAAACTCTAGAAAAATGGTATCAGAATCTCAGTTATTACAACAAAAGTAATGACAGAGAGTGGAAACTCTTGCATCAAGAAAAATCCTCCATGCTCAAAGGGAATGTTTCAAATAAATATTCACACAGACCACAAGGAGGATTTTTTTTTAAAAAAAGGTATTAAGCCATAAATTGCAAAATAGCAAAATAGTACTGCATCATGTGTCGCCTACTAGTAAGTGAAAGACTCCATTCTCTTCATGAAAAAGCTAACAGTAACAGCAACCCAAAATCCCAGCTGAAATTGGAGGGGGAAGGTGCAGGGGAAAGTACCAAGTAAATGCTTTCATGAACAAAAATGCCAATGCAACCAAGGGCAGTAATACCCAGGATGGAAGTAATACCCAGGGTGGAATGGAGAACTTTCCAACATAGAAAATTCTCCCCAACATCCAGTTGCAAAGATGGAGCGGGGAGAGAGAGAAACTGCAAATTAACCTTCAGGTGCTTGAAAATAAAAGAGGAAAAGAGAAATGAGGGGGTGTAGGAGACCAATACTTGGATGGCATGGGGGCCCCTGTAAAGAGACTAATTTTTGTTTTGTTTTTTCTTCCTGCCTTAATGGCCTGCTTTAAAAAGTACAGATCACATGCAAACTGCTTGTTGAAGAAGCAGGAGGAAAAAAAACTGTAGAAAAGGGGTTGAAAGTGACTGCTGGTCCATCCAGAAAGACATGCTTCCCTTCATCTTTCTTCTTGTGTGCAAACTAGAAAAAATCTTATAGTCAATCACAAGATAGCTCCCAAGTAGAGAAAGGGGAATCTTTAAGATTTGGAAAGTGTTTCTTTTGTAAGAGAGAGAGAGAGAAAAAAATCTGCTCTATAGATCAGAAAGGAAAATAACTGGAAAACAATTCACCATGAAAGAGGAAGCACCACAGATGGGGCACAAAAATGTATCATGGCTTTCCGGCCTCTGGAGATGAAGAGAAGAGCTGAAAGCAAGTTTTAGACAGTGTCCACACCAACACAAATGTCACACTAAACTAAACCTTGAGTATAGGTAGTAACTGTGAAATATGATGCACAGAGATGAAACTGGGTTAGAATACCCTAAAGTTAGGTATAAGGAGCAATGTAGGAACTTTAAAAGAATCAAGTTTTTAGAGAAAGAACAAAATAAAGCATTAGACAAGCCAACTTGTTTTCTTTGTTTCAAGGAACAGAAAAAATGAAACAAAACTTACTTGCTGGATCGTGGGACTATCATATCAGTCAAAGTTTCATACTGCTTCATCCAGTCATTAAAATTTGACCTAAAAAAAGAGAATAGTTTTTCATTTTCAGCTTGCACAGTCTGAAAAGCTTGCTATGCATTCAGGCAACTAACTGATACATTTTAGAACATAGTAATTTTATTTTTCTGCCATCTTTGAAGTCAGCCATATTTCAGCATCTCCATGAATGACTCAATCTAACTGGAAGACTAGGAAGATAAAATATACAAGGTGAATTCTTTTCAGCAGACATTCAGATGACATTTTTCAGAAGTTGCTTATAGTATATGTCTGTCAAAGCGTATGTGTCTGTATGATCCCAAAACAAAAACAACACGGATTGGCAAAAAGACAAATAAATGGGTGCAAGAGCAAATCAAGCTTAAACTCTCACTATAAGTAGGAATGACTGAACTGAACATATAATGAGATGACATGATCTAAAGATGATAATGCTTAGTGAAGTAAAACGCAGCAGGAAGAGATCACATTACCAGTAGATTTACTCAACCAAGGTAACCACATCCTTGAGTTTGCAAGAACAAGGCTGCTGATAACAAGGTATCTTGTTAGCACAGCTCTCTGATAGTTCCAGAAAATCTGCTCATAAGTGAGCCCAGAAATTTGGGAGGCACTGTTTCTTGAACTGCTGAGTTCATGTTTTGCTATCAAACAGTTATTTTCATAACCAATTTTTACTTTTGTTTGTTTTTAATGGAGGTGGTAAGCTACAAAAGCCAAGTCTTATACAGCAAGCAAAAGAAGAACAGATTTCATTCTTTTGTTCATTCTTTCAGTGGCTCCCGAAAGGGAAATGCCACTATAACTTTTGACCATGTCTGTCTGTCCATCTGTCTATCACATAACTCTTGAACTGCTGGACATATCTAAACAAAATCTGATATGGAGAATGCCAATGATCTCCAGAGGAAGCCAACTTGTTATGGTCAGTGTGCAACTGTCCGTCTGTCTGTCCATCTGTTGTTTCGTCTTCATAGGTGTCATTCGAATAGCTTTTGAATCGTGTGATAAACATTTATATTCCAGCATTGAGTTATTGTCATGAAATTTTGTACAGGTGATGTCTATCACCAAGAAGATTCCTGCTCTTTGAGATCAATGTTTGTCTATCTGTTTATCTGTTTTTCATTCATTCATTCTGTTTTAACTGTAAAAGTTCGTAACATTTCTTCAAGCCTTCACAAACTCCCAGGAGACATTGTGTGCGCGCACACACACACATATACACACAGGTTTGTGGACCACAGGTTAAGAACCACAGGTATGGGACTTTAGATTTATAGCTGGTTTGAGGCCCAGTTGGCCTTCCAGAGGTTATTTTGATTTTAACTATCATCCTTAGCCAGTATAGGCAATGCAAAAGATAGGACCTACATTTCAGCTAGATCTGGAGACCACATGTTCTCCATCTCCAAGCTACACAATGTTATATCTAAGTACCCAGGAAGCTAAACTCCAAGCCATCTTATTTCAGCCATACTTTAGTTTCTTGCTGGTTTTAAAAGGGTCTTCTTTTTATAAGATAATGTTTTTAGCAGAATTTTCCAGCTTGTTAAAAAGCTAGCAACTTTCAAAGACCCACTAGCATACTTCTAGTAAATCAACTCAATCTTTAACATAATGTACATTAATTATAATATTTTAAAAATCCACTCTGCAGCTTCCTAAGGCTGCTAGTGCTCTACAAAGACTGTATGGACAAATGTGGAGAACAAAAGCAAAGAAAATAAAATTTCAGTCCTCAAGTGTGAAGTGTTGACTTTGTAAATTTACAAACAAACACTGAAAATAGAGCAAACCAGCAAGATCTTTAAAGTGGTGGTGGGAGGGAAGGGGAAATCACATTTTGGTAGATTTTTCTTAACTGACTTCATTTTAAGTAGTTGGATTTTGCTATCCCAGGAAGAGTGCCTCCACTTCCATTGAAAACATCAGATGATTATTTCCAAAGTGTCCTTGCTGAAACTGAAACACTATAAAGACAAACTCTTAGCATGACATATTTTCCATATACTTTTCATTAATGTACATGACAATTCCATGATGGTTTATGTAAATTTCAATAAACAGAACAATGTGATCTTTCTCCTTCCTATCAGAATTTCTTTGCTTCTATTTATATTTTATTACTCTAGTGGGAGGAGACTGACTTACTTTGGTACAACCACTAACAATGTAATCAAGTATTCCGAATCAAGCACAAAGTCGTCTTTCTTCACAATTTCAGCCAGACTTCTTGTTAGCAAACTCCCCCTATCAAAAAACAAGAAGATGAGAAAGTGAGTCTACAATTCTACTCAGATTGGACTGAATAATATTACTTTCAGTGGTGGATACCTAGCATATCTGTTGTGTTAAGGACATCACTTTAAATATCATGATTCTATCCTATAGAATTCTGGGATTTGTAGTTTAGTGAGGCCTTTTTAACCTTCCTGACAGACAAGGCTGAATAACTCACCAAATTACAAGTCACAGGATTCCACAGGATGGAGCCATGATGGTTAAAGTGGCGTCAAACTACAGTGATGCCAGTGAGGAAGAGCTGGGAAACACAAATAGAAGTTTGTACCCCTTCCTTTCGAACTATATTCAGTTTACAGTTGATCTGTCATGATTTAAATAAATTTACTATCTTTCACACAAAAATGATATTTGTAAATTAAACTATACCCATCCAACCAATATTTCAAAGGCAGCTGTGAAGTTTTAGATGTAAAATTTTGAAAAGGTTTTTAAAAAGTATTTGAACAATGTTATATGTAACAGGCCCATGTCAAACAATAAGTTTCTATGAGAATATTTGTTAAGAATATTAAGGATTCATTTGCCCCCAAACTATCATTTTAGTGGTACATACAACTATCTGAGTGACTAGCTATTTCAAATTTGGTGGAATAGGAAGATGAGAAAATACCATAACTTTTCCAAATAAATGTGCATGATATCCAAAGCCCATTGCATAAATGTTCTAGTTATGATGCTCTAGTTATTTCAACAACTAGAATATATAATGGGATATTTGACTGGCAGCTTGTGTGATATCACAACATATACAATAATATAATCAAAACATATATACCGGTACATACACAATGGATTTCCAGATACTATCCAACCAAAGATTCACCCATATCTTGAATATGGAGAAGATTTTACTATGTAGGGAGGCCTTTTGATCTTTCACTTTAAATACACCAGGTCCACGAAGCCCTAAATGAAAAGCTTGCCCTTACTGATTATCTATGCAGCTACCTTATCACTCTTGAGGACAAGCAATATTAAAGTAATTTACATTTTTGTGCCTTGTCTGGGATTGTTATTTAAATGATGAACTGTAGAGCCTGGTTAAAAGCCTTTTCCATGACAGAAGCAAGCAAGCAGAATTAACTCTGGGCTCTGTTTTTACTCTCTCATTTGCATTATATGTATATGTGAAATGTAACTTTAATGTTTGGTTACCTTTCCCCATCTCTTTATTTTGCAGGTGCCTGTTTATTTTTTAGATATTATATCATTTATATGCATTTTTGTGTCACTTATGCAATAGCCTTGCTTATGACAACATATGTGGTTGAATGGCATGGGGAAGTTTATGCATTAGTGAGATAAAGGTTTGCTCTCAGAATTGGTTGCAGTAAATATTCTTTATACTTTGAAGATGACCCTTCTTATCAGAACAGATATTGTCAGTAAATCTGTTGTATATTATATATATGTTTTGATTATACCATTCTATACATTGTATGCTTTGAACACACTGTTCTATTTATACAATCCTGCTTGTTTATGTTTTTGGCACCTCTGATGTTTTCTCTATTGTGATTCTTCACCAGTACCTCTCTTTTTTGTTGTTTCACCTTGTGTGACATGCCTTGCTATCATGTGATCATCTTGTATGGCCCAAGACCTGCAAATATTATGTTTTTTCACTTTTGCTTCATAGGCTTCCTTTCTATCTTTCACTTAGCAGTTACAGCCTTTTAACAAACTGAGCATGTCCAGAGGAAAAGAACAAAAATGAAGAGCCTGAGGATCATGTTTTGTAAGAAAAGGTTGAAGGAGTTGTGTATGTGTAGCCTGGAAGAGATTAACAAAAGATAATATGTTAGCCATCTTCAAATATCTGAAAATGGCTGTCCTGTAGCTAGGGCAAATTTTATTTCTGTTCATTCAGAGGATAGAACTAGAATGGGTTTAAATTAGAAGAAAAATAACTTAGACTAAAAATTAGAAGGAAATTGTCAATGGTATGGGCCCTTTCACACTACACAGTGGCATTATCCTATAGAATCCTGGGATCTGCAGGGATATTTAAAATTCTCAAAAAGAGAGCTCAAGTGATTCATGAAACTACAGATCTTAGGATGCAATCATGGCAGTTAATGTGGAATCACAGTGCTATAACTATGATATGGAAGGGTCCAGGAGCTGTTAAACAATGGAAAAGGCTGCATAAGAAAATGATGAACTCATTAAAACTTAAGAAGTTTTAAAGCAGTGGTTGTATAACTACCTAATAAAGATGCTGTAGTTTTAGACATCCTGCACTGAAACAGGACTGGACTGACTGACTTTTGAGGTTGCTTCCCACCCCATGATTTCAAGAAAATAATATTTTAGGGATCCTCATTTTAATACAGTTCCACATTCTTTAAGGAAATGCAGCATTTAAAGATACCCTGCTTAACATCCTGTCTGGGAGAAGGCTGTTATCTGCATATGCAGAAAGATGCAGAAAGCTAGCTCAAACATGGGTTGAAATAAAAGTTTTTTGGATCCTGGCCTTATTTGGTACCCTACTCCCCATTCAAATGGGTCTGTAAGCTTAAATCCAAATTCAGGTTCTTGTGGGACCAAAGTATTATTTCAAAGTCATATTAAAATGAAATGGATGAGCTTATTTTTAAAGTGCCTTATAGAACATTAAAACAACTCACGCATTCTTCCTTTCCAAGTTCTGGAGGTTGCCTTTCAGACTATTGTACGCTGATGCCCTCGCCTTTAGATCATTGTCTATCTGAGTCACTCCCTTTAAAAACAAAATTCAGGAACAAAAAAGGGTGTCAAGAATTTTAGAAATACTGATAAACTGAATTACTCCTATAAAAGCTACAGGTATTTTAAAAAACAGACATCAGAAAATGAGATAAAACATGCAGACTAGTAGATTAGATCTTTCTCACCCATCCAAGTTTTTAAAAGCCAAAGAGTCTACCTTATTAAATTGTATTTGAGGAGCCGGTAATTAGAGCAGGAAGTACTATGCCCTGGAGCATTATTTAATCTCTACAGAAAACTATTCTCAGAGCCAACAAACTAGTTCCACCTGTAGCTTATGTAACTAAATTAATTAATGAACAAGGTGATTATTTATTTGTTACAATTATTCATTTGTAGCCTTTCTGGATAAAAGTGCTGGCAAGGCAGCTTACAAATGTATTTATTTTATTGTTTTATTTATTTCAAGGACTTATATCCCACCTTTCTCCCACAATGAGAGAAAGACAAATATCAACAAAAAGTAGCCTAAAGACTTCAAAACAGCATGTAAGCTCAGCACGTAAAACGAGTCAGAACCACTGCTTTGTAAAGCCTACAAAATTCTCGAAACTTTCAACAGAGAATGATTACAACAGCTTACTTGAAGATGCCTCAGGCCTCAAGTCAAAGCTTGAGAGAGAAGTGGGATATAAATAAAGTGGATGGATGGCTGGATCCTGAGCAGAGGTCAAATAGTCTGCCCAAAACAACTCAAGACCAAAATGTGGAGTGGCTAGAAGTCCATTTCTGATTTTAAAAAAATGCTGTCTTGATGTTGTACAGCAAGGGTAATGTAACCAACATAAATAGGAAGTGCTGCTCCTGAAACTTCTAGAAGGAACAATTCACTTCACCCGAGGTAGACAGAAAACAGGTGTTCAAAGTGATCTGGAGGGTTCAAGAGGTACAAACATTTTTCTCACTCAGCTTTGCAGGACGGAAGTGGGGAAACCTGCTTTGTTACCTTGCTTAACTTACTAGGCACAACAAATATTATAAGGTGGGGTGCTTTAAAACAACAAGTGACACAAGAAGGATGCCTGGAGGGAAAAGGGAAATTCAGTGAGAACAGGATGCTACATGTAGTCAATCTGCAGACCTGTCAGGAGTTTTTTATAGAATTTTAGTAGACTATACCAGCAACAATAATCACTGGCCCTAGGTCAAGGTCTTGTTAGTCTGTCATTTGAGCTCTATCATCCCAAGAATTTAGGCCCAAGTACAGATATTCTTCATTGTACCAGAACCTTTCTGCAGACCACCAGAATGAAGCTAATCAACAACCACAGGTCCACAAACTGTTTTCAAAACCTCAACCATCTTAAGAATTCTGGACTACGTACTATACTCATAAACCTTTGGATTTACTTAACTTCTGCCAAAGATGTCTCAGGCTGAAAAACATGAAACACCAGAAACAGCCGTAAGAACTTAAAATGATTTGGTTATGTTACCATGCAAAGATGTTTATGAGGGAACACTCCTCTTATTATGTATCAGCATTAGTATTCTTACGTTGTGTCAAAAATCCTGGATGTTAAAAAATCATATTATTTTAGCAATCCTTTCAACAGTTATGTAAAGTAGGCCATTACTGTCTCAAAGATGATAAACTTGATTCTTAACCCACCCCCACACCACTTCTCAATTTTTTAAATAGTTGTAGGCCAAGAAAGCTTCTGCCACAAGTGAACTATAATTAAAAATGGTCCATTGAGGATTTTTCAGTTATCACTGGTATTCTCCCTAAATCTACTGGACTTCATTTAGTTCTTCCAAATCTACTTCCTCTTCATTTAGTTCTTCCAAATAAAAACCATGAGATAGTGATTAAGTAACTGAATCACAGATTAAGAGAACAGCAAACCCTTATCACTACCACTTCCATCCCACTTTTTTCTCTAGCCTGCTTCATTTATCTGTAGGGGCAAGGAAGAACCCATTGTCTCAAGATTACAAAGAAACACTTTGATACATGCTACATATATACTGAAAGCATGAAGTCAGAAATAAATCTAGGAAAATACATCAAAGTTCTTATTTTCCTAGTCAAATCATCTAATTTCTCATGATTTTGGAGCACTGCATTTAGTTTACACTATGCACTAGGTGTGCATAAATATTATGTGCTGAAAGCCCTCTGTACTGAAAACCCTTCATTGGCAACCACATAGGCAGACTTAATGGAGTTTGATACCACTTTAACTATCATGGCTTAATGCTATGAAAATCTGCAATTTGTAGTTTTGTGAAATATTTAGCCTTTTCTAACAGAAATCTCTGGTGCCACAAACCCCAGGATTCCGTAGGATGGAACCCTGGCAGTTAGTGGTGTCAAACTGGATTATTTCTGCATAGCTACTAAGTCAAGTACAAGTTATTTGAGTGACTAGCTTCTTTCATATGGACCACCCATTCTCTATGCTAGGGGAAGACTTACTATACTATGATCTGATGAAGTTTCTCTGACTGAGAGAAAGGCCTTCTTCACTATGGCACCCAACCCCACTCTGAGATCAGAGAGGCTCCCAATGCAGTTATTTCTACCACCTGATGAAGACTTGTTTGCCAAGGCATTTTCCTCACCTCCAACCCAGTCAGTAGCTCCTAGTGATTTTAGCAACCTTGAAATATTTAATTGCTGTTTCAGAGTGTTATTGCTTGACTTTATTGTGTTTTGTAGGTTTTTTTTAAAAATGCAATATTGTAAATCACTTTGGGATTCTGGAATAAAAAGCAGCAGAGAAATGTCCAAATAAATGAATAAACAAGATACAAAATGTCTGTAACCAGCACCCACATCTGGGAGCCAGAAGCACTCTTCCTTTGAGCCTACTTGGCAACTGCATCCTCACAGCTGTATGCAGCATGTGGCAATGATGTGCCTCATAGGCATTGCAGGTGGGGCAACACTGTTTGGCCAAACTCTATTAAAATGGGCATAATTCCCTTGCAAGGTGATGAGAGAACTAAAATGTTTAGGCTCGGGGCCAAGGGAAAAAAGGATACAGCTGCCAAAGACAATGTAACTTGGATAGTCTCCAGTTTAATTTTTCCTGTAGATGAAGACAGACACACTGAGAATTTGGCAACAGAGCAGGAGATTTACTGTGGGATGAGATCTGATCAGAATATTATTCTTTTGATAAAACTGAGCTAACACTGGAGACAAAAAGCAACTATTTTCCTACTAATTCAGCTGGGCTGTTCCAGAAGTTTTTTTTTCATCCCCCTTCTCTCAAGGGCCTCACATAGTTATCGAATTAAAACTGTTATGACACTTCCCTGTTTACATACTTTCTCTCTTTCACTCACTGGAATAAGCTCGAGAATGAGGAAAACGTCCTGAAACTGACTGACACCAGAACAAGGCAACTGGAAATATGCTGGGCAGGGTAATATACAGTCTTAGGAGTGAATATTGCCTGCAAGTCTCCATCCCTTTCCTGGCAAACAAAGTGAACTGCCTCTTTTGGAAGTCATCAGGAGTAACTATTCATGTTATAAATAGCCTACAGGAGCCCTTTGCACTGTTTAAAAATATTGTTTCTTTTCCAAATGAAGTGGACTTTCAGCCATTTTTCTCTTCTTTTTCTGACATTTTTGTAGCCCTTGGAGGAACCCAGGAAGAGAAATTTGGCCCACAACTTACTAAAGTTGCCTATTCAAGTACTATGCAATTTGGCTTCTACAAAAAAGAAAAACACTTTCCTGCTTCCACATCCTGACCCTGGAAAAAAAGACTATACATATATTGCTCCTGAGTGAATATCTTTCCACAGCAAGTTTAATTTAAATTTATTAATTTTGATTTATTCATTGATATCCGGCCTTTCTCCCAATAATGGAGCTTAAAGGCTTCACCAATGAATTCAGATACATCTATATGTAAACAGGGACTCTACAGTAAACTCCTCAAGATGAGCACTCTCTTTATATGTTGATCTCAAATTCTCATCATTACCAGCCAAAGCAATGTTGCCTAAAGATCATGGGATTGGGTTATGCCCCTCCGGGGAATGGCAGGTTGAAGAAGGCTGTCCTACAGCACTGAGTGGCCCAATGGCAAAATGGTGGCCCATCAACTGCATATGGTACCTAGCTTACAAAACATGTTTTTACTGTCGCCCTATGGATTCTAAAGCAGATAAGTGAGCATATTGGAATTTCTCTGCCATCTTTATGTCAGTATGAATTCATTTTTCTGAATAGTTGTGATCAATACTAATTCTGCAACCACAAATACAAATACTTCCATAGCATGAAAGGCTAATAAGAAGTTAGTTTGTTCCCAGACCTTTTCATGGTTTGTTCTTCAGTCTGTGTTGACAGTGAACAATGTTTCATCTCCCAAAAATGTCAGCTAATGCCTGATAAATCAACTGTATGAATTCACAAGACTTTTGTACTATAAAAGCTCTCTGACAATGTTTAATCTCTGGATTTTATCCTATTCCTCTTTGTCTGGGGCTGTACTTAGGTATCCCAAGAGCCCCATGTGGCTCCACTTTGCTTATCACTACTGTAAAGAAGGGAAGTAGTGTATAAAAAAAACGACAACACAGTTCTTACAGAAGCAGTGTTCCACTGAGATATAAAGGTTCTGACATGAAAGGTGCTGTCTAATTCCCTAAGGGGAATTTCCTGTGCAGAACATAGAAAGATCAGCAGGAGACAACAAAAAGCTGAAATTAGGAACCAGTGCTGAGTGCCTCGCATTGTTATATCCCTAAATTACCAGAACAGAACATTTAACTATAGTGTAGATTCAAGATATTTTCTCTCTTTCACCCTTCAAAATGTTCAGTGGCAAACAACTTTGACAGAAGCAGATTTAAGCAACAAAGGCAGAATAATTTCAGTAGAAGATATGTGGGAAAATTTAATGGCATAATTCCTACCACGAATAGACACTAATGAAGTCTTGTTCTTATTGTGTGCCTTCAAGTAGCTTCTGACTTGTATATAAATCAGGTAGAAAAAATCAATAGTCCCCTCTAAAAATTGAGAACATAACCTAGTTTGCCTCCAGAAGGAACAGATACAAGCAAATGTTTATATATTTAATCAGATAAAATTCATCTGTCATCATCCTTGAGAAAATTGATTGAAATGTGTACCTACTTCATAAAACTTACAGCAGAACCCTGTGTGGGTTGACTCAAAAATAAATCTCATCAAATTCAGTGGCACATACTCCCAAGTCAGTGTGTACATCATTGCACCTTAAAGATCTCTTTTTACTACTTCACAGTTCGTAGTTTGGGCAATACAAAATCAAACTGTAAGAATCAGTATAAGAAGCTTCATGCCTCATTTAAAAAACATAATCTTACCTTGGCAATTATTTCTGAAATATTCTTCAGAGACTGCTTGATTGGATACTTTGCCATATCCCATTGGAACCTTGTTATGTAGGTTACTAAATCAACTGTGAACCAAACATTAATAAATATTGAATTTGGTAATACAACCAAATATATTTGCTATCTTACTTATTTTTATATAAACGTATCATGCATGTTATGAATGCATGAAGTGGTATTTCAACAGGAGCCTTCTATTACTTTTGCTCAGAATAATCTTGGGACTTTGAGGATTTTCTGTTTCCCTTTTATGATATTGCTGATAAGAGACAAAGCCAGTAAAAATAAAGCTGAACACTTTTCCATGTAAATTAACAGAATTACTTCCAAGTTAGGGCCTAAGCAGACTGCCAGAAATAGTGCACATTAAATTGAGGCACTGCCCTGGCTCAGTGCTAGGGAATCATGGGAACTGTAATTTATTGTGGCACCAGAGCTCTCTGACAGAGAAGGATCAATGTCTCAGAAAAAAATACAATTCCCATGATTCCCTAGCACTGAGCCAGGGTAGTGCCTCAATTTAATGTGCACTATTTCTGGCAGTCTGCTTAGGCCCTAAGTGTACATGGAAAACCTGATCTTAACTTAACTAGAAAGAATACAGCACACTGACCACTTGTAAGAACCTAGAATTATAAGCAAGGTGCTGAAGGCAATATAATGCCACAAAAGGCACACACGTTTATTTGGAGCAGGAAAGTGGAGACTGTGGCCATCTAGATGTTGGACAGTAGCTCCCATCAGCCAAATCAGCAGTCAGTGGTAAGGAATGATGAAAGCTGCAGCACAAAAATATCTAGATGCTTTCTATCTCTGATTCAAAAACGAAACTGATTTATAGGTTGGTTACTGTTTTGAATTCGTGCCATCCACAAGACTTTTGCAAAAATTTACAGTTTACCTCCATTGGCCAGAAGGTTTTCTTGAACTTTATCTCTACTGTCTTCCAGCACATCAGCCATATACTGTGCCACCTTTTTGACAACGCTGAAAACCAGAAAAGAGAAAAGTTAAGCTAAAGAAGGAAGATCTCGTTTATTTCTCTAGACTGAACATATTAGTAGCTGAGACTGCTGTAGTGAACAAGATTCACACTTTGCAACACAGAAACCATCTGCTTCCTTATACAGTCATACCTCAAGTTAATGAAGCCTCCTAGAACAAAGCTTCTTTTTAAGAAGGCTTTTGGGAATACATAGCTAGAAGTGGACTCCTTCTCATTCCACCCATTCAGGGGAAGAGAAAGGTCTCACTGTATTACCAGTGGCATGATGCTGTGAATCAGATCCCCATCTGTAGCGAGGAATCAGAGAGGAACCTAACTCTAGGTTGCTAAGAAAGGTTTACTGGAACTAAAACATAGTTATTTGCAGCACATAGCAGATTAATTCTGCCTATGGAAGGAGAGACACAAGAGACAAAAGGGGGCTGTAAAGAGGTCCAAAAACCCCTCCCAACTCACTATCATACAGGTTAGCCCTCTGGGTTCAAGTTTTCAGTGACTCAGCTGAGTTCTTCAACCGAAGCCTCAAAGAACTGTGCTCATTTACATTACTAGTATGATAAAGATAAGACAAACATCCATATATTTTGGAAAAAAAACTTCAAGTAACTCACAGAAGGTTCAAAATGTGTTTGTTTAATTATGCAATACTTAACTGACCTGGTTCATTTCAATGTGCATGTTGTTAGGTTTGAATAAAAAGTTTCCTAAAATATACTGAATTGTTCTTTTTTGTGATGTAGGAACCTATCCCTATTCTTTTCATGTTATTTCTGCACCTTGTAACAATTTTTTTAAAAAAAGAAATAGTGTCCAGGAACAGATCTACTTCATTAATTTAGGTATACCTGTATAGTATCCAAAAGGTTATCCATGAAATTCACTATGTTTTTTTATTAGTAAGATTTGTACTTTATCCTAGGAAATGTTCATGCCCCTTCTTAAAGCCTATCATTGTTCTGGGTTTATTCCACATGTAATCAATTCATGCATCATTGTCATTGCTTTCATGTTCTAAATGCCTCTCTGGCATAAGACATTATATTGAATCAGTCATGTTTTAGTGATGCAGAATGTCAAAGCACGTGCATTCAGATATGTAGACTGTATGCTCCTAGTAGCAAATCAGCAAGTATATAAAACTAACATACTGGGTCACTTCACAGAGAGCCTCTCTGATCCTTCAAATGAACCATGTACTCACATACTCCTGCTCCCTTTTGCTCCAAATTATTATGGAAAACCATGTTTGAAACTGGCTTCCAATATATTTGTGGCCAAATGTAAAATATCATTTGCCAGTTTCAGTGCAGTTGTTGTGGCTTGCCTTCAAGTATTTCCAATTTATGGCAATCCTAAGGTGACTCTATCACAGGTTTTTCTGAGACCAAGAGTTTATGACTTGCCCAAGGTCACCTGCTGGATTTTCATGGCCAAGCAGTGATTTAAACCTTGGTCTCAAACCTTTACGCCATGCTGGCTCAGTGCAGTAGCAAATATTAATTGTATAAATCAAGAAGCACCTAATTCTGAGGGGATAACCACAATATTTATTGCACAAGTATGACATGTGCAGTACTTGACCTGACTGAATGTTAGTGAATTCTTCAAGTTGCAAACCATATATAATTATCAGGGTAATACTTGGACTTGCATAATATGACCATACCAAATACAGATTGGTTCATAAATTGAATCAATGTTTATAAAAAGAAACAATGATTACCCTTCAACAAATGCATCCAGTTTAGCCAACTCATCTGACAAGCCAACTAAAACATCAAGGGTGCCAACCTAAGGAGGATAAGAATTGTTTTAGATACAACATTTAAAAAAAAACTTTAAAAAGTAAATGCTAAATTTAACAACGTAATCCTACAAATGTCTGATCAAAAGTGAGCCTCACCTCTAGTACAAGAGAATTTATTCTATGTAAGTGTGTACAGAAAGGCAGCAATTATGTTTACAGAAAGGTTCCTCCTGAACATTGCAGTGTAATGTAAAGACAAAATTGCTGATAAAGAAAATTACTAACAGCTATGTCACACATTAAGAACCAGACAGTCCACTGAAAGCTACATGAGAAGGGCTATATGCAGTTTATAGGGTTTGTGTGCCACTAGCTTGACTTTTTTTTATCTAAAACTATTTTCTTGTTTTAATCTGGACTTGTTTTAAATTATTTGTATTGTTTTATTTGTTCACTGCCTTAAAATGCCATGATAGATGTCCAGATGTAAATATTTAAAATAATAAACTGAGATTGAATCTTGGGCATCTTAAGTGAAGTTGAGAAATACTAATTTATGAAGCTCTGGAAGGCTACTCCTGCCAACCACTGTGGAGAATATTGAGCTACATAACTAAATTACCTGACCCAATGCAAAGCAGTTTCCCATGTAACATATTTTCATTTAACAGAGGAGTGAAGAAATCATTTTTCTTTCACCATGAACTGGACACCTTGAGTAACTGCAAGCTGTTAAACAGGTAATAAATGCAGATTTTTTTAATCTTAACATGGTAATGCTTTGCATCAGATGTACATTTTTAAAAAAACCTCGTGATACTATGTCTTGTTTTTGTTGTGTACTTTCAAGTTATTTCTAAATTATGGGAATGCTAAGGGGAACCTATCACAGGGTTTTCTTGGCAAGTTTTGTACAGAGGGGGGTTGTTTTTGCTTTCCTCTGAGGCTGAGAGAATGTGCCTTGCCCAAAGTCACAAAGTAGGTTTCCATGGCTGAGCAGGAATTCAAACCCTGGTCTCCAGAGTCCTGTTCCAACTCTCAAACTGCTGCACCATGCTGGCTCTACTGCAGGGGTTCCTAACCTGGGTTGCAAGCTGGAATTTCAGAGGGTACAACAAAGAATAACTTATGTGCTTGAGTGATGAATCATAACTCATCATTCATTTTTTCTGAATAAATTAGAATCTAATTGCTTCACTTAGATTTGAATTTATGCACAGAGTTGAAAGAGTTTTTAAGTTCAGTTTGTTCACCTTCAGTATTGTATGTGGTTCAATTTTTGGTTCAAAAATTAGAAATTAGACTTCATCTTCAAATGTGATATTACTTTATGGGGTACAAACATTAATCAAACATTTCCTAGAGTGGGGGGCATAGAAAAGGTTGGGAACCACTGCCCTACTGTGTATACATTGATACTGTGTATAGAAAGATAATTTGATAATATCTTAATATGGATATCTTTTAAAAGCAACCCTTTATGGGATAATTATAGTTCTTCTTCTAAAAGATGGAAATTTGCACTTTATAGGCCTGCAACTTAAGAAAAATTATTTACAATTGCTTTGTTTAGTGTATAAACTCATAACACTGCTCTAGTTTTCCTTTTTTAGCAAAATGAATGTGCCATGTTTGTGCCATCACTGCAGTCACTTAAATTTAAGGTGCAAAGCAAAATTTGAATAATAAAGTCAAGAGTTTTTCAATGGAAAAAAGCTCTGATATACCTTTAGATCTGGAATATTAAATTTGGAATTGGTGGAAAGATTGTTGTTTTTGATAGTTGCAGCACACAGCTTTTCCCAGGTCTGCTGACAAGTCTTCTCCCCAGGAGCAGAAATCAGCCAGAACTCTGTCATTTTAGTCACTTTATTGCAATGCTGATGACTTTAGAAGATAGAGGTGAAACACTGGAGGTGAAAAGATAAGATTTTTCTAGACAGAAAAAGCATAAATAAAAGTGCTTAATATGGTTTTCTATGGCAGCGATTCTGAAGAAAAAAAAAATCAGTTACTGACATTCATTGTGAGATTTGTACAGATGACATGCAGAAACTAGCTGAAATTCAAGTACAGTGGGCCCTTGTTATCCGCTGGGATTTGGTTCCAGGACTCCCCATGGGTACCAAAATCCGTGGATGCTCAAATACCATTAAATACAATGGCACAGTACAATGGTGTCCCTTATATAGAATAGCAAAATCAAGGTTTGCTTTTCGGAATTTATATATTTTTTAAAAAATGTCAAGCTGTGGATGTTTGAATCCATGAATTAAAAAACCGTGGATAAGGAGGGCTGACTGTACCAACTTCTCCAGATCGACCACTTGCCCCACTTTATATGGTTTGACTATTAAGTGCAAAGGGAGACATAACCTTGCCTTCACACTAATCAATACAGTATACAACACTGAGGGCATATTTACACTACAGAATTAAACATTTCTCTTTCGTTAAAAAATATGTAAATATGTAAAAGGGGTTGGTCATATCTCAGTATCCCTTGGAAAGAGGAAACGATAACTTCCTCTTTGGAACACATTAATCCAAATTCAATAAATAGTATGGACACACCTTGGTTTGCCTCCCTTTTGGTGTACTAATTACTATTAAATTCAAGAGATATAAAGCAACCTCTATGGATTTACAGGGTATCTAAAGCTCTGCAATATGTCCTCATCTGGATTCACAGCGTGTTGCTGTTATCTTTTTCCATTTTGGGCAAACACATTCCTTAGTGTAGTGCAAATGTCATGTTCTAATCTAACTAACAATTTTTTCCAAGTCTAGTTAGTGCTAGTCATAGTTTGTTCAAGTCAGATCTTGCCAATGAAAAGCCTGCTTAAAAGAAACTAAGGGCCTTTGTAGACTGCCAGAAATAGTGCAAATTGAGTCCACTTTTAGGGTTAGGGTTAGTGCTAGGGAATCATGGGAATTGTCCCCCCCCCCCCGAGACATTGAGTCTTCTCTGTCAGAGAGCTCTGGTGCCACAATAAACTACAGTTCCCATGATTCCCTAGCCCTAACCCTAACCCTAAAAGTGGACTCAATTTGCACCATTTCTAGCAGTCTGCAAAGGCCCTAAGATACAGAGAAGGAAATCAGTGCACATGTGCTGGGAGGAGAAAAAGATAAAAGTATATGAATGTGTAGCATGGCAGAAAGACCTTTGCACTATATTCTCCAAATATTGAAGGGCATTCTGGTCTAACTGAGCCATCCCTGCATTGCTTTGACAGCTCACTGCCTAACTTTACGTAACCGAAGACCACCTGCTTGAGAATTCCTAGACAGCAATCATGGTGTATAGAAAATAAAATGCAAATCATGACGAAAATGCAAAATGTGAAGAAAAGCCATAGAGTTTCCTTGGCATGTTTCTTCAGATAGGGTTTGCCATGGCCACCGTCTGAGGCTGAGAGAATGTAACTTGCCCAGGGTCACCCAGTGGCTTCTTATGCTCTGTTGTAGTTGTTGTTGTATGCCTCCAAGTAATTTCCAACTTATGGCAACCCTAAGGCATTTTCTTGGCAAGCTTTGTTCAGAGCATGTTTGGCATTGCCTTCCCCTAAGGCTGAGAGAGCGTGACTTGCCCAAGGTCACCCAGTTTGTTTATATCCTGGGTGCAACAAATATTAACACATTGATTTATTCCTAATCTCTTCAGGGCGCCATCCTGTCCCCGATGTTATTTAACATTTATATGAAG
>CM034706.1:28139906-28153551 GCA_020142125.1 Phrynosoma platyrhinos
TTTATTATTATTATTATTATTTATTAATCTGAATTCTTCCTGAAATTTACAATGAAAAATGTAAAGCAGTGCTCAAGAAGGGCAAAAGGAAGGCAGAGTGGAGGGGGAGGAAGCTCTGGCCCTCCAACTAATCTACAATTCCCTACAATTCCCAGAAGCCCCACCCAAACTGACTGGGGAGTTGCTAATGCTGTTGTTTTGTTGTTGCGTGCTGTCAAGTCATTTCTGTTTTATGGTGACACTAGACAAACTTATGGGGTTTTCTTGGCAAGTTTCTTTAGAGAGGGTTGACCATTGCCCTCTTCAGAGGCTGAGAGAGTGTGACTTGCCCAAGGTCATCTAGTGGGTTTACATGGCCGAACCAAGATTTGAACCCTGGTCCCCAGAGTCATAGTCCAGTGCTCAAACCACTTCTTGGGAGCTGAAGTCCAAAAGCACCCCAACTCTTTGTGTAAATATGGAATAAATAACATAGGAGAAGAGTTTCTCAACAATTGCTGCTTTCCTCAGCAATAAACTCCAATAATTCCCAGATTTCCCAGGCACTGAACCAGGTGGTTAAGGGGTCTCAAAATGGATTATTTCTGCAGTGTGGACTGGACCCAATCCCTTTTGACAGTGCATTAATTGCCCTGGCTCAGTGCTAACGAATCATGGGAACTGTAGTTTATTGTTGTGGCGCCTCTGGAATTTTACAGTTAAAGCGGGGTCAAAACGAATTGTTTTCGCAGTGCGGATGCAGCCCGAAGTCCAATCCACACTGCAGAGATAATCCATCTTGAGACTGCTTTAACTGCTCTGGCTCAGTACTAGGGAACCCTGGGAATTGTAGTTTACTGTACGGCACCAGAGCTCTTTCTGACAGAGTAGGCTCAATGTCTCACAAAACTACAGATCCCAGGATTCCCTAGCATTGAGCCAGGGCAGTTAAAGAGGTCCCAAACTGGATTTATTTCTGCAGTATGGATGGCCAGGGTTCGAACCCCGGCTCGACTATGGACACCCCCTGGGTGACCTTGGGTGAGTCACACTCTCTCAGCCTCAGAGGAGGGCCATGGCAAAAAAAAAAAACCCACAATCCAGAAGAAACTAGACAAGAAATCCCCATGGTTGTATAGCTCCCTTACTATAGCTCCCCTCTCAGGCTCCCTTACCTCCGGAGGCGCGGCGGAGGGAGAAGGCTGGAGGCCCGGCCGGAAGGAGAAAAGGCGGACCGCGCTGAGGACGAAGAGGAAGACAGGGGGGCTCTGCGGAACCGAAAAACACACGTGACGGAAGTCACGGGGGCGACCGGGGCGGAGTCGGGCAGGCGCAGGGGATGGACCGGAAGCGGGAGTGAGGGGATCGAAAAGGGAGGGAGGCCTCGGGGCGGGGCGGGGCGCGGCTGTCAGTCACTGATTTGTGGGCGGGGAAAGAAAGGAGCGGTGCTAGGGTGGGCTGTCAGTCACTGGTTTGTGGGCGGGGAAAGGGATTGGTAATCCTAGGATAGGCTGTCAGTCACTGGTTTGTAGGCGGGGAAAGGGAGGGGCGGTCCTAAAATAGGTTGTCAGTCACTGATTTGTCAGAGAGCTCTGTTACCACAACAAACTACGAATCCTAGAATTCTGTAGCATTGAGCCCTGGCAGTTAAAGTGGTGTCAAACTGGATTATTTCTGCAGTGTGGATGAAGCCTATGACGCTAGAGACCAAGGTTCGATTCCCTACTTGACCATGAAACCCAATGGGTGACCTTGGGCAAGTCACACTCTCTCAGCCTCAGGGGAAGGCAATGGCAAACCTCCTCTGAACAAATCTTGCCAAGAAAATGCTGTGATAGGTTCACCTTTTGCTCGCCTGAAGTTGGAAACAACAGTTGAAGGCACACAGCAAGAACAGAGCATGAAAACCCACTGGGTGACCTTGGGCAAGTCACACTCTCTCAGCCTCTGAACGACCATGGCAAACCCCATGCCAAGAAAACCCTATGATAGGTTTACCTTCTGACAGTGGTGGTGTGCTTTCAAGTCATTTCCAAGTTATGTCAAACTTGTCTTGGAGTTTTCTTGCCACGATTTGTTCAAAGGAGAGTTGCCATTGCCTTCCCCTGAGGCTGAGAGAGTGTGACTTGCCCTAAGCCAACCAGTGGCTTTCACGGCCAAGTGAGGAATCGAACCCAGGTCTTCAGAGTCATAGTCCAACTCTCAAACCACCACTACACCATGCTGGACCTCTAAGGTTTGCCTGAGGGTCACCATAAGTCAATAATGACTTGGAGCCACAACAGCCAAGGGAGGAACAGTCCTCTTTCCCCTCCAGTGGGATGGAAATTTTTAAAAACTGGAGCCCTGTTCGGCTTGAGGAAAAGGGTGGGCAAATGAATTTCTCCTGGGCCTTGGATCTGGGGATGCATCTACACTGTACCATGGTTGAAGTGGTGTCAAACCGCTTCAGTTCTGCAGTGCAGATCGAACCTAAGAGGCTGCCTGTAAAAACTCTTGGCAGGGAAGAAAAAGAGATGTTAGCTATTAATAAAGGAGGAATTGGAAGTTGGAGAGCCAGCTTGGCGTAGTGCTTTGAGCTTTGAGCACTGGACTGCAAACTCTGGAGACCAGGGTTCGATTCCAGCCATGGAAAACCACTGGGTGATCTTGACCAAGTCACTCTCTCTCAGCCTCAGGGGAAGGAAATGGCAAACCTCCTCTGAACAAATCTTGCCAAGAAAACCCAATGAGGAAAAAACTTGAAGGCACACAACACAACAACAGTAACAGCTACACCAGGGGTAAGCAACCTTTCCCCTTTAAGGGCCGAGGGACTTCAGCTTCCAGAAGCCTCAGCCATGATTGCCAATAGTCCCATGATGGCCAATAGCTCATGGGATTGTGGGAGTTGAAGTCCCTCGGCCCTTAAAGGGGAAAGGTTGCCTACCCCTGAGCTACACTGTAGAAGTGATGCAGCTTGACACTGCTTTCAATGCTGTAGCTCCATCATATGAAATCATGGGATTTGTAGTTTTACAAGGTCTTCACCGTTCTCTGCCAAAGAGTGCTGGTACCTCGTTGTTGTGGTTGTTGTTGTGGTTGTTGTTAACTGCCCTCAAGCCAATACTGACTCATGGCGACCCAATGGATGAGACATCTCCAAGCCTGCCCCCCCATCCTAAAGCAAGTGAAGACCTTTTTATTTTGGCAAGCCTTGGGGGACTGACTGCTCAGGTGGAAGGGGCCTTTCATGTACTATGTTGTTTACATTTGTTGTTCTTTTTAATGGTTTGTTTTTAACTGCCTTTAATATTGTTGATCGTTTGACTGTATATTTTATATTTTACTTTTGTATAAGGTACAATTTTTAGCTGTATCTATTTTCAATTTTATAAGCTTCCTTGAGTCCCAGATTGGGAAACAGCAGGATATAAATAAACTAAATAAAAACAAAATAATTTAGCAGCATTTTGTTTTAATCTGTGTTATAATCTGCCTTCAGTCCCATGCTGAGAGGAAGGTGGGGCATAAATGAAGTAAATGAATCAATTTCACAAAGCTCAAATAGTACTTCCATCCAATTAAATATGCTTAGGACTGGACTGTAAAAACTAGCTCAAGTCAACAGCAGGGAAGCAGTGAGAAACAAAGAGTAAACCAAATTAACAAGACTTATAAAACAAAATTATTTTAGTAAGTACATTCTATACTATGAAGTACTGCACTATATAGTATAGCTGATGTCTTAGTTTTCATTCATAACAGGACTTTTCATAATGGAACATTTGTTATATAAAGTTTCCAGGTTGTTTGAGATGTTTCTGTACACACATTTACTTGAGAGTATACAGTCGGCCCTCCGTACCCACAGACTCTGCATTCACAGATTCAACCATCCATGGTTTAGAAACATTAAAACAATTAAAAAAAAACAGACCTTGATTTTGCCTTTTTATATAAGGGACATTATTTTACTACATCACTGCATATAATGAGACTGGAGCATCAATGGATTTTGGTATCTATAGGGGTCTTGGAACCAAATCACAGCGGATACAAAGAGCCCACTGTACTTCACTGAACATAACTGGACTCACTTCCAAGCAAATGTAAGCATACCCTGCATACACACACCCCACACTCTATGGGTTTTCATATTTTCATGTTTTAAGAGGTCACAATGGCCTTTGGAACACTAGAAAGCTTCCTGTGGGAAAGACACATTGACCCAAAAACATTTGGAGGGTCTAGATCAGTGATTTACAAACTCTGACTTTCCAGAGGTTTTGGACTTCAGCTCTCAGAATCCCAGACCATTGGCCTACATGGATGAGGCATCTAGGAGCTGACGTCCAAAACACCTGGAAGGCTAAAGTTTGGGAATCACTGGTCTAGAAAATATCAGAATAAAGATTAAATGGGTTTATTGATCACTCTGTCCTCCCTCCAGCCTTTCTGCATATCCTCTTGAACTGGAGACTAAAGGCCTCTACAGACTGCCAGAAATAATCCAGTTTGAGACCACTTTTAACAGTCCTGGCTCAATGCTAGGGAATCATGGGAATTGTAGTTTTTTTCTGAGACATTGAGCCTTATCTGTCAGAGAGCTCTGGTGCCACAATAAACTACAGTTCCCATGATTCTCTAGCATTGAGCCAGGGCTTTCTTGGGGTTGTCCTACATCCAATCACTGTTTTGTTAATTCAGAATTAAGACCATCTACCAAACTTATCCTTTCTGTCAATTCCATGGGAAAGAAATAAAAACTCTTTGTACTTCATGTGGAAACATTGAGCACCCCTCAAGGGTACCTAAATATAAATATCAAACTGGCAGATGTTCAGTTTGCAATTGTGGTTCTTACTATGACTATCTTCTGTATCGCCCTCAGATACTGTCCCACTTTCCATGGATTCCTCTTCAGGACTGGTAAATATCACCCTCTCTACAACCCTAAGCCTTTGCTGTCCAATATTCCATACACCTATTTCAGATAGTCATGTATGGTATTTCATACTGAATTGTTACTGTGTGTTTGTGTGCTCTCTTGTATATTTCTAAATATGATCAGCCCTCTGTTTTGTGGGGAATCTGTTCTGGATCCCCCGCGAAAATAGAAACTCGACAATATTCAAGCCCCATAGGTTTGATTGGCAGCACATGCCCATGAGTGTGCATAGGCACACACTGTGGGCTCACGCCCCATTATGTTCCCCTCCATTTCCCATCCACAGATAGGGATGGGACGTGGATTCGAAATCCACAAAAACGTCGTTGCAGTTGTAAAATTCTCTTTTCACTAAGCTTGGATTTCTCCTGCAGTTAGTACTGGTATACACAGGTGAAAATGATCCTTAAGGTTACCCAACCTCTCGCAGGCCTCCTGCTCAGCTAACAAATTCCTTCAAATATGTTATCACTGTCAGTGGGGACCTTAGGTTCCCCACCTTTCTGGGTAACACAAACACAGTGAGTGATCTGTTTTTAAAAGCCCCATTTTGAGCTACATAGTCAATTCATTTTTTTTTTAAATTAGAAATGTCACAGACAAATCTCTCTAAAGCTAGAAATATCTCAAAACAACCCCAACTATCACATTTAAAAATACTTTACATAACTATCAGCTGATTGATTTGAGTTTTACAGCTAATGTGATGTTCACAAGACATTCTTCCACTGCCAAATTTCTCATGGCATCCCTTGTAATAGTAGTTTCTAACTTTCACCTTTAAATGACCTTTAAATAACTGTTTCTGCAATGATTTGTCTGTTGAGCAAGGTAGCATGCATATCATTGAAGCCTTTGCAGATGATTCTAGGCAGAGCTTGGAAAACTTAATTTTTTGGCCTGCGAAAATAAATATTTCCCAGCTATGATTTGGGGACATCAACATTAGCTTTGCCTGCTCAACTGAATTGCTAACCTGATGAAAACCAGGAGCATAACCTGGAGTACTTCCCTCTGCCAACAAACTGTCTTGGCTAATAATGGCATGCAAACTTTCTAAATTTAGGAAAATGTGTGTTCGATTACTGGCTTTCTTTTTAATGAATCCTTGTCAAGCTTTTAAGAAATACAGTTTAAAAGCCACTGTGTTAAAATCGAAGAGCTGTAAGAAATTTATTGGGGAGGAAGATCATATCTTATGAAAAGATTGGTTTAGATAAGAAAGATACAAAAAATACAAAATCACAAAACAGCAATTTCTTTATCAGGTCAAGTAAAATGTACAAAATGCATCATGCAAGATTTTGAAGCTTCACTGGCTTCTCCATCAGGCAGAGATGTTAAAAATCACACAGAAGAAGAAAAAAAAATACAGTGTTAGAGTCACAAAACTTCATTCTGCTTCAGATATTAACTCTGTTGTCAGTTAAGATGGTCTAGAGCAGTGGTTTCCAATTTTTGGTTCTCCATTTGATTTGGACTTCAGATTCCAGAAACCCCAGCCAACTTGGCCAACAGACAGGAATTATGGAAATTTAAGTCCAAAATAAATGGAGAACCAAAGACTGGGAACCACTGCTCTAGAGGGATATCAGTACAAGCACAGATCACTCCCCTTCTTGGCCATGTGAGGACCAGGGGCAAAAGTCAGTAAAACACAGGCAATAAAATTTCAAATCCATTAGAAGCAGCAGCAAAATAACTTCTATTGAAATCCAGGCAACCTCTGTCCTGTGCAAGCCTAACTGTGAGGCAACAACCAACTGTAGAACATAATGCCTTTTTTTAGGAAACGGAGAAGAACCCACCTTCTTAGCAAGAACATGTATATGCAAAACTTTTTATAGCTTTTTAAATGAATAATAGAGAAAACATTTGTTTTCTATATTACTCAGTTGGCCTGATTTTACCTGGATTTTTGAAGAGGTGAGTAGGAGCAGTGTTGCTGAATGTTTCCAAACTACTAGGAAAGCTAGTGCAAGGTCTCATGATCATTTCCTTACCCCACATTTAGTATTCTGCCCCCCTTCTCCTCCTCACATAGCAACCAAGGATCCTGAGGGAAGGGGATATTTCTGTCCAGTTTCTCCACTAAAGCACACCCACAACAACCAGTAAAGTAATTTACTGATTTGCATTGTTTACATATAAATCCAAAAAGAGTGGAGGGGGGACATGTGGGAGAGTTGGGGGAAATATATAGGAAGTTAATGTGAGCTAGTACGGTATATACATTAATAGTAACTGATCATATGTCCAAAAACTATGTGGAATACACATTCAGTATGATCTTATGACCATGATGTCTCATGAACAATGTCTGGTGACTGTTTTGTCTTTTCAGCTTTGGAATATGAATCTCTTAGCTATAGTAAGAGCATGCAGACTAACCATGACAGCCATCAGTTAAGTTCCATCTGCAAAGATATAATTTAAAAGTACATATAATTACTTTTATAGTACAAAGTTAATACATTATAACAAATGCAGTAAAAAAGGAATTACTACTAGGTATGTCCCCCTCATATGCCACAAGGAAGCATTATCTGTATAATTGAGCCAGTGCTTAGCTGACGTGGTCAGCTTTTTTCTAAAAAGGCACAGTAACGTCCAATATACATGAAATTTAGATTTTTGCTGAACTAAGCATTGTTTTAAATCTAAGAAGATATTAGATCGTAAAGCTAGGAAAATTTACTTATGGTTGATTTGCACAGAAAAATCTATGGTAACTGTTTATTCTATGCCATTTTAACTTAATTGACATAAATTGCAGCACTTTTCAAGAGACATTTGTAAACTATACTTTCTGGTTTCAGTTTCTCTGAAAGTACAAGTCATGCTTCCAAAACAGCAAAAATAGTTGAGGAACTTACTATGTGGACAGGGAACTTATATGGTCCATATATGGACATCAACAGATGTTACAAATGTAGATATTTTGATATCATGCTAGAGTGCAAATGCTAAGTAGACTGCAATACTGAAAACTGAATAAATAGCAAAACAGAGGGAAAAGGTGAAAACAAGTTAAACTACCCCAGCAACTCCCTCCAACATGTTAAATAAAAACATAGATATGTATATTTGGCCACCAAAATTGAACTTATAAGAAAAGTAGAGGTTGGTTAAAGAAAAAATAATCTCTGAATACTTTTTGGAAAAAGCCATTAAGTGGTTAAAATTTAAGGTTAAAATTTTTAGTTTACGGTATTTATTCAAGGCTTACCAGACCTGGTTGTTCCATATTACATGTGAAAATGGTTAGTTCTGAATGAAAAGTTTGTTGAAACATGGTCAGCTGCTCTTTTTTGTGGTACAAGAACCTATTCATACTATTTCCATCCTATTTCTACCACTGGTACTAAATTTTCTGTTGAAGAAGTAATGCCCATCACACATTGACTTCATTAACTAAGATATACCTGTATTTCTAAGCCAGGGAAATATTGTAATAGTTGTATGGGCTAAAGTCATGTCTCTTGATTGAATGTTGATGTTAAAATACTGGCTGAGAAACTATTGACAAATGGGAAGAACAGAATTAATGGTAGTTCTTTGTTGTTGTTGTTGTTGTTGTTGGGTGCCTTTAAGTCGTTTTTAACTTATGGTGACCCTAAGACCAATCATGGAGTTTTCTTGGCAAGATTTGTTCAGAGGGGGTTTGACTTTGCCTTCTTCTGAGACTGAGAAAGTATGGATGTTATCACACGGGGGCAAATCTGCTGGTTAATCCACACATATCCCAAACAGAAACTGGATTTGTGCCCCGTGTTTTCACACGACGTCGCACAGAAACTGGACAGAAAGTGGACAGAAACTGGTGTAGATTTCATAAACTCTTTCAAAATAATTTCATAGACATGTCTCTTTCAACTGTTGTAAACCCCTTTGAGTCCCAGAGTGGGATATATTAATAATAACAGCAGCAGCAGCAGCAGCAACAACAACAACACGTCTTTTCCCTAGTCTGGGATGCAAGGCTTACAACAATTAAAAAAGAGACACAGCTTAAAATATATATCATGTTAAACATATAATTAAATTATAACAGTGATGGCAAACTTTTTAGAGATCAAGTGCCCAAATTCAGTGGCATTCCCGCACTGGGTGTCACTGGATGCCAGGGGAGGGACTTTTGGGGAGCAGGAATTTCAGGGGGCAGAACTTCTGGGTGGAAAACCCAAGGCACACTCTCTCAACCTCAGGCTAACAATAGCAAACCCCCCTCTGACTATATTTGCCAAGAAAACTCCATGATAGTTTCACCTTAGGGCTGCCATAAATCAGAAACAACTAAGACACCACACACACAAGTCACGCTCTCTCAGCCTCAGAGGATGGCATTGGAAATCCCCCTCTAATGAAGTTTGCCCCATGATTGTTTCATCTTAGGGTCACCAGGAACTGACGCTCGGAAGGGAGGGAGTGTGCTTTGGGCCCATAAGTTGGAAATGCCTTGAAAGAACAACAGTAACAACAACAACAACAAGCATAATAAAGCACAGAAGGTGCAGTTCAATAACAAGAACAAAGAGAGCCAGTGGTTTGAGCGTCCGACTAGAGACCAGTGCTCGAATCCCAGCTCAGCCATAAAACCCACTGGGAGAGCTTGGGCAAGTCACATTCTCTCAGCCTCAAAGTAAGGCAATGGCAAACCTCCTCTGAAGAAATCTTGCCAAGAAAACCCCATGGATGGCCTCATTACACCTCACAAAACTACAGTTCCCAGAATCCCATAGCAAGATACAGGTCTTCTGGACAGAAGGGGCACATCTCCTTGTCACAGATCAGTTTTCTGTGGGAGAACCAGGACACAGCAAGGAGCCAGGCTGGCCACATGCACCCCACTGCCCTCCCTACTTGCTGTGGCCACTCTGTGCCCTCAGAGATGTCTCAGAAAGGGCACGCATGCCACAGGTTCACCAACACAGATCTAAGTAAAACTAGTGAGAAAAAAACTATTAAAATAAAATTTAAAAAGACAGGTAAACAATCAAGCACAATTCTGCAAGACCAAGTCACCTAGAATGGTCAGTCTTCAAAGACAAAGTCTTCCAAATACAATACAAAAAACATTGCAAGAGGCTGGATGGTCATCTGTCGGGGATGCTTTGATTGGGAGTTCCTGCATGGCAGGGGGTTGGACTGGATGGCCCTTGTGGTCTCTTCCAACTCTATGATTCTATTATTTCAAAAGGCACCTGTGGGCTTGATTTCTTTTCATCTTCCTACATAACAGCCTTGTTATCACCATTACCATCACCCACAAAATCTAGTGCAATCTCCCTGTCATCTACGCACATCAGCTATGTAACTATTGTTACTCTAAAAGTTCCACCACCATTAACAAAACATTGTAGTTTTCTATAAACCTCTCATGCTCTTTTAGGTAAGGGTACAAATCTTGCCAAGAAAACGACATGATAAGTTCGCCTTACGGTCGCCATAAATTGGAAATGACTTGAAGTCATAAAGCAACAACAATAACAAGTAGATTAAATTCTGAACCTAAACTAGTCTTAAGAAACAGAATTCCTTGTTGCTGCTTGTATGACTAATGGACTAGAAAACATGGAAATTCAACATACCAGCTATCTGAAAAAGAAATGAGCATATGTTGCTGTGGAATATTTTTAGTTACTATTTGTGGTATGAGTGGAGCAACTGTAAAGCTTCAAGGGACACACTTTCCTTTTGATCTTTTTTAAAAAGCTACTTTGTTTCACAACTAGCACATTGCACAATACTTGTCCAACTGCTTACATCAATAATTCAGTAAATGAAATGCTTTTCTGTCATAATTTAGTACAGTAAAATGTTGAAGTAGCATGAGCATGTTAACTCATGTGCAAATCCCTATTTCTTATGGAATTACAGAATCTTGTAGAATAAATTATTATGGGGGGTTGCAGACTGCCAGAAATAGTGCAAATTGAGTCCACTTTTAGGGTTAGTGTTAGTGCTAGGGAATCATGGGAATTGGTTTTTTTCTGAGACATTGAGCCTTCTCTGTCAGAGAGCTCTGGTGCCACAATAAAATACAGTTCCCATGATTCCCTAACCCTAACCCTAAAAGTGGACTCAGTTTGCACTATTTCTGGCAGTCTGCAACCCCCCTAAATCCTGTTTTTTATAATGATGAAAGTACCTTGGTGTCCTTCTGCTAGTAGAGTTCACACTGCTGGTAGCCTGAATTATTCTCCCTCCTGCAGGCCTTTGTATACTTCCCAAAAACAACAACAACAACAAATTTCTTACCTACCGCTTCCTAAAGATCAATGCAGAGAACAACAGATTAAAATGCCAGAACAAATTGATACCTGTTAAAAACACAGAACTCCAATTAAAATACATAACCAGATAAAAGAGGATAACATCAGTGAAAAGAGCACATGTATGAAAACAATAGATTCATAATTGAAAAATCATCTAGATCAGTACTGGAACAATGCTTTCAAGGAGAAGATTTATTTCAGAGAATGCAGGGTGTCCAGAGAAATAAGTGCCAGTTGCCTGTGTGAACTTAGCTCAGAGTGATTAACTTAGAGCTAAAACAGCACATACATCATGATTATTTTTAGAAATGACAAACCCTGTTTAATGTTTAATCTGTTTTTCTCTTGGTTTTAATCTTGATCAATGCATGGTGTTAAATAAGAGTTTTGTAGATACCACAGACTTCCAAATAGAGGAAGAAATGGGTCCAAGAGCAAATCTAGTCTGAACTCCCCCCAGAAACCAAAATGATTAAACTCAAGCTAACATACTCTGGACGTGGCATGAGACAACATAACTCATTAGAAAAAACAATCATGCTTGATAAAGTGGAAGGAAGTAGGAAAAGAGGGAGACCACATTACAGGTACTCAATCAAGGAAGCCACAGCCCTGAGTTTACAAGGCTGTTAATAACAGGGTGTCTTGGGAGTCTTTCATATGGTCACGATAACTCAAAGTTGACTTGATGTCACTTAACAACAAACATTGGAAGAAGGAACTGAACTTCTCAAAGGCTCATGCTAAAATGAATCAGTTAGTCTGAAAGGTGCCATAAGATTCCTCTCCACCTCCTCCAGTTTCTGTGTTGACTTACAAAGTAAAGTCAGCTATATTCTCTTTAACGCATATTGTCTCCCCTTTGCTAAAGAAATATATTTTATGAAAATATGATGCTGTCAATAGAAGTGGGCACCCCCATCTGTCTGTAGTTCTGCTTCACTCATTACATGAAGTAGGGTTTACTCCCAGGTAAGTAGCTTTTAAGGTTCAAATAATTATTTGAGTATTAAGTTGCTGTAGCAATTTCCAAAGGGGGAACAAATAACAAATGATTTATACGCATAAAGAAAAATAACCAAAGAATAGTCACAATAAGAAACTTGCCAATAAAGGTTCAAAGTCCATTTATAAATTGTAGTAATTAACTGTAAGTATTCATAAACAAGATCAAAGAGCACAAAGCACACATTATCCAGCTCTCATCCTGAAGCCAAATGTAGTAAATGGGAATGCCTTGAAGGCACACAAAACACAATTGCATCGACTGAGGCAGCTGACTGAAAAACACGGAGAACTGGCAAGTTCATTATTTGTTATTTGATTCCTAATAATAATAAGAAGCTCTTTTGGTCCCCAAATTCAGATGCTGAAATAACATGAGTTGCTTTGAGACAGGATGGCCATTTATGCATTGCCAAAAACCGATTAATAATTTACTTACATTAATTTGTATAAAGAGAAATGTTAGAAATAATTACTAGCATATATATTCTATAATGTGTTAATTCTCACCATAGTGGGGAAGACTGTGACCAGGTTAACTGCGTACCTGCTCAGTCTGTTGTCCTTCATCTGTGCTACACAGTCACGCCAGTTTCATACCAACTTTACTTGTCAAGTCCATTCCATGGAATTTGTGAATTTGTAATTCAGTTATTAATTTAGATTTCTCTGCAAAAGAGCTCTAATGCCTGTCTACAGGGAGTTCTTAGAAACTCCAGAAACTCCCAAGATCCTACAGGATAGAGCCAGGGCAGTTAAAGTGGTAAGAAAGGAGGTTTGCCATTGCCTTCCCCTGAATCTGAGAGAGTGTGACTTGCCCAAGGTCACTCAGTGGGTTTAACGGCCAAGCTGGGAATTGAATCCTGATCTCCAGAGTCCTAGTCCAGCACTCAAGCCACTATACCATGCTGGTTCTCTTCCTTATTAACTAAAGCCTTATGTATTAACCAGTTACTGCTCCAGTGGAGGCACTTTTTATTCTGTGCTTTTTTAACATTGCAGAGTTCTGAATACCATAGACATTGACATTCTTCTCTCCAAAAGAGGAGAGTGGACACGTTTGGATAGCCAACACAGGACAAAGTCCAAGTTGAATTTAACTTGTGTTATAGAACAATCATACTACAGTTGGCCCTACACATTTGTGATTTTTACTTCTGCAGATTTGATTATTCATGGACTTTATTAATATGTTTTCTCTAGGTCCTCCAGTGCGACTCTGACTGATGTTGACCATAGAGTCACACTGCAGCACCTAGAGCTTCCTAGAGAAAGCATTTCTCTAGGCATTTTTAGATCCTCCAGTGCAAATGTATGGTCAATTTCTTCCAGATCTTGTCCATAGATTTGTGATGGAAGGCCTAGCAATTCCTAGAGAGGGGTTGTCTCAGGTTAAAAAAAAGAGAGTACAGTGTTTTCTGGTGTATAAGACTACTTTTTAACCCAGGAAAAT
>CM034706.1:28153651-28166241 GCA_020142125.1 Phrynosoma platyrhinos
CCTAGTATATTGGCAGTCCTTCCTCCCAACACTTTCTCATTTTCTCCCATTGGAGAAAATTATACGGCGAGTATATCCCAAACTCTATATTTTAACTGGAAAATTGGGGGCCGTCTTATACACCCAGTCGTCTTATACGATGGAAAATACTGGTAGTTTTTTATTTGTATTTTTTTCACTTTCATGGGGGTCCTGTGCCCCTAATCCCCACTGTACACCTAACAAGAAATAATAGGTAAGATTAGGTGAGGAGTACATACCCTTTATTGCTAATGAAAAGGTGAGGAGTACATACCCTTTATTGCTAATAAGAATGCCCACAAGTTATGGGAAATGACTTCCACATCAGAGGGTCAGAATGAGATTTCTAGAAAGATTGGATGTCAGGAATCCACCTTATAACCCCACAAAGAAATCTGATACCTCAGATAAAGAATAGGATCTTGGTAGTCCAACACTGGGAAATATTGTCTACACACTGCTGCTGTTGCTTTCCATCTATGCTCAAGGCGATAATGGGAAATATGTGCCTAGTTCAAATTACACCAAAGCCAAATATTTTGGATTTATTTCCACAGCCTTCCCTAAATTTAGGTACTGGAAACACCTGAGCTTGCTAGCCCATAATCCTAGTTTTGATAGGCAACTAATCCTTCTGCATTATTTACAACTTTTAATAAAAAGTTGTGATGAATTAATCAGTGCAAAGGGATATAGCTTCTGAAATTCCATGTTGAATCCTGGAGAAGTCCATTCTTATAGCTTGTTAAGGCATGCACAGCAGCTGTGCGATCAAGCTCCCTTTTCAAGTGGGGACAAACAGGGTTTCAGATATCATAAGCTGACTAACATTTCAAAGCTCACATGCCTGAAAGGACATTCTATTCTACATAGCTAATGCCTCAAATATTATCTTCAATGAATGGCAAGTCTGATGGAGTGTCAAGTTAGCTATGTGTTAACTATTGTTAAGTAGAATTGCACTACAAGTAACATTTCCTTAATACTTTTGCTGGTAAGCAAGTTTCCTCAGATTTACTGGCTTTACTTTTGATAAGCATGTAAAGGATTTGGAAAAGTTACAGACTTTAGAGTTATGAGCCAGCATGGTGCAGTGGTTTGAGTGTTGAACAACACAGGGTCAATTCCCCACTCAGTCATTAAAATCTTGGGCAAGTCAAATGCTCTCAGCCTCAGAGAAAGGCAATGGCAAATCTCCTCTGAATAAATCTTGCCAAGGAAACCCCATGATAGGTTTGCCTTAGCGTCACCATATGTCAGAAATAACAAAGTTATGGTCCACAACAAGTAACTCCAGGCTATGGCTCACAGTCTCAGCCACATAACTTTTCTCTGGAACTTATCTGTGGGTCCCTGTGAAACAGACTTGCATTTGTACCTGCAACATAGAAGATATTTGTTTACTGTGTGTTAGTCACTTTTCCTGGAAAGTTTTCTATTCCAAGTTACCCATTCAGGGAAGGTCAAGCATTTCTAAAAACCATCCTTCTTCAATAGATCTGGATAACAGTTTCAAATGCAAGATTCTGGGAATCAGATGCTACTGCTGAAAACTGCTACAATCATTCTGTGTTGATCCATTCATATCCAGTACTCACACAGCTCCAAACAACCAACTTGCTGCAGTTGAGTTGGAGCTGAACTAAATGCTCTACCTCCAGAACCTAGGAAAGTTACTTTTGAGGACGGACTACAACTTCAGAACTCTTCCAACCAACATATCCAGCTTTCCTTATTCCTTTTATTTCTCACTCCATTATCACATTTTCCTTTTGTGTTCTATCTTTCTCTCTCTCTCTCTCTCTCTCTCTTTTCAATTGTAAACCTAGGGGCAGGACATTCTTTTTGTATTGATATGTAAATCACTCTAAGATTCTTTCCAGGTGTACAACAGGATATATATATATATATATATTTATAAATAAATAGTAATTAATCAATAATCCCTTCTCTCTGAACACTAAAAGGGTAAAATTAATGGAAGTGAGCACGCTATCTTTCGGGAAAGATGTCTTTCATAGTAATTGAGAGAACTAGTTACTCACCCAGTAAATAAGTAACCTATGTGTCTGACAGCCTCTCTGCTTAAAAATCTATGTTTTAATTATATTTTAATTGTTTTACAAAGAATGTTGATATTGTATTTGTTTTATGATGCATGCAGAGATGTTGTGTTAGAGGGCAGCTATATAAATATCATAAAGAAATAAATGAGCAAATGGCTTCAATTCCAAAAGGAATTGCTAATTTGAGAATATCCCGTGTCTGCAGGAAAAAGCTACCTGAGTATAGCCCAAAGATAATTAGCAGGGTGTGTGCCTAGTTTTAGCAAGTCAACACATGGAAAATTACAGTAAAATTTACTGCAACCAGAGAGTCTTGCATTTTGTTACTTAATAAATTGTACCACATGAAAATATTAAGTTTAAAGAGATGTTTGTAAAACTGCCAGCTGGAAAGTAAATGTATGTTGAATTCTGGCCTTCTGCAGACCAAATTATGTAATTGTCTTATATTTGTGCAACCTCACAGTAAGCCATCAGTGAGTAACTGGAAACAACAACTAACTATTTTGTAAAGAAAAGAGTTTCCATGCTGAGCCCATGGGGACAGCAGTGTGGGCTTCCTTAGCACAGCTGATCTTAGCCTTTTGAAAACATGGAAAATATGTAGGAGAGTAGTGTTGACATTTAAGCCTAATAACTTAAAGGCACCAGAGCCTGTTTGACCCAGGGTCAACTCTGCTTAGTACCTGGATGGGAGATTGCCAATGAATATCAGGTGTTGTAAGCTATATTTCCAAGGAACGAACTGGCAAAACCACCTTTGAGTATTCCTTGCCTATGAAAACCCTATGAAATTAATGAGGCCATCATAAATCAACAGGCAACTTGAAAGCACATACACTCAATATAACTTAGAATTAAAATCTCACTAGTGGGGTTTATCCTCCATTACGTGTGCAAGGACTGTGGTATTATATGTTTTAATATTTCCTTGTGTAAAGGATCAAAGTCCCTCTGATTTTGTTTGGGGTTAACTGGATAGAAATTGTTTCAACACAATTATAAATTTGTCTTGGTTTGCAGCATATTAGATTTGGTAAAGGCAGTAAAATGAGTTAACTTCCTAGAATGAATAAAGTCTTTGTAGTAAATAAATTAGCATGTGAAGCAAATAAATAGTAGAACTAATGCTGTTCCAGTTTTTCTTAGCTATTTCTAAAATGATGTTAATCTGAGGAAGCCCTTCCAAGTACAAACAATATCTACAGTGGTTATAGACAATGTTACTTCCAAACACATGTATGAAATAAAACTTTTTACCTGCAGGAGTCATGTTGTAGAAGCAGTAACGTATTAAAGTCTTTTACTCCACATCTTGAGTCAAGTCTCTATCTTCAAGTCTCAAGCAGAGTCTCAGGTCCTTGAAAGATACTTTCAAATGAAGTCGAGTCTCAAGTGTGAGAGCCGACTTTAACAGCAAAAAAAGGAGGTAGTGTGTGTGTGCCTGAGGGTGGAGTTTGAATAACTAGAAAATCAAGAAGATGTGCATAAAGTTAGGTAAAAACAAATTATAATAAGCAATTTATCAAGACTGATTTTTTAAGGAAAAAAATGAAATCTATTCAGCAGCATGTCCCAATGCCACATCAGAGTAGCCTTCTAAAGCTTTTCTTGGAGCAGCAGGCAAGACTCACCCCAATAGTGTGGAGTATGTTTCTTAGAGGGGAACAGCAAATACATTAGGCAATGGACTTGAGGCAGGGTTCTACAGGAAGAGGAGGCTTCCTGTACAGCAAATGTAAAGTACTACTTTTGTCATCTGAGTAGTAGTAGGCAAAAGCCAATGAGATGGAAACATTGTTCAAAAGAGAAAAACTTTCTGTTCCATAACATTTCTGGATGAAGTTAGACCAGCAAGATGGTCGCTAAATATATATTGAGTTGAGTCAGTGCATTATTTATTGAGGAGTCAAGTCTAAGCGACTAAAGTGACTTGAGTCTAACTTGAGTCCAAGTCAATCGAGTCAAGTCTACATCACATTGTAGAAGACTTCCAAGACTGTTATTATTTTTGTTTCGCTATATGAAAGCTAGAAAACAGCTGCTTCTGTTCTAGCTTGGATGCAATTATTCAATGTCATTAACCATTTTCTTGCCTCACATTTCTAGCTTAATCCATTTCTCTTTTACTTGGTGTAATTTTGGCTGCATAATAATTCTACAAACAGTAGGTTCCTGGGGGATATAAGAGTATAACTATGGTGGCACAGTTTTCCCCACCAAAGCAGTGTTTGGCTGCTTAGAATTACCCCTTGATGTCTCCCAGAGATGAGATTGTAATAAAGGCTATGTGAATCAATCCACTCTTTGCCTTTCCAGTGGTACTTACATTGGGCTGAACTCCTTTGCTGAAATCTTAATGCTCCTGGTGCTATGCCTTGTGTTAGTTGGAAACATCTTCTGTCATGGCTGTCAGGATAGAATAGAAGAAGGCATCTCTTAGGAGCTCTCCCTTTATTCCACCGAAGTCATTTTCATTTATACTTCCATTATCAGGGAACAGGATCAACTCATGAGCAAACACAGGATCTGAACTGAATTCTAAATTGAACAGGATCCCAGCATGATGTGAATTTGCACTTAGGGAGCTACAGGTATCAAAGTAGATGTGTTCCTGGGAATGACTTCTTTAACAGAAAATTTGGAACTAGAGGCAAAAATAACATAGAAATAGTACAGACAGATTATTACACCACAACAAACAAACAAACAATCAATCAAACAACACTATGTTTCAGCAGTTTTAAAAAATTAATATATATATGTGTGAAATGAAGCAATCAGGTGAGGTAAGCCTCACATAAGTAAATAAAAACACGTGGAACCTTCTGGAGATCACTTGAAAACATCTTCCAGTATGCATCCAAGGATTATTATTTTTTTCTTGGACCAGCCTCCACTTTTTATTATGATTTTCATTTTGGTGGCCAGACTTACACATCTATGCTTCTTTAATATGCTATCTGCTTTTCCCTTTTCTGATTTGTTATTTAAACATCCTCAGTAAGATTTCCTGGATGGAGCTACAGTTTACCTTGACAGTTTTAGATAAGCACATGCAGCTATAGTAGAATCTGCTTGAGTTTATTGCAATGTTTACTGCAGATACACTGTTGCAACCCGAAAGTCTGTTTCTCCAACCCTCTTTCACCATCCTCCAAATTCTAATGCTGCTAAAAATGCATTTAGACATTTTAAATGCATTTGAAGAATAAAAGGGGAAGCTGTATGGGCATAAAAAGACTTTATCAGTGTGGGTAACTCCAGGCTGTCTGCCTTTGCAGACTGCCAGAAATAGTGCACTTTAAATTGAGGCACAGCCCTGGCTCAGTGCTAGGGAGTCATGAGAATTGTATTTTTTTTCTGAGACATTGAGCCTTCTCTGTCAGAGACCTCTGGTGCCACAATAAAATACAGTTCCCATGATTCCCTAGCACTGAGCCAGGGCAGTGCCTCAATTTAAAGTGCACTATTTCAGGTAGTCTGTAGCATCTGAGATATTCAGGACAATTATGGAGGGCCCTAGGTGCTCTCATTATTGAGAGAAGAGAGTATACTGCAGACAAGATACAGTTTTTAAAAGACTGATAATAAGGCTTCCTAACTGAGCACTGATGACAAGTTATATTTCTCCTTATTACAGAACTTATCAAATTATAATTGTTACATCTTTTATATTCTTGTCAAGTTCGTTCATATTTATGAAACAGGGGCCAAATTATGTGTAATTGTGTGACTTACAATAGGTAATCTTAACTGAACATTAATATTTATGCTGAATTATTTAATTTGGTACCCTATGTGCAGGTACATGGTATTTGTAAATACAAATGCAGTCTTAATTCTGCCCTTCTGCTCTAGGATATGGTCTCAAATTCATATAAGATTAACTTTCAGTCTGTAACAGAACTTTTACTGTTAAATGTAGTCCAGACTGCAAGGTTGATACTGATTACCACACAATAAGTTCATGAGGAAAGCAACTGGTTGGTGTGTATTGGTTCTGAATAATTTTGTATAATTTTTATGATGGCAAAGTTAGTGAAATATGAGATAGGAGGAAATTAGCCAACAAAGACTTGAATCAAATTTAATCTCAGCTGTGAATTCACTGGGTATACCTAAGAAAGCTATTTACCCCCTCCTATATATAATGTGAGTCTAGTAGCTAGCTATTTATATTTATTTATTAAATATTTCTACGCTGCTTTGTAAGAAAGTAATCCTTATCAATTAACAATATCAAAAGGAAGAATAGTCCCCCTGCCCTCTAAGTAGTTAAAATAGCACAACTGATACAGACACAACTTTCAGTATTTCTAAGAGTGTTGCCAAATCACATAATCAGTCACAACGTGCTTTAAAAGACAGAACTTTACTGCCTGATAGAAAAGTACGCAGTGAAAAATCTGAAATAAATTCCTGCAGAAGTAGGTCCCAAAACTTTGGCTCCACAGCAAGAAACCCAGTATTAAGCTTCCATGAATTGCCCCTTTGGCAATGGGGGACTGCAAAGCAAGGCCTTAGACAGGGATCCAACAAGAAAGCAAAAGAGAAAGGCACCAAATAAAACAAACACACAGCAAAGAAACTCTGCTCAGGAGTCCTGAAGTCCCGAAATGCATTCATTCTCAATGTGTTTCGGAAACAAGATTTCCATCCTCAGGGAAATTGGCAATCCACAAAGGGTAAATTCCATGGCCCTTTAATTTACTGAATCAGACTGTATTTGGCATGCCTAAGAACAGTTTATCCCCTGCTCATTTTGATCCAAGTGTACAGGCAGGCTCATGTCAGAGGGGGAAACACCTTACATAATGTGTGTTCAGTGTTTTCATCACTTAGAAAAAGTTCAGAGTAAATATGGATTTTTAAAAATCACATTCTTATATGCATGCACAAGAGATGAAACTGCTCAGATGAAGGTGTGAATGAGGCAAAACTACATGTTAACCCTTGGGTTTTGTTGTTGCTGCTTTCAAGTTTGGAAAGTATCTTCTACAGAGATGCTCTCATGTGCATGTAGGTGTAATCCTTCCCTTTCTAGATCCTATTTTAATAACCTTCTTGAATGCAGTTATAGATCATAGAAGTGAAACTCCTGTTTGCTCCAGTTCGGTTCAGGGGGGGAAATCTAAAAAATTGCAACAAAAATGTTTCTTAAATCAAATGCTAAGGTGAGTATGCTCTGCCACATGCTGTGTGTTCTAATTTTTGTGTGTGCAAATAAAACTGTGTACATTGAAATATACTGTCTATTGGAGATCCTAATACATGTTCCACCTAGATAAGTAATCATATGGGACAAAGCTTTCACTGTAGCAGCCCCTTCAATGTGAAATTCCCTGCCAAAAAAAGGACAGTCTGACTCCATCCTTCCTGAGTATCTGATAGTCAGCTGAGATCGTGCTGTTCTGTATGTCATTTAGTCCTTGAAATAGGATTTGCTTTTGGACGATGTTAATGATGTGCTTTTCAAAACTTTTTTTAAAAAAAGTTTTAATCCAAAATGAGAATAAGTGTGACCCTCCAGATGTTGTTGAATTGCAACTCCCAGTATTCCTAACTACTTTCTATGCTGGCTAGGGTTGCTGGGCATTGTAGTCCAACATACAGAAAGCTGAACAACTCAATTCATTGTAATTTGTTTTTTAAACAGTTGTGCATTGTTCTAAGAGTCCTGGCAGACTAAGGTCCAAAACACACTGCAGAAATAATCCAGTTTGAGACAGCTTTAACTGCCTTGGCTCAACGCTAGGGCATTCTGGGAACTGTAGTTTTGTGAAACATTTTGCCTTTTCTGTCAGAGACCTCTGGTATCACAATAAACTATAATTCCCAGGATTCCCTAGCACTGAGCATGGGCAGTTAAAGGAACTGGCTTATTTCTGCAGTGTGTGACTGCTTTAATTGACTTGGGTCAATGCTAGGGAATTCTGGGAACTGTAGTTTTGAAAGGCATTTAGCCTTTTCTGTCAAAGACCTCTAGTGCCACAATAAACTACAGTAATTCCCAGGATTCCCTAGCACTGAGCCAGGGCAGTTAAAGCAGTCTAAAAAATGGATTCGTTCTGCAGTGTGTTTATTTATTTCAAGGATTTATATCCCACCTTGAGTCCCATTGTGGTGCCACAGTAAACTACAATTCCCAGGATCCATGGCAGTTGAGCAGTCTGGAACTGGATTATTTCTGCAGTGTGTTTTGGACCTTAGAGACAATAAACAAATGTTTTCATAAATAATAAATTAATGTTAACTACACAGATGTAAACACATTAAGCAAAGCAGCTTCATTTATATACCGTTTCATACCAATTGCTTAATATTTTAAAATAGAGCCAGATATAAATATATTTAATGAAAAATACATAAAATAAAGACTAGCACTTAATAGAAATAAGTTTGCTGAGAACTCCCAGGCCAGAAAAGTAGTGAAGAAATAGCTTTTGACTCTCTCTCAGATACCATTAATTCTGATCTCTCTTTTTTTTCAACCTGGGAGACCCTTTTCACTCTGTCCCAGCAAAGGTGTGTATAGATGTGCACACATATGGTAACAGCACCCCTCCCACAAGCCAGCATAACAAGAAGTTTATAAGGTTGTGTACTCCTATTATACAGTATATGATGATATCTCATGATGATATTTCCACTTTACAGCCCAATTTAGCTCTTCAGTGTATAGAGCAATGTTAATTTCACAACCAAAATTAGTGTTTTGCAATCCTGTTATTTTCCTCTGCGTTACATAAATATGCACCCTCTGTTGTACAAATTAAGCCAGTTAAAACACCACTCTTGATATTTCTTTTTGTTATGTAAGTGTTTCAGGCTCCATGTGGGATGTTTAGTTCTAGATGATATCTAGCAGGGCTTTCTATCTGTCATACCCACAGCTACCCCGGAGAGATAATAACACCACCAGTGTCTCCCCCTCCGCCTGACCCATTCTGTAAATATTTTAAAAAGGACTAGCATGTGATCTGTCAAGAAGACTATGCTGAACAGCAGAGTATCTTGTGAGGCAAAGTATATGTAAGATGAATCACATGATTTTTATAAATGAAAAATAAGAAAGGGTGCAAGTAGAGTAGAAGAAACAGGAGACACAGGTCTAAAAGACATGGCAGAGATACTCCAGTTTGAGACCACTTTAACTGCTCTGGGTCAATGCTAGGAAATCCTGGGAATTGTAGTTTATTGTGGCACCAGAGCTCTCTGGCAGAGAAGGCTAAATGTCTCCCAACACTACAGTTCCCAGAATTCCCTAGTGTTGAGCCAGGGCAGTTAAAGCGGTCTCAGACTGGATTAATTCTGCAGTGTGTTTTGGACCACAGACACATAAAAGTTGCTTGACAGTCCAGATCCCTCCTCCCCAGCTGCTTTTGACTTCATGGAGATACTATATCAGGGACTCCATGTATTTTCCCAAATGTGTGGAAAAGCAGCATGCATGAAGAGAAAATGTTAAGCAAACCCATCTAGCTCCAAGTACAGTTCCTGAGACAGCTTTTAATTGAAACAAAACTATTGGGAGATGTCTTCATATGCAGGGCAACCAGATATCCTCCTTTTCCAGGACACATCCTACATTTAAACCAGGAGGAATTCCAAAATGTCTTCCATTCTGAGCATGACTAAGAGGCATGAATTTATATTTATATAAGTGTTTTTAGCTTTTATTTGATAATGTCTTACATTTTCTCAAATGTCCTACATTTTATGGTGCCTTGTCCTCCTTTGCGGTTAGGACATCTAGTCACCCTGTTCACATACCTTTTCTGTAATATCTGTTTTGGTTCTTCAGCTTTAGATGAACACCAGAAAGATACATAGTCAAAAAGCTAGTCCTTCTCCTAATTGTGAGGATCCTTTGACAGAAAAAGAATGAAAAGATAGGTGAGTTACAGAGTTTCAATATTTGAAACTTTTAAAACAACCCCTATTTGTTAAACGTTGGCATTCTTATCTGCTGCTGATAGGTTTCTAGGACAAGACATACATTTCCTTTCCTATAATAGGTCCAGTTTAAAGTAATAAGGAAGGAACATCTTTTAACTGTCCTTACAAACACGTTGTTACTTCCATTGTCACACACTGATAAGGTACAGAGAAGTCATGCAGCATCTCTTAGGACTCTGCTTTGGCTTAGTTGTGTTGAAAGAGCAATTATGTCTAAGTTCATCTCCAACAGTCTCTGAAAGAAAACATAAAATACAAAGAGGCAGGTGCACTTATGCAATTCGTGCCACAGGCTAAATGGTAGCAAGATAAGTTCTTAGCAGAACCAATGAAACCAATATGTACTTAGTACCCATAACTAACTTACAGGGCAATCCTAATGTTTACAAAGAGGCAAGTTCCACTGTGTTCAGTGGTGCCTACTCACTTGTAAAAATGCTTTGGTGTTCAGCAAAGATACAAGGATGTATTTCTTCAATAGGGATACTGAGAGGGGGAAAGATGAAATAAACACAGCCTTAATAAATGTAGTTCAAAGATATAGTTGCGTTAGTTTGTAGAATCAGTATGTGTATTTAATTGTTTTTCAAATAACTTTTATATTTACACTTTTATCCAAGCTTTTTGTATAGTCTTTAATCTATCATTTTAAAATATATTGTTAGCCACATATCCCACCTTTCTCCCACCTTTCTCCCAATAATGGGACTCAAAGTTATTGGGAGAAATTACTTTGAGTCCCATTATTGGGAGAAAGGTAGGATATAAATGAAGAATTAAATAAAAGAAAATGAACTTCAAAATTTACCACTACACACAGAATGATTGTATATATTATGTTACATCAGGGATTCAATCTGATATTTTCTGTTTTTGGTTTGAAGAATAAGTGGATCATTTTCTTCCTTCACAAATTTATGCCTAAAAATTTATTTTCCAGTACTTCAAATATGCCTGGAAGCTATATGCTCACTGGGGTCTAGCTATATGCTCATGTTATTCTTCCACATTGACCCTTTGTTCCTGAAAGCTGTCTGACCCAGACAGCCTTTTTTATGCAAGTAGATCATGCAATTTCTTCAAGCACCAAAATTAAAATGACAGCAGCCTGCAAGTGCTCCTCAAGATCCATTTTAAAGTTTAAAGATGATGATGATGTGCACTGTGCAAACACAAGGAAACTGGTGCTCATCCAGAAAGATAAACAAGCAACAAAAAACCCACACTTTAACTGGATTGGTGCATGACACGCAGCTTTTCAACAGGTGTAGCATTTCCTGCTACAGAGATGTCAGTGATATGGAAAATGTCATTTATTGGGTTTTACAACCTATTGTGCAGCTGCTCAGAAACAGCCCAGAGGGAAAAATAGGTTCTGTAATAGACCACATAGTTTTCACATGTATATGGATTAAACTCAGAGGAAGGTGCTATGAAAATTGGAGGAAGGAACAATTTAAGATCTGCAAATGGCACCATATTACTAGCAGAAAACAGCAAAGACTTGGAATGACTAATGAAGAAGGTTGAGCATTGTTGTTTACAGTTTACACTTGAGCATTGTTGTTAGGTACCTTCACATCATTTTTGACTTATGGGAATCCTAAGGCAAACATTTCATGGGGTTTTCTTGGCAAGATTTGTTCAGTGGCAGGGTTTACCTTTGCCTTTCTCTGAGGCCAAGAGAGTGTGACGTACTCAAGGTCAACCAGTGGGTTTCCAAGCAGACATTTAAACACTGTTCTCCAGAGTTATAGGGCCTTTGCAGACTGCCAGACATAGAGCAAATTGAGTCCACTTTAAGGGTTAGGGTTAGTGCTAGGGAGTCATGGGAATTGTTTTTTTTTCTGAGACATTGAGCCTTCTCTGTCAGAGAGCTCTGGTGCCACAATAAAATACAGTTCCCATGATTCCCTAACCCTAACCCTTAAAGTGGACTCAATTTGCACTATTTCTAGCAGTCTGCAAAGGCCCGTAGTCTGATGCTCAAACCACTATTCCACACTGGCTCTCAGTTGAACATTTAAGAAAATAAAAATAATGACCACAGATGATTTACATATAACTTTAAAGTAGATAATGAAGACATTGGTCTAATCTGTACTGCAGAAATAATGTAGTTTGACACCACTTTAACTGTCATGGCTCAATGCTATAGAATTCTGGGATTTATAGTTTTGTTATATTTCACCTTTTGTCAGAGCTCAGGTGACACAACTACGAATTACAGAATTCCATAGGATAATAATAATAATAATAATAATAATAATTTATTTATAGCCCGCCCCTCTGCAGAGCAATCGGGGCGGGTTACAACATATTAAAACTGACAGGTTAAAACATCTCTCATCCCATAATCCCACCCTCCCATCCCCTTAAAACAGAATTAAACTAGTAAAGGAATTAAAACACAACAATAAAAACAATAATAGACAAACATTAGAGCAAGGAATTGGAGTAATAAAATCAGATAAAAAACTCACCTCCCAACAGACAACCGCTCCCAGACTTTGGAATGGCCTGCCGGATGAGATCCGTCTT
>CM034706.1:28177665-28201422 GCA_020142125.1 Phrynosoma platyrhinos
ATAGGTGAATGTGATAGCATTTTTTATCACCTTAGGCTGATCATATCACCTATGGTTCAAATACAGGGGAAACCTTTTTAGTCTTCCTTGCATTTAATTTTTTTTGAAAGTTTTTAGCTCTCTGCACTGTTTCATTTTGTTGCTCATTTATCTTTACTCATTTATCTTTTATTATATGTTGTAAAACCCATAAAAAGTAAAATTTACCTACCGATATAGAGTGTTACCCCCATAGCATTATCTATTGTTGGTTCATCTAAAAGTATTAAAATATATTTAAATGAATTGTTAGATCTGAAGCTTATTGTATGTATTATATATTTCTTACAAATAAAGTGACAAACACATGGGGCTAGTTTCAAATTTTCTTAATTTTGGGGTCAGAAGACAGTCTTAAGAAAATGGAAAGCAAATAGCTCAATGGCAAGGCACATGTTTGCATTCCGGAGGTACCTGGATTGCCATTTAATAGGATTGCCCTAGTTTTAGGTACTTTTGGCCAAGACAGTGGAAGAACCACTGTCAACCAGAAAAGTGGAATACTGGCCTAGATGGAGCAACTGTCTGATTTTAACAAAGCAGTTTTGTATTAGTCATATCTACAACTGATCTAATACTTTGTTGTAGTGTGGATTTGGTTCATTTCTGAATTATGGCAACCATAAGGGGAACCTATGATGGAGTTTTCTTGGCAAGATTTGTTCAGGGGGGGGGGTTGCTTTCCTCTGAGGCTGAGAGAGAATGACTTGCTCAAGTTCACCCAGTAGGTTTCTATGGCTGAGTGGGGATTCAAATCCTGTTGTCCAGTGCTCAAGCTGGTTTTGAACTATAGGTGATATTATCAGCCTAAGCTGGTAAAAGATGAAAGAGGTTTCCCACCTTGATTTAGATCAGTGATTCCCAAACTTTAGTCCTCCAGGTGTCTTGAATTACAGATCCTGGAAGCCTTGGCCAACATTTAGAAATTCTAGGAGCTGAAGCCCAAAACATCTGGAGGACCAAAGATTGGGAACCACTGATTTAGATGTATATTGGTTATGTGGATTAAATCAGCAGAAAGTACTGCCTTTATTTAAAATTGGAGATAAGATGGCAAACATTATATTAAGAGTAAGTAGTATTTAGTTTTGGCTCTAGATACTATTTCACCTTAATATAATGTTTATCATCTTATCTCTAATTTTAAAAAAGCAGTACTTTTTGCAGCTTCAAGCCACATAACCAAAATACTTGCATATGAATCAAGCTGGGAAACCCTTTCAGCAGGAGGGCTGAATTAGCTGAATTCAACATATTTCTCAGAGGCTGCATGCCAGTGGTGGGTGTGACCAAAAACAAGTGGGCAAGACCAAAAATACCAGCATATTTTAGTGTAAAGCTCCTACTTCCGGTAATTAAATCTTGAGAAAGGTATTTCACATTTTTAGAATAAAAAAATCTGTCTAAAAGCTGGTAAACTATCAAATTACAGTGCCATAAGGAAAAGGTGTTGCCATTTGGCTCCAAGGCCTGAGGCTCCCCACCATTGATTTAAATGTATCTGTAGCTATGAATTAGAGTCTAATCCTCCAAAGCTATAGTATCTTTCATAGAATAATAAGAGCTAAGGGGGATGTCAAATATTAGCTAATCCAGCCCTGTACCAATACAGGAGACCAAGTGCTATAACATTTCTGAAAGATACTCATTCAGTCTCTGATGAAGGGGAGTCCATTTTCTTCCAAGGCATTCCACTGCCTAATAACTTACACCATCAGGAAATTCTAATGTTTCATCTATGCCTATTAATAATCCTGCTCTCAAGAGGTGGATAAAACAAATTTGTTCTGTCTCTGATGTAACTTCAGATATTTGGAGACAGCTATCATACCACCTCTTCTCCAGGCTAAATATGCCTGGCAGTTTTTACCTTTTCCTCAGTCTTCAGTCCTTTCACTAGCTTCATGTTCCTTCTTTAGAAACTGCGATGCTTAAAATCTTCCTTAAAGGGCACTGTCAGGGATTCCAAGTGACATCTGACTAAAGCAGAATAGAGTGGTTCCTGTTAGTTCTTGTGATCTGGACACTTTATTTTGTAATTATTATCTGTGGTTCTTAGTCTTTAACATGGTATGCTACCTTGTTTTTTAGGAAAATGGATAACATGGCTTTTGGTCTGGAAATTGTTTACAATGGTGGTTACAAAGATGGTGGTGAGTTCCACAGTTTGGAAAAAAGAGAATGTAAAAAAGCAGTAGGTGTGTCCCATTACCACTTCTGCCAGAGGTCATATAGGGTATACAAAGCAAATGAATGAACTGTATCCTTTGCTTCTTTTAATTCTTGTTGCGTTCCTCAGAGACACCAGCTAAAACCTTCTTTAGAAGTGTATTTGGATGACTATATAAAATTTTCAGCATAGTTCAGTGAAATCTTTTGTTGGGCTTGGCATCCAGGCATGAAAGTAATCCAGTCCTCTCATTCTCATAAATGCCTGATTTTGTGTGTGTATTTTTTGAGTTGGGCAGGGAAAATGGAAAACAGGACCTATTTTGACTGTTCTTAATGCTCTGTGGGGTTGGAACAGTTTGTTGGGTTATTTCCCATCTCCTTAGTAGATGAGTTCTACATAAGTGATAACAAGTAGTGAGAAAGGACTCCTCCCTTTTCAAACCTTGATTTTCTGAGAAACAGAGCAGCTCTCTAGAAAGAAAAGTAATGGAAAAATAATTTAAGGGGGGAAAAATACAGAATATAAATGGATAGATAGGATAGACCAGCTGTTATTGACCAATGTTAACCAATTTTCTCTTTGGCTCTTCCTACAATATAATTGCCTTTTTAGACCTACTAATTCAAAGTGGACAGGGAATTAATATCTACATCTTAGATTATTTTAACCTTTGTGAAGTTTTATATTTCTAAGATTTTAATGATTCCCATTAATAATTTGTAGTCCACTTGGAGTCAAAACATGGGAAATGAAAGCTGGATTACATATTCTGTATCAGTGTCACTATTTTTGCTACAATCTATTCTAGGTACAGTTCTCTACATGGCATATGCTTGTTGATAAAAGTGATCTCTGTTCACACCAATGTCTCTGTACACACCAAGTAGTATTATGGCTACAACTCAGTTTTTCCACTGTCAGCAAGTGTTAACATACTGTATTAATCGTCCCCGTCCCCCGTCCCCAAATTGTAAATCACCTTTAGTCCATTATAGCTTTTGTCTCAAAAAAGTATTTTAACTTGGTATTTGTATGTTTCCATCATTCACTAGTTACAAAAAAATAGTGCACCTACTAAATTACCTGCATCCTGTATGTTTTGTACAATACAATGTTTTTACAAGCTTTACTGAATGCCTTTTCATGTGGAATTTAACACTATGTCCTTTGGGCAGCATTACTCCTGTAGCATAGCTCCATTTTAAATGATTATCTCTCCCTCTCCATTTTTAATCTAAACTTCCTTGTTCTAGCTGAACTACAAAAAACATGCAAATATGTTTATCACTTACCTTAATTCTTTGACCTTGCCTTTTCCTTTTGTCTGTGAACCTAACGAGATTTTACAATACAGTACAGTGAACAGAACACGTGAAACATTCCTCTGTGTCTGCACACTGCAGGGGGATTTTGGTCTTGGGTGACTGTTAAGAATGCTACAACCTGAACATGCAGATTTTTTATTTGTTTATCACAGTCAGTGTAAAAGGTACTTATTTTGTGGACCTGGGTTTGCTTTTATTACTGATGAATATTTTAAAAATTTCCTTCTTCACAGGGCAAACTCTCTGACCGGGTTTACAACTATCCAGAGGGTTTAGGAGAAGTGCTTTATCGAGAACAGTTCGACTTCAACGCGGAGCCACCTTGGGAACCTAGCTGATGATAGTAGGGTTCCATCTCCTAACTTGTCCATGTAAGGTTTTTTTTTTATGTTTGTTATATCTGATACAGCGTAGACCAAACTAACAAAGAACAAACAAATAAACAGCATATGTAGGAGCCTTTCGTTCAGTTCTACCTTCTAGAATTTGCTTTTCCTTTGATTGATCAAAATGTGACTGTAATTCAAGAAAGCATGTTAGCATTTATCTCTACATCTGTGGTGGTTTGCACTCATCTACCATCCCTTTTTGTATACCTGAATGTGTTTTCCCTTAATGGAAAGACATAACTTTTCATAAATCCCCCATGTTCACTTGTAACTTATGTTAATGTGCTAATTGGAAGATAATGATTGTTTTAGCAATGATTTAAATCTTAGTCATATGTTATGCATAAATAACTATTGTTAAATCACCAAGTGCTTCACTTGTAGAGTATAGCCTCCAAGGCACACCTGTGTGTTTGCAACTTACTTTTACAAATGCTGTTTATTAAACTATTGTGTATTACTGGATTCTGTGTTGATTAAAGATATACTGGAGAAAAGAGGGACTAGCTGCTGCATTTAATTTGAATCTTCACAGCAGGTAATCGGGTTTAGCAGACTTGGTCAGATGACTACTAATAATATGTTCTGGGCATTCTTTTTTGTTGAATAATTTGGAGTCAAAACATGGGAAATAAAGCTGACTAGTTGGTGCATGCTTGTCTTTTTAGGTACTGTATGCCGTTATGAAAAGGGAATACAGTTGTCCCTCCCTTTTCGCGGGGATCCATTCCGGACCACCACCGCCCTGCAAAAATGGAGACTTGCCAGTATTCAAGCCCCATAGGCTAGAATGGAGTGTGCCCCTGTGGGTGCGTGCCCTCTTGATTTTAACAGAGGTCGCCCTTCAAAACCGCAGACCTCAAGTCCGTGCAAACGGAGGGGCAACTGTATAACATATGAACCTTCAGTTGCTTTTGTGTACAAATATAACAGAAACTTCCTTAAACCATACTTGATGTATTACATACAGATAAGGAAAGTAAAGTGCCCTAATTTGGATTTTCAGAAGTTAAAAGATGCAGTTCAAACAGGAAATTAATATTTTTGTCAGTGATATCTTGATTAAAGATTAAGCATGCTGAATTCTTGTTAAATTTTGCAGAGTAAGTCCTTTGAATAATGTACCTGGAAGCCTGTGATGTAATGGCCAAGGCATGATTAACCTCTTCTGAACAGTTTTTGAGTGTGCATAATCTCTCCTCAGCCTTCCCTTTTCTCCTTCCTTTCCTTGTTTGAGCAAAGAATAGCTTGCTGTGGTTACCTGATCAGAAAACTATGGTTTGATGAACTAATTGGAAATTACTATTTCACTGTTAGACATCTCACAAACAAGACGTGTTTGTGGGAATCCCAGTGCAGGAATACAGCTGGCTGTTCATATATGTGCGTGTTCGATTATGGAAAACACCCCCCCACCACCACCAGTTGAAGGAAAATTCCATGGGACCTCAAGTCCCATTCTACTCAACGATGATGCACGTGGTTGCTTTGGTGGAGCTGCCTGCACATGCTGCCATTGAAGGGAACAGGGCTGGGCCATCTGGATATGGTCCACTCTGCAAATGGCAGCCCCGCAGATAGGAAGAGCTGACTGTATGTGGTCTGAATCTTTCTGTTAGTTCCAACTGGAATTGACGCATCCATCCAGCGTTGATAAATTAACATTGAATTTGTGGGTCTATTCTAGTTGGAACTAACAATAAGACATCGGGCCCTAGAATGATTTGACTTTTAATATTTAAGTTTTGACTATATATGTATTAAATGATATGTGAGAATGGCAAATTTTCCCCAGTATGCCAGGGACTAGTACCATATTTGTGCCTGTTGGCTAAAATTGTTTATTTGTTTCCTGGAAAATTGCCAGGTACTAGCAGCTCAGGGATGGGTATGGGTCTATGGAGCACCACTATGAGTAGAACCTAATTTAGATATTGTGGATCTCAACTACAGCATAATAAACCTTGAACTAGACAAAAGAGTGGTAAAATATGAAATTACTATCTTGTGTGTAACTTTCCCTTTCAGTTCATTAGTACATCCTTGTAATTTGAATTCCTTGTTGTTGGCCAGTCTGCCAAGTTAGGGTCATGCTGACTGAGCATGTGAGTTTGGCCTTGCACACTTGTTCCATATGATCAGGTTGTTCAGTACTCTATTGCCAGAGGTGACTGGTGTTTCTTGTCCAAACAATCTGACTACATTGAGAATCTTGAGAATCTTATCCAAACAATCTGATTACACCGAGAATCCTTTAAATTTGAGTACATTTTCAGATTTGTTTTGACAAATTGTTATCATTGGTAACCATTTGCCTTATAAATTGCTGCCCATCCCAGAAGCAATCTAAATGTTTGCTCACTTTCGCATCACACACAGTTTATCTAAACATTTGTTGTGTAGTGCTGAGGTGCTTTAGCTTTTATTTTGCAATAAGGTTTGTTCTCCATGCATCCCATATAGATATTTTAGATTAGTCATCACTAGTAAATCAAACTTTGATCAAGCAGTTTGCTTAACAGCAAGTATACTTGCATCTTGGGTGTGCATAAGTTTGAAAAGACTCAACATGCCCAGGTGTGTGTATGTGTGTGAATTAGCTGCTTAATAGGTTCTCTAAAGTTGTACTATAAAATGATTTATTGAGGAAAAAGGCAATTAAATATAATGAGCTTACTTGGAACAGAGTATTAATTAAAAGTTGGCTTCTCTGGGTATGTGTTTAAATTTCCATTAAAACCATCCCTGTCTGCACCTTCACTTGGGATCTGTAGAAGAGAAACTGTTTCTGTCTTTCGGGGCTGCAGTTTCCTGAGCCTCATCTTGCTGTTCTGAGCATAGATCTCTAGGTAGGAAAGTATATGGCAGAAAAGTCTGAACATAGGATTTAAGGACTAGACCTGGAGTTGGTTAATATATGGTCTGATGTTTACAGGAATTGATGGCTAAGAGTTGGGTTTTTCTCTTTCCTTCTTTATTTACTGGAAGTCTTAATTACAGACTTAGTATAAAAGAACTATCTTGGGTGGTGACCTCAATAACTTTATATTAGGCTGTTTTCCAGAGAAATATGAAGGTTCTCATTGAGGCCTCTGAAAAGTTTCTTCTGCAGACTGAGGGAATGTTTTTCTTTTTCTTGTAAAAAGTCAGGTGGAGGCTCCTTATGTGAGTGGTTAGTAAACCAGCCTTAAAGCAGAGATCTCTGCTTCAGACATAACAAGAAACCCTGACTTAAAAAGAATAGGACTACCATGCCAGTGTTAAGGTGTGGTGTGGAGAGGGGGGCTGACATTCTCATCTTAATAAATTATGGTCTGTAAAAGAGAAAATATTAATATCTGAAAAAGTCCTAGGAATGTGTGTGGGCATGTGCCTTTTAAAAACACGGAAATTGATTTTAAATAAAATATTTTAAATCAGGTCAGGCAAAAGGGCTGGCTGTGGGAAGCATATTGCTTTGAAGGCCCCCATTGCTATCATTTCTGGTTTTGGAAAAAAAAACACCTCTTTTTTAAGCTGAAAACAAAATGAAAGTGGTGACCACAAGTGATATGACATCTCTTCCAGGTTGCTGTGATGTGCTTGTGTAGTCTGCACAGGTGAAAAGTACCCCCCCATCTCCCACACAATTGCCTATCCATGGCCGAGAGCATAAGAGGTCTTTTTAAATTTTAAAAAAAGTGTGTGCAGGTAGAAGTGCAGCCGTTCAAGGTCTGTGTGTGTGTGTTTATGATGATCCCATACCTATCAAAGTTGCCCTCTTCAGTTTAAATATGTTTGTCTGTCTGTCTTTATCTGGAGTCTTTCATCCACTGTGGTCATCACTACAAATATTTTAGCAACATTAAATTATATTCCAAATATAATGCTTTGAGCATGCATCAAACCACTTATAAAGCACAACTTTCAGGAAGTGAACAGTGGTGTAATAATTCCCAGATAAGAATTACTCGTATCTGCTCTTAGCATTTCATTTTAATTTCCAGCATATCTTTTGAATGTTATGCATACATGCTCAGTATAGAAAGGAAAGAGAGCTACTTAAAGTTAGTTACATGAGCTTTTAAAGGAAACTTAAATGAGTGTATAAACTGCACTTTGAACTGAATATGGTTGAAAATTGCTTAAAGTATTTTAAGCTTGCTACGCCGTAATAGTAAAACTTTTCCCTTTGGATTTAAAGGCTGAACTACATGTTGAGCAAAATAGCAACTGTAACACAACTATAATTAAAGCTTTTATTTGAAAAAAATATTGTATCTTTAAAAACAAAACCCAGCTCTCTTGCATGGGAAAAACTGGCACATTGTTGATGTGAATGGATAGAATCACACCAACCCACTCATTGCTAGTTTGTTAGGTGCAGGGATTGTTCATGATAGTATAATCCCAGAAATACTGGAGCATACAATTTTGCTGAGCTATGTAGCTGGGCTTTATGATTTGTTTGCAATATTACTACTAATGGTATTCTCATTCTGATGGGAAAAGAAGGGATGGAGGGAGAATAGCTTTTAGGAAAATACTGTGCCATTGCAAATGATTTTTTTGTTATATTTTCTGTCAAACAGTTTGTTGCATAATTTAAGGACCCAGCTCTAAGGCTTTGGCTTTTTGGCCTGTCCCTTGTGTTTCTTGGTTTATGACTGTCGGCTTTGCGGAATACGGCTGAGATGAAAGGATTTCTTGAGGATGCAAACTACTCCATTGGCTTACTGGATGAAGGAGTGAATGTTGCAGATGTCATCGACAACTGCATTTATGAACATACACTTGTAAGTTGCCCCCCCCACTCAATTTTCAAGATTCTCTTTCTTGATGTTTCAATTGATGATATTATGTTCTCATAACTGAATCATAAATTTCACTGTGTAATTGGGAAATATTGCAACCAACTGTCTGGGACAGTAATTAACAAAATAGGAAATGTCCCTTATGGCACTGTTGGCTAGTCATCATGGGATTGTACTTTTAAAATTCTTACATATAGATCTTATTTTTCTTCTTCTCTAGACTGGAAAAAATGGATTTTTTATTGGTGATCTGGGAAAGTTGATCCAACAGCACATCCACTGGCAGAATGTGATGGCACCAATAAAGCCCTTTTACAATGTAAAATGCAACTCCACCCCAGGTGTACTTGAGTTATTGGCAGCTCTAGGAACTGGGTTTGCATGTTCGAGTAAAGTAAGTATTGTTTCTGTTGGTACTTACCTTGTGCACTTTTCTAATGGCCTTTTCTATCTGAGCGGTTCAGTTCTCAAAAATAGTTTGAGAGATCCTGCTTGCTGAGCTTTGGTGACTGGCAACTAGAGATTTAAAAAAAATCCTTTGGCAATGCTGTTTATGGAGTACCTCTCCTCTTTGAGGCACTTGCTTGGTGCCTGCCTGGTGGATGGATATTTGTTTTTGAAGAGTTTATGCTGGCATTCAAATCAAATGTTCCCTAAAGTAGCTTGCTCCAGCTTAAATCACTCATAAATCAACTCATGCTGAAAGTAGAAACCAGTGTTCTTTCCCCTCACATCTGTAGTCATGGAGTAATTAGCAGTTTGAGCAGGGCGTTCTTCATGGAAACTAGTGGAGAGGGAACTTTGCTTGTTCCTGTCCTAATCTGTGGGACTAGGTTTGCGCCCCAATTTTTATTGTCTCTTTAGTGCCAGATAAAGACAGGTTTTTACTTTCCTGTGTGCAGTGGCTGACTTGTTAACACCCCAGCAAGTCATCTTATACGAGATCAGACCTGTCCATTTATCCCTGAATTATCCACAGACTTCCAGCAGCTCTTAAGGGTATGAGGCACAGCATTTTTCACATCACTTATTGACTGATCCTTGAACTCAGAGGGATCACAGGAAGAACCTTCTAAATACAGATCATCACGCAATTTCAAACTGATTTATAGCCCTTGTATTGGACAGCTTCTGCATATCTTTAGGTATTTGTATCTGACTCTTGAAGCTCTTGTCTAATGGCTTGGATCCAACAACTCAAGAAGAATACTACCTGTTATCCATTATTATGTCCAAGATCATCGAAGAATAACTCATTACATGTCCAACATGCATGTTAAGTTTAGACATCAGGTGCCTGTAAGGAGAGTGTACAGGGTGGTAAAAATAAACATGAGCATCTTTCAGAACATTATAAATCCTCAACTCTTTCTGTTATACAGGGGGAGGGGGGAAGAATTGTGTTGTGTTTTGACTTGCAGATAATCAAGTGAAGATGAAATATTCTGAATCTTTTAAATAGGTCAGGCTGTAAACTTAAATTCCTTTTGATATATCTTGGGATAGATTGTTAAAATACAAGCTATGTGGAACTTTCAAAATGAGCATGTAATAAAAAAACAAACCCTTAATTTGTAAATCTTTATGACAATTATTTTGCAATCTCTTGATTTTCTGTTTCAGACTGAAATGGTATTAATTCAAGAATTGGGCATTTCCCCTGAAAACATTATATTCACAAATCCTTGTAAGCAAGCTTCTCAGCTAAAATATGCAGCTAAAACTGGAGTGAACATTTTGACATGCGACAATGAACTAGAATTAAAGAAAATTGCTAGAAATCATCCAAATGCAAAGTAAGTATAAATGTGTTCATTTTACTTATTATTGTGGGAATTTAAGTTTGGAAGGGTAAGTTTCTGAAATACCTTTTACAGAGTAATATCCCTTGGGTGTTCTCACATGCTTCTCTTTAAATTTTAAAATTTGAGAGTGCATGTTTTTTAAAGCAACAAAGTAAAACTAATTTCCAGTGGAATTGTTTTATTAAGTTATATGGACAGATAATATTAATATGTGTGTGTGTGTGTGTGTGTATGTATTAAACTTTTAATCTATTCTTTGCTTGGGACTCTGACACCATGAATTAGTCCATAATGTTTGTGGTGGCGGTGGTGGTAGTGGTGTGGGAATCACGTACAGATCTCGAACCTGCTGCTGTAAGCTGTGTACTAGAACTGTGGTGTTGTACCAATGGTGTACATCAAGTTTTATTCAAGCTTACATGGGTAGCTTCAGATTGAAAGGAGCAAAAAAGGTATGGCAGTAGATTAAAGCATTTAAGCCAGTCAGTGGTAAGTATGTGCTCCTTGAAAATAGCAGAATATGAAGACTGCATTTCAACCTGTTGTTGTGTGCCTTCAAGTCATTTCTGACTTATGATGACCCCATCATGGGGTTCTCTTGGTGAGATTTGTTCAGAGGGGGTTTGCCTTGCCTTCCTGTGAAGCTGGGAGAATGTGGCTTGCCTAATGTCACCTAGTGGGTTTCCATGGCCAAATGGCTTTCTATTTCAGCTTGTTGTTGTTATGTACCTTCAAGTCATTATGGTGAACCTAAGGCCACAGGGTTTTCCGGTGCTGACAGCGTTTCCGTGGTTGAGCAGGGAATTGAACCTTGGTCTCCAGAGTTCAACTCCACTGCTCAGACCACTACACCACACTAGGTCTCATTTAAGCCTGTAGCATTCTTGACTCTTGTACTGAGAAAAAGACAGGATAATAAATAAATCAATAGTGTACAGTGCTGGTAGACGAGATTCTTCACTTGGACACCTCCATTTCTCTTTAGTCTCTGTGTGAAAGAAAGACTTTAATAAGCAAACTTGTAAAAACGCAGTGGTTGCCAGTCTTCACCTGTTTTGTCTTCTCTCACACTGTGGAATGTATACTGTCATCCAAAGTTTTAGGACCACTTATCTGCATATTTAACAAAAAAATAATAGAAAGTACTTGGTTATATGTCCTTAAGGGCACATCTGCACGATTGCTGTTGACCTCCTTTTGAGGCACTAAAATACACAGCTGGAAATGTTGGTAATTGACTGTAAGTAGCAGTGAGAATTTCCATATCGTTTGGATACTTCAGCAGTGACAATGAAAAACTGATATTACCATTTTTCCTGTTTGCTATATGAATGAGAAGACAACTAGTATAGTCTGCATCTAGTCACTGAAGAATGTTATGCAAGCATTTTGAGATGTATATAGTCAGTTATTCAAACCTCTAAGATCAATATTAGTAACTAAAGTTCAAGTTTGCAAGAAATTATTCATTTTTTCTGGGAACCAAAGACTTATTCTCTCAATACTCCATTTTCTGGGAAGCGTGTAACTGATACTTCAGAGGAAAAGCTGCCCTTCAGCCAGTTCTTACAAGGCAAGTAAGAACTGAAGATATTTAAAAAATAATGAGGAACACTTTAGGAAGTACTACCTAGTAGAAAGAAAAATATAGGAATGCTTTCTACTTCAAATCAGCCATGTTTTTAAAAAATCAACAATATCCCCAAACCAGCTGTATTCAGAATGTTTCAGAAAGTTGAATGTCAGAGGAACTTAGGATGTCCATGACTACATGTAAGGTAATGTACTTTTGTTACAGCATTCAACAGACTTTCTGCTACAACAGAGTCTTTAGCTGCTGCATTTCCAACCCCTTTTCTTTTTGACTCCATGTTTTAGGCCCTAATGGCTAGTTTTCTCTCTGTACAGGATTGTTTTTATTAGGTTCACTTGGCTCGTCCATCGATGGCACTGGAGTAATGGCAACATAATCAACATACTTCTGACAGTCTTCAGGCTTCACATGTGCTGATGCTGGTGTAAACCAACTGTGCCCCAATCATCTTCCCCTTCTCTTAGGCTCTTGCTTCATATTGCCACAGAAGACATTAATGGAGATGAAGAGATGAACATGAAGTTTGGCACCACCCTGAAGAACTGTCGTCATCTTATGGAATGTGCAAAGGAGCTGAATGTCCAAATAGTTGGCGTCAAGTGAGTAGACTGGTCATTTAGTTTTCACCTTCTCTTTGTTGCATTGCTTGTTTTAAAAGAAGCAGCAGAGTTAGCATTTATTATTTCCATAGCCACACTTCCACTTGTGTCTCATACATATTAGTAAAAATTATTTAATATATTACCTTGTACTTCCAAAAGCAGTATTGGTAGCAGACAGGAGACTGAATTTTCAATAGATTTACATTCTTTGTCTTACATATCTGTTGTATAATGCAGGAAGGCCACCTCTGTTTTATTACCTTATTGCATGACAAAATGGCTCTTTTATGTTGAAGCCTATTCCTAGACTAATTTTAACATTAGATGACCACAGCATCATAAGTTCCATAAAATTTTGATTCTGAAATGTGGTTACATTCAAATAACTGTGCTTCTGTGCCTCAAGTATAACCTGGCATATCTTTTTGAAGAAAAACTATGAGCAATGAAGATGTCAAACAGAATATTTAATCCAAATCCTTCATTACTAACACTGCATCTTTTTTGCTCCCCTTCTGACAGCTCATTACTTGTCTTGTATATAAGCACCTACTCAATCCTAAACATCTATATTAACAAATAAGCCCAGTATTTGAATGGGGCTTACTTCTGAATAAGATCACAGTCATCTTATTTGGTTTACTGGGCAATAGTCATCTGTCTGAGTTCATCCATTTGGTTTAGATTTGGCCATCATGAGAGGATTGAGAACTGAGTTATTGTTTTATATTGTTTTTCAGTTGATGTTTACGCGTTAACAGCTGTTGTTAGGGAACAAAAATGGCCACGACTACTGTGATAACAGAATATCGCTAAAATGTTATGCCTGTTCAGGAAGTACTTAGTCCCTAGGGAGTCAATGGAAACATGCCCAGTTGATGGTGCCTTTGATTCTGTTGAGTGAGGAGAAAGGCTTGAATGAATTGTGGAGGAGGGTATGTTTGATTGTGGGACCTTTCTGATTCCTTTCTCTAGGATAGAATTGCAGGATCATAATATTGCCTCAGGAAACACTATCTGGTTTGATTTTCAGCTGTTTACCAAACTGTCTTCTTTCTTTACTACAGCTTGTAATTGACATTGTAACTTTTGGCCATATATACAGAATTGAAGATATAAAAAGAAACAAATGTCTTGTGGCATTGCTGTAAACTGATATGCATAATGTAAATGGCAACATTTATGTTGGAAATAATGATACAGTATTTCCTGCCTTGTACAGTTTCAAAAAGAAATCTCTTAGAATTGCCTTTCTTGTTTAACTATAATAATGATCCTGGTAGTAATATAAATCCATCTCTTTTGTCTTTTTCTTTTTTAGATTTCATGTTTCAAACTCTTGCAAGGAACCTCAAGTATACAAAAATGCGATTTCTGATGCTCGCTGTGTATTTGATATGGCTGTAAGTGAAGTGTTGCATCTATATACACACACATTAAATATGTTCAAATAATATCAAGAAACAATTTCTAAATATAACGAAATCTTTTAAACTTGTAATGTTTCATTACAAGTTCATGGTTCATTTACTGTATCATGGCATGATCTAATAAATGTCCTTGCATAAAGAAGGGTCATTGTACATAAGAGCTAAATAAATAATATTTGTGTCCTCATATGAGTATTCTTTGAACACAGTGGCTTCTATCCATTAGATTCTAATAGATAAAATGACTAGAAGCTGTTTGTTCAAGAGGGGCAATTTATGCAGATTTCTACCTGCTGCTGTAGCCCCATGCCCCATGATCCCTAGAAGATTTTAGGAGACCCTAAGCGTTGTAGCAGAAGGGATACAAAAGCCCCATTCTGTGAGTGCAGCTCCGTTTGTGGTTTGTTTGACCCAAGCTGTAATATTTGCTTAACTTTATTCTGTCATAGAATTGAAGGCACATAATGATCTGACAGAATGTAAAGTCCTGTGTTTTATTATATAACTGTTTGAAGTGCAACAACATTGAAACAAGGTATCCACCTTGTGGAAGAGCTCAGTATTTCAGAAGCCTACATTACTAAATGAAAAGAGCAACAGTTATAAATAGCAAACTCTGCATTTTATTTTAGGAAGAATTTGGCTTTACCATGAACATGCTGAATATTGGTAGTGGCTTTACAGATTATGAATTTGATCTGGAAAAGGTATGAAAGCTTATGTTCTCTTTTTTTCTTATAGAATTGGTATAACTAACTTAGAACCAACCTGATTTTTTCAGTGTTATTTTTAGTTAGCTGAGACTTGCGTTTAGAGTGAATGTAAACTATGAGATTACTTTTTACAGCAAGCAAATTGTATTGTGTAGATACTGGGTACTGAAATAAGTTGAGAATTGAAATGTGGTCCTTCAAGTCAGATATGTCTTATGTTCACATTGTTATATTTTCATATAAAGAATATGGTTGCAGAGCCAGAAGACCTGTGTGAAATATACTGGTAAATAGTACAGGGCCAGCATAAGTAAAACCACTGTATATTTATAGATGACTACATAATGCCAGGCTCAGGCTTTTCAACATGCTTAGAGCAGATAGATGTACTGAAATCAGTGCATTCCATTAAGTGATGTCTGATGTAAATCCCACTGATTTTGTTTGGCATACTCTCAAGTAAACTAAATCAAGAACCAACCCCATATTCTCAGTGAGTAAACTATTACTGCAGTATGTTGGAATCCAGTGTATTGTATTTTAATATGGTATATTTTTAACAACAATTCTAACACTCGCTATGATAATCAAGACTTTTATTTCCTCTGACTTGTGTTGGAACATCATACAGAAACCATGTAACACTGGTTTTGTAAGAATGCACATCTGGTCTGAATTTAAGATGCTGGTGGTGACATTTAAAGCCTTAAACAGCTTGAGACCTTGATACTTGAAAGAGTGTCTTTCCCTATATACATCTTCCTGAGATCTGAAGTCTGCTCTAAGTCCCATTAGTAAGGACATACATTGTGAGAGGATGTGGGTGAGGGTCTTCCAGAAGTTTACTGGAAGCCTGCCAGCAGAAAACGAACGAAATCACACTCTTGCTTATGCTCCCTACCAGCTAATATTTAAAGGTATACTGCATTTCAGACTGAAGACACAATACAATATACAGTCATTGTGACTAATAATCTCTGACAGTCTTATTTTCTGTAAAGGTAGTGGTGTCCTTTCTTAGCTTAGCTTTTAGCCTGCCAAGAATTAATCTAAGAACAAACTTAACATTTGAAGCAAGATTTATAAATTACAGGTGATATACTCTGCAGAAAATCTTTACATGTCTCCTTTTTATTTTCTAGGTTAATCATGTTGTCAGCCCTTTGCTTGATACATACTTTCCTGAAGAGTCTGGTGTAAATGTGATTGCAGAGGCTGGATGCTATTATGTTTCATCTGCATTTACTCTTGCAGTTAACATTATTGCAAAGAAAGCTGTTCAATCTGCTGAGCCTCTTTTCAAAAGTAAGCAAAACCATCCACTTGTTATGTCAGCACAGGTTTCAGATCCAAGCCTTGCTGAAGATCCTTGCCTGAAATTTAAGTCCCTAGTTAGTTTGCTTCCTATTTTAGGTTGCTCAAAAATGTTTATGTTTAGCATTTAAAGAACACTTTCCAGGTGACCCTCACAAAGTAGTTTACAATAAAAATACTAAAACAAGACTATAGGACTTAAGAACAGAGACAATTTTTGAAAAGTTAATTTACTGTGGCAGTTGGGAAGGGAGAGTTTGCTTTGGGTAGGAAGCTGGGAGCTGTTACGAGGCTCAGTTGTATGTATGTAATTTATTTATTCTATCCTCTTTTGGAGTGTCTCTCTGTTCCTGTATTTTTGCTGGTTTCAGTTCAAAAGACCTTTTTATAAGCTAGTTAAGAGTGCAGCCCCCAGAGGAGGAGCAATTTTTTAATGTTTGAGAACTAGGTTGTACTTCTGTTCACATAGAAACAGGGTGCTTCAGATTACAGTATTTTGCCTGTAGCACACGGATGAGCAAAGTATAGTTGTCCAGATATATAGTCCCTGTCATTCCACAGCAGTAGTTTTTTAGGAGTTAGAATCCAACAGCTGAAGGGCCACACGTTACCTCTTCTGTTGTAAGATTATAATTTAAAAACGTAATCTGAGCAGATTTGCTAAGAATAGCAATACTGACATGCATATCAAACTAAGGACCTGTTTTACTTTTCACTCAAAGTACTGCCAAGTGATCAAGCTTAAATGATTCTTAATATATTTGTTTTCGTGGTGTCTCCTATAGTTCTTTACAGTGTTTCCTGTTCATGTCCATGTTCCTAATAAACTTGCTCAACTTTCAAAGAAAAAACTGTACAGTACATTGAAATTTACTGTGAAGTTGTTATTAAAATTTATTTTTTTAAAAAAACAGCAGAACAAGCTGAGAGAGATGACCAAGTCTTCATGTACTATATGAATGATGGTGTTTATGGTTCTTTTGCAAGCAAATTGTCTGACAATTTGACTACTGTTCCAGAGGTTCACAAGGTGAGACCACCTTTTAGGATGAGATCCTCTAACAATCTACTTGCATTACTTTTTGATAGTGTTGGGCTCTTTCACATGGTCCAAGAGATAATTATTGCTCTTCTGTGATGGATGAAAATTATACACACTGAAATTTAAGTGTAACAACTGTTTTTATGTAGAAATACAAGGAAGATGAGCCTTTATTTGCAAGCAGCCTTTGGGGTCCATCCTGTGATGAGCTTGATCAAATTGTGGAAAGCTGTCTTCTCCCTGAGCTGAATGTTGGAGACTGGCTGCTCTTTGACAATATGGGTTCTGGTACTTTGGGTGAACAATCAGCTTTTAATGACTTCCAAAGGCCACCTGTTTACTACATAATGTCAATTGGCAACTGGTAAGTTTGTATTTTATTGTATTTCCACATTTAGCCTAAATCTTGAATGAGATCTTGTATTTAATTCTTTGGGTAATCATGTAACTTATGTCTAAGTAAGGCTATAGATAAAAGAAAATGTGTGTGTGTGTGTGTGTACGTGTGTGTAGATGTCCTGTACAAGCTGTATGTTTAGGTATTACTTTGTGTAAGCCGGGTGATGTCTCAACACATATTCAGGTAGCTTTTACAGCAATGGATTTTTTAAAATCACACATCAATTCATACTTGTGCTATTCCCTTGACTACCTCTTGAAAGCAGAAGCATAATTGTTTGCTGTTGGCTTTAACAGAGTTGCTGCTTGTGAGGCAGTGATCTGATATTAAGTGAAAAAGAGCAGGGTGAAAGAAATGGATTGACTTGGATCAGTGGGTTCATTTTTATCAGTCTTTGTAGAGTGATGGATTTTAAAATAAATTTTAAAAATATGCTTTCTAGATAACTGGAAGCCAATAAGTTGTAATAATCAAAATTCCATTTCCCCTCAAATTCTTGAACACAGAAATCTTTTACTCTAGTTTTTCTTCTGAATATTGAAAGCACAAAGATTAGAACAGAATTAAAATCAGGCAGCATAATTTTCCTAACTGGAAATATTGGTTGGCAGAAATCAGAACAGTATAGAAAGTAAAAACAAGAGGTATAAATGATTGCAGTTGTTTGACCAGCCAAAATTACTTGGGATAATAACATTTCTTCTGATTTCTTTCAGTATTTTACCTGAACATCTGTGTGTTTTTTCAGGTGTGAGATGCAAGATGCTGGATTCACCTCTGAGACACTGATGAAGAATTTCTTCTTTGTGCCTTCATGCATTCAGCTGAGCCCTGAAGACAGATTTTCTATTGCAGCTTAAACAGGCATTAGTGATTCATTTAGCCTTGCAGTTGCACGTCTGTAGTCTTGTCTGGTCACAACATTCCAGTTTGGAAGAAAAATGGAACAATCTTGAATGAATTATTAAAACTTGAAATCAATTGGGACCAGGCAAAACCAGCTTACAACTACATTTCTCTGGGGGTGTAAGGGTTAAATAATATACAGATTTAAACATGTCAAATATTTTAATCCCTCAGCATTTAAATGAAATATGCAACAAAATGGATGACTTAGTTGAGATGGAAACCCATCACTTGGGTTCTCTGTTAAACAGTTTACATACAAGTACAGTTTTTATACTAAGGATTTCTGTTAGAAAGTCTTGTAAAGTTTTCTTTCCCCCAGATATATGAAATGTCAGTGGGAAACAAGTGTGACTTCATTAGCTATGTTTAGTGTATTTAGAATGTGTAAATTTGTGCTTTGAACTGTAGTTTAATAAATGTAAAATTGCATCATAGAATTTGTTGTATTTCACCCTTGGTGTACCTACCCTTGTACGATTGCAATAAAAAATTGTGTTGAATTTGCTGCCCTACCCCCAGTTCCTGCTAACATAGGGAAGATGTCTAAGCAGCAATGAGAATTTAAGTGCAGAAAGGTGTAATGTAATTTATTCACAGATTTTGACAGTTATGTTGGCAAAGCATTAGATTATGAGCACTGTGGATTTCTTTAAGCATCTGATTTAATTATTCTAATATTCAGTTCGTGAACCATGAGACAGTCCATATGAAGTAACCGCACAGTACTTAAAGTACTGCTCTTTTGGCTATTGACAGCAAGGCTAATTTTATGTATGCTTAAAAGAGTAAAATGTGATGAATTGAAAGGGACATGGTCCAAAAAGGTACTTGTGATGGTGTTCAGCCTTTAACTCAGTGGCTGTATCTGAGCCTTGCTGTTTGGGATATACAGTGGGAAAGTTCACTTGAACTACATTCAAAGTGCATCAGCTAGATTTAACAAGGAGAATACTGACGTTGTTACTCTTTGTTAACTTAGATTCTTTCACTCCTGATTACTCATTTTAATTTATTTTGCTAACCTAGTAACCTTGGAAGATATTTTTAAATACATCAAGCCAGAATTAATTTCAAAATGGAGGTTAATATTCCTTACTAATTTCATGTTGTGAGATGGGCTGCCAAGTGTAAATGCATTTTATACTAGTGCCGATCCACAAGAAGTTACTTTTCGTCAGTTCAGTGGAGCAAAAATGCATTGTTGCTAGAAGAATAGCTTTTAGGGAGCATTCCCTTCACTCTGATCACCATAAAATAACAGGTACTATATTTGAAATGCTTTTCACTTGTGTGAATGGTGTCTATTGCTGAATCCAGTAACCCTGAGCATAAAATACAGCTGTGAGCATTGAAGCACAAATGAAAAATCAAACTATTTCAGTTATCCAATTAAGGAAGAAGAATCAATTTCTAGCATCTTGATCCAGTATCTGCCAGGGTTTTATCCGGCAAGAAAATGAGGAGTGACTATCATATCAAGCCTGAAGCCCAGGAGTGTGCTACAAAGTTTTTAGAACTGTTGTGAGTTTTACCAACTCTGTTGTAAATGGTACAGTCTGTATTGTATTTGAGTTTGCCATAAAAAAAACTGGTTTGAACTTGGTATGTATTTGAATTTATATGCTAAAACTTATCTTCTGTTTACAATATTGTAATATCAGTTTTGGAATAATTCAAAATATAAAACTGAATGATTTCTATATAGCAGATTAATTAGTGGAACTTTTGTCTTATGTATATACAACTAGATGCATTTGGAGACTCTTGTTTCTAGAGCTTATGAATCCGAAAATCTACAGTCATGCTTAATGGGTGAAGTATTGTGAAAAATAATCAGATAGACATAACCACTGCTGTCAGACTGATTAACCAAGAACCAGTAAGCAGGTCTAAGGAAAGAGAGCTGTTGAAATATTTCACAGGTATTTATATCACTGGCAGAGTCTCTTGATTTAAACAATCAGTTCCAAAATGACTTCAGTGTGGCAGGACTCATTTGCAGCTAATGCCATAATATTTACTTCCCACACCAAGGTGGAAAGGCTCTCTCCACCATGAAGACAATAGCAAGGGTAGGTGTACTTCCTGATGAATAGCCAGTGCAAGACAGAATAGCATTTGCCTCTAGTGCAGAGAACCACACAGTGGCCTTCCCATAGCATATCTTGTTGGGAAAACACTAAGTGCACTCAGAATTGTTTATAGGGAACCTAGGAAGTGGTCTTAGAACAGATTAGACTTTTTTGTCTTACTCCTGTTTGTTGTTGAGACAACAAACAGGAGTAAGACAAGAATTGAGTGTTTATTTATTTGATTTATGTCCCCCTTTTCTCCCAATCTGTTTCAGTCAATATTAGCTCCAGTATGATGCTGGCTTCTTGATTGTCCACTTTGACAACAATGGCTTCCCAGAGTTCCAGACAAGGCAGTCCCATCGCTTTATTCTGCTACCTAGTTCTTTTAACAAGTTGTCAAAACTGAACTTAGGATGCTCTATATCCAAAATACATGGTCTACCATTGAAAGCTGGATTACCCCCTTCATCTAGAAATCCTATAGGCAGCTCTGAATTTAATGCTGAAACTACAAAGTACCAGAATTTAAGTATTATTTGTTGCTGGATTGAATCTTGTATAACGTTATACATTTCCTTCCCTAATATAGTCATACTCAGGCTTCATTTTAATCAACTAGTAGAAATCGGTGCTGAGCCTCAGAAGACATCATTATAGTTCAAGGGAAATGTCAAACAAATAGCATAGTCTGTATGTGCATTTCCTTTCCTGGATTGTAATGTTTTAAATGCTGATACGTAGAAGGTGTAGATTCTACCAAATGCCTATTGTCTGCAACCCATCTAATATCACAGGATTCCAAGTTGGACCCACTACAAAATGTTGTAGGAGTTCCCCTGTTCTGGATCCTAACCACAAGCAAGGCCTCCCCCAAGATACTCCACTCACTGTATGCAGTTCAAGTAGTGTATTTTTCTCCCAATTTCCACTTTCTTTTTAAAATGGCAGTCAACATTTTGAGGCTACTAAGCACACTGTTTACAGTGGATGGGGTTTGTTGGGCTTCCCCCCCCCCCCTTGGTATCTTTATTCTCACCCACCCACCCACCCACCCCTTGGTACTTCAGATATCTCCCTCTTTATTGTTAGTATAGTATCCCTGTTTCAGCTGCTATCCAAAGTTCAGTGACTGAGGGTCAAAACAGACAGCCTCTTTGTGGTGGCTTCTTGGCAGCTTGGGGGCATGTTTAGATGACGCATACCATGAAGCTGCCCACCCGCCCACACAGCAGCAGCTTTTCGGTGGCACAGCCATTTAGACACCGCACACCACAGGAATGCTGAAAAGCCACCACTGCGGGAAATTTGGGCAGTCTGTTTTGCCCCTGAGTATGCAAGACAGAATTACGCTTAGCAGTTCCTGAGATATAGCTGGAAAACGATTGCCTTGATATCACTTACCTGCTAGCAACTGCCTAATGTTTGCACCCTGTGTCTGGTGCCTTCTCAGTTGCACAGAAAGCTCAAAATGGAAGTAGACTGTCAGGAGACACCTTAAGAAGATTGCATAGCTCTGTGGTAAAGCAACAGCTTTGCACTCCCTGGCATCTCCAGGACAGGAAAGAGTCCCATCTGAAACACTACAGAGGCTCTGTTAGTCAGTGCACAGTAGAAAAGGAAGAAGAGCCCTACTAGATCAGAACAAGGTCTATCTAATACAGTCAGATTCAGCATCCTGTTCCCACAGTGGTTAACCAGTTGCTTATGGGAAATCCTCTGGCAGGACAGGAGTGTTACATCACCCACCCACTCATGCTCACAGCAAAGCTTGCACAGACTGGAGGTAAAGTACAACCGGTAATGACTAATGGATGACCTCAGTGCCCGGAATTTATCACTCCCCTTTTAAAGCTGTCCAACCTGCTGGCCATCACTATATCTCATGGTAGCAAATTCCATTTCACCCTGCTATTGATTTTCCACATTGTGTTGTAACCTGGAATTGGAATGGATTGTTACCGCTTGATGTACACAGAATATCCTACAATGAAGATACAAAATATTTTTATTGTGGCAAAAAAGCTAAACACCACCAAACTGGTGCTTGCTTGTTGTATAAGTATTACTATATATATACCCTGAGTCAGTACTTGTTAAAAACACCTTTCACAGCATTTACATCTGCAGGTCTTGTGGGTCTCCTTGCAGGGTTCACCAGATGTTTTTGACCAACTTCCAAAATCCTTCTCACGAAGGGTCACACTGGCTGGTATTTTTGGGAAATGAAGTCCAAAGCTGCTGGAGGACTAAAGGATAAGAACCATTGCTTCATTAGCTTTGCACATTTGGATCTTGCATTTTTTCACCAGCTCCATCAGGTTAGATGGGGATTGTTGGTCCTTTTAAAAGGACAAGTTTTCCTCCAGAATTGTCCTATATCTGGCTCCATCCATCTTGTACTCAAATTATGACCAGTTTCCCTGTCCTTGCTTAGAAAAAGCATCCTCACAACACAATGTTGCTACCACAGTGCTTCACTGTGGGGATAGTGTTCTCACAGCAAGGAGCACAATTGGCTTTATGCTACACATGGGATTTTGCAGCAAGGTCTAAAGGTTTAGTTTTGATTTCAGTCCAGAAAACCATTTTCCACATGTTTGCTGGGTTGCCCATGTCTTTTTGTAAAATGGGCGGTGATGCTGATTTGTTTCAATGGCTTTTCACCAGTCTTCCATTAAGCATAGCTTTGTGTAGCATCTGGGTAATAGTTGCTCCATATATAGTTTCTCCTGTCTCAGCTTATGGATCACTCCAGCTCCTTGAGACTTGCTATTGGCCTTTTGCTAATGACTAAATCCCAGAGGTTCAAGCAGGGTTCAGGAAAGGAAGAGGCACTAGGGACCACACTGTGAACATATGATGATGGCAAATGGAACAGCTCAGGGAATTCCAAAAGAAAATCAACATGTGCTTTATAAACTATAGCAAAGCCTTTGACTGCATAGATCATGAAAGGCTATGGAATGCCCTTAAAGACATGGGAGTGCCAACACATCTGATAGTCCTGATGAGGAATCTGTACTCGGGACAAGAGGCTACTGTCAGAACAGAACATGGAGAAACAGAATGGTTCCCAATTGGCAAAGGAGTCAGACAGGGTTGTATCCTATAAGAAAAGCAGGCTTGGACACAGAAGAAGGAGGAGTGAAAATAG
>CM034706.1:28207164-28218539 GCA_020142125.1 Phrynosoma platyrhinos
CAAAAAAATCTGTAGATATAGGAAGCTAAATGGCCAATAGGCAAAGGAACTCAGAAAAGGACAAGGCGATGCATATGCACTATTACCAAAATGAGTCAAGGTCATATATTACCACTTTTACTAACTGTGCGATACTTTAAATTTTCAATGTCATTTACAATCTTTATTGTGACCCTACATTAAATAAAATAGCAGCTTGTTGTGAATACACTACTTCAGATGACTTCTTGCTTTGCATTTTGTTTGGCAGTAGCAAGTTATTGGAATATCCTTATAGTGTTTTTCTGTAGTATATCTGACTTCTGCTGTGGATCACACTAGGCATGCCCTAATGCTACATAACAGTGGTAGACAACATTTGGCATATAATCCAACTGTCCCAGTTTGGCAGAGATGCCACCAGTGAATCTCTGTCATCCCACTTTCTCAATTGCTTTTAAAATTACTGTTTCTCTCAACCACAGCTTACTTCAACTACCGCAAACTGAGCTAAACATACAACAGTATTCTGCACTCAATAATCTCAGCAGGAGGGAGAGAAGGGGCAAGATCTTGCCCTTCACAACAGGATCAGGAAAATAAACTCCTTCTGCCTCTGCTTGCTTTAGAAGAGGACATCTTGTGTTATGTGCCTCCAAATTGCTTCTTGCAATGAACAAAGTGAATAAACACACTTTGTAAAAGAAGGGCAAGGGGACAGCCATGTCTTGTAGAGATCCCATTTGAATTACAGCATCCTTGGAACATGTTAGTTAACTAAGCAAAATCCATGAACAGAGGAACTCACTGTGTCCTGTTTCATCAAAAGGCTGAAATATTAATGTTAAAATACGCAGCTTTTCTTCCAATACTTTTACAAACATCACTTCTCCAGTAAAAATATCTAAGTTGAACAAAAATTTAACAAATTGAAGGGTGCTGTGCTAAATTCCAAAGACAGAAATACCTGTGCACCATTTATGCCTCACATGATCCATAATGATGGCAATTTGAGACAGCGCATTCAGGGACACAGGCTAACTAGTAGCACTTCACCAGTTTTCTAGCTATCAAATGTTGGGTCAATATGTAGGAACTAACTTGGAAGATCCTAGTATACAGGAGAGTCTTTAGTGGTTTGAGTGTTGGACTACAACTCTGGAAATCAGGGTTCGAATCCATATTCAGCCATGGAAACCCAGTGGATGACCATGGGCAAATCACATTCTCCCAACCACTGAGGAAAGCAAAGGCAAACTTCCTCTGAACAACCTTGCCAAGAAACCCCTGATAATAGTTTTGCCTTAGGGTCACCATAGGTTTGACCCAAAGACACACAATAACTTGAAGGCACACAACAACAGTAAATTAAGCACAGTGAGAAAAGCATATTACACATACCAAACAAGTACGGAAAGTGAGTCTAGACTGATAGGTATTCATTCAGGTACTTACATAAGTTGCTAGGAGTAGGTAACTAATTAAAAAAAACACAGAGAGAGGTCTAGGGAAAATGAACTTAGGGTCTGAGAAGAATCAAATATGGAAAACATCCTATAACTGTGTGCAATTAAAAAGACAAACATTATGTTATTGAGATTAGAATATTAAAATAACTAGGGTTCCCCCCCTCTCATTTAGTTGTTAGCATTTATCATTCTACCTTCATTCCCCTAACTTCTGGATTACTCTAGCAGCTCACGTTGCTCTTTGTACACATAACTCACAAATCCTTCTCTGCACCGGTTCAGGATGCCGCCAGAACCACTTTTAAAACCAGTTCAGGCTTTAAAATTTGAATGTAATTTCAACATGGTGAGGACCAGTATTTCTTTCTCTTCTCATCTATGTTTCCTTTCCCACCATTATTTTTGTCTTTTTTGCAAAATCAGTAGAATAACTGGAGCCAACTGAAACAGAATTTCCACTGTGGAAATTGGACATGGCAAACCATTCATCGGAGTGGCTCACAAAACCTGATGAGTCTGCAGTTTTTTTTTAAATCTCACATTGCTCTGGGTCTTTCTAAACTGTTAGCTAGACAAGGCTATCCAATTCAGCTTCTTTCTGGCTTCTTTTTTTTTTTTTTTTAAATCTAATACAATATCTAAAATTATATTCAGTTTTATTCAAATAAAGACTGCTTAGTTTCCCTCTACTTCTATTTTCCACTGATCAAGGATCCTGTGTATTTCACCCAATGATGGAGACAGTTCTAAATTAACAGTTGTGTTTTTTTTATATATATAAAACTTATATATTGGATATATATAAAAATGAGGGAATCAATAATTATTTCTTTCTTGTTCCTGGCAGTCCCAACTGCATCCTGAAGCTATCACATCATATGGTAGACTCTTGACTATGCAGATGTCACGATTCTCAGTTCTCCCTGCCTGCACAGATACACAGACACACTCCTATGTCCTCCCCAGTCCTTTCCTCTTTCCTGATAAGGATACCTCACACATCCTTGTTACCTCTCTCAGTGTTTGAGTGACTTTTTGTCACACACTTATTCTCACACACACCTAGTAATGCTCTTTTTCTGACTCCCTTCCTCAGACCTTGCATCATAAATTGACCACTCTACTGAATGCTCTCTTGGACTGATGCCTTGGCTTACTTACTGTACCCTGCTGACTTGGACTGCGTGACCCTGAGAACTGTAATTGGCTGGTAAGCATCTGTACAAGACTGGGTCTGCTACTGTCTCGTCTCTAATGGACTTTGCTTAGTACTTTGCTTCTAGCTAGCCTCCAAAACAAGACAATATTCCTGCATCACAGGGAGTTGTACTCTTGTATCTCCTTCCAACTACATGATTTGATTTTTATAAAGCCCTATACAACTTGAGTCCAGACTATTTGAAGGACCATATCTCCCTCTACAAGCCCACCAAAGTACTGAGATCATCCGGAGGTCCTTCTCTCTGTCTCACTACCCTCTCAGGTGTGTTTGGTGGGAACAAGAAAGAGGGCCTTCTCAGTAGCTGCTCTCAAGCTTTGGAACTCCCACCCTAGTGAGGCCAGGATGGCTCCATCCCTGCCATCCTTCTAGCGGCAGGTAAAGACGTTCTTGTGTGGGCAGCCTTTTGCAAATCGATAAAGTCTGGGAATTTTGTGCTATTAAAATTTTAAGGTTTGTATTGTAACATTTGATTTTAACTCATAACTGTTTTAACTTTTAAAATGGTTTAATTGTTTTTAAATTTTATATTTATACCTTTTAATGTTGTACTGTTTTTAAATTGTATTGTTTTAAATCTGCTGTTCACCACTTTGAGTCCCTATATTGGGGAAAAAGTGGAATATAAGATATTATTATTATTATTATTATTATTATTATTATTATTATTATTATTATTATTATTGTTACCATTATTATTATTATTATTATTATTATTATTATTATTATTATTATTATTATTATTATTATTATTATTATTATTATATTTTATTTATTGTTACCATTATTATTATTATTATTATTATTATTATTATTATTATTATTATTATTATTATTACCATTATTATTATTATTATTATTATTATTATCATCATCATCATCAACTACTACCACCACTACTACTATTATTAGTACTAGAAAATTAGAACTAGAAAATGTCATGATTGCTGGCTTAACCTTCAACTTTGCATCTTCTGTGCTAAAGTGTCCTGGTTTTGATGGTCAGATAACTCTGTCAGATTACTTATACACCAAGCGGTGTTTGCGGTGTTTTCCTTTCTCTCCATGGCTCTTAAGTGATGTGATGTATGCATGCTTTGTTTTCATAAGCAAAAGCCATTAAGAACTGACCTTTGTTGCCAACATAAAACCTTGAATTCAGTTGAACAATTTGCACTATTGTGACATGGTATGATTGCTTGTTGTCCTGCTAGTGTGTTTTATTAGCATGAAAGCAAGTGATTTATATGTTTTCTTAAGAAGTTCAAGGCAAATCAGAACTGAAATATGTTATATTTTAATCTTTTTATCTATTCCCCCCTTGCTCTCTGATCTTCATGTCTTTACTAGAGTATTCCCCACTTTCCTGCTTGTTGTACCCTCCCTATTGAATGATATCTTTTAATCAGGGGTCAGGGTCCATTAAAAGTTTATGACGTTAATTTAGATAATTTGTAAATGAAAAGAGGGCAACACAACAGTACTTTATCTTATTTCTTAAAGGTGCTACTCTCTAACTTGGGAGGTGTTTCTGTCTTATGTATTTATTCTTATCTGGACTATTAGAAATTGGGCAGTTTGGAAGAAGTATTGCAAGGAATTAAAGTATTACATCAAAAACAGTACCAGCTTCATGGCAAAGCGATCACACAAAAAGCAAAAATAACTTGGCTATAGAAAAAAAATCCAAAATGAATGTAATATCTTCATTACAGCAACTTGAAGGACACAAAAATTACAAGTTTTTAAGATTTTTGCTCTTTGTCTATAACATGTACATTTGTTATAACTTTTAGGTGGTCTATTGGATTGTGTCGATTATAATGCCACATAAAAATATACTCTTCCTCATTCCTGCTCTGCCAATTTAAGAATCCTTTCTTGTTTTTTAAAACTATTTCTTTTTGGAAAGTATTTCCTTTTCCTTTTCTCATGCTGTTTCTATACATTTTTGCTGCAGAATTGCAGCATTATATCATTTTTTAAAAAATATATATATTTTTATTTAATATTTAACTTAATTATAACATCAACAATATTACATCATTATTGTACTACATAAATATATATCAATATAGTGTGTACATAATACAAACTTCCGTAATGTTCATTCTTTTAAATGGGCTGCCACTCTATTATTTCTTAACCTCAGATAACAGTAATTCGATCAGTTTTCCCCTAATCACATAGTCACACCCAGATAATTAATAATAATAGTATATTTTATGACTCACTCTTTGCATTGCTTCATCCTTATACTTGAAATCATAATTAATTTTCCTGACTACATAAACATAAGAAAAAATAGATTCTTTTCATCCATCTGACCAGTATCATTCTAATGGAGCCCAATCTTTTCCCACTTTTTAAATCAGTTTATTTACTAAAGTTGCTAATTTATTAATTTCTTTCATATCCTTTACTTTGAATAACCATTCTTCTATGGTTGGTAGCTCCTCTAATTTCCACTTTCTTGCTAAAAATATCCTTGCCACAGTTACTATATAAATCAGGGGTAGGCAACCTAAGGCCCGGGGGAGCCGGATGTGGCCCCCCAAGGCCTTTGGACCGGCCCCAGGCCAGTCCTGCTGCTGCCGCCACCCCCCGCCATGATGATATTGATTATTGTTGTTATTACTTGTTCTTGGGGTTTTCTTGGCAAAATCTCCACAGGGGGTTTGCCATGGCTTTTCTGAGGCTGAGAGAGTGTGCATGCATGGTTGTTTTTTTTCTGGTTTTTTAAAAATTATTTATTCATTTATTTATTTTTGGTGCTTCGGCCCCCCAATTGTCTGACGGACAGCAACCCGGCCCCTGGCTCAAAAAGGTTGCCTACCCCTGATATAAATCATAATTTTCCAGTATTTTTTCCCTACTTCTTCACCCTGTACAGATGTCATGTTAAGAAGATATAATTCAGGGACACAAGAGAATTGTACACTCAAAATTTCTTGTAATATCATATGTATTTTGGACCAATACCTTTGAATTAGTAGACAGGCCCACCACATGTGGAACAACCTTCCTGCCTCTTTATGGTATCTCCAGCATCTATCATTGCCAATTTTGTATATCGTACTTAATTTGACTGGTGTATAATACCATTTATTCATTATATTGATAACATTTTCTTTCAAGTCTTGAGATGCTATTAATTTGTTTGTTTGTTTTTCTATGTGTTTTCCCAACTGTCTAGAAAAATTGAGTGATCAATAACTTGGGCCCATCTAATTATGGTATCTTTCACCAAGTCTTGTTCTCTGTCAAGTAGCAATTTGTATAACTTCAATATTTTTCCTTTATCTGGAGACCATAATGTGTGGCATTATATCATTTTAAAGTGCACAGCCAGGCTTTTGAAGGATGTGCCTGAAAAGAGGGAGGGGAGACGCTGAATCTCACAGGCACACATTCCAATTATACAGGGCAGAAGGAGTTACAGAGGTGAGAGGCAGTTACTTTTCAATATCAGGACAGACAGGAATAGGGTGTTACTTACCCCCAAACTGCCCCTCATCCAAAACAACCTGGATATCCTTGGAAACAGTCTCCCTGGATTGAAAATGTTGCTGGCGAATGCTAGGTCAGTGAATGGTAAAACTGCTGTCATTCAGGACCTGATCCTGGATAAATATGCTGACCTGGCATGTATCACAAAGATCTGGTTGGCTGATGCTGGAGTGGGGATGGGTAAGCTTTCTCAGCTTTGTCCACTGGGCCATCTGTGCAGCAGCAGGCAAGACCTGGAAGGCAGAAAAGTGGAGTTACAGTGGTCTGCCAGGATTCCATCCACCTGACCAGGTGTCTTATCACACAGATTTTGGGATTTCAGTGTGGGCATCTGAAGCTGGGTGGCTGGATTCTGTTGCTGTATCACTCACCCTGCTGCTTAACAGTCTCTTGAGCTAGCCAGAGTGGTCTCAGGGTTGCTGTCGGGGTCTCCTTAGCTTATTGTGCTGGGAGATTTCAACATCCATGCTGAGACTGCCCTGTTGGAAGTGGCCCAGGATTTTGATCTGCCATGACAGCCAAGGGTCTGTCCCAAGTGGTATATGGACCAACTCATGCTGCTGGACACACTCTGGACCTTATTTTCTGTGCTGGATAGAGTAACGGAGATTTGGGGGTGGAGGAACTGTTTATTGTCTTGAGCAGATAGCAATAGCAATAGCAAGTACATTTATATACCACTTATCAGTGAACTAGCACTCCCTAAGCAGTTTACAATGTACTCAACAAGCTAGGTACTAATTTTAGCGACCTACAAAAGGATGGAAGGCTGAGTGGACCTTGGAGCCCTCCTCTAGGATCGAACTTACAACGTTGTGGCTGCAGTAGGAGCTTTGGTGGCACAGTGGTTAAATGCCTGCACTGCAACCACTCACTTACATACCACAAGGTTGTGAGTTCAATACCAACCAGGGGCTCAGGGTCAACTCAACCTTGCATTCTTCTGAAAGTCGCTAAAATGAGTACCTGGTTTGTTGGGGGCAAATAGCTTACACACTGCTTAGGGAGTGCTTAAGTGCACTGATAAACGATATAGAAAATGTACTTGCTATTGCTATATTGCTATTGCAGTACCACCATTTAAAAACTGCACCACCAGGGCTCCTTACTAAAGCTCACTACCTGATGGACTTTAGACTTTCTGGAACTCAGTCCCTCTGCACAGGTGGGAACCCATTAAGATGGTCCACTCCAAGAGACTTATGGATCTGGGTGGATTCTTGATGGCTCTTGGGAGAGTTTCCTGCTGCCTTGGCAGCCAATTTGGTCGGTCTTAGCAGACCTCTGGAATGGAAAAATGGTAACAGTGGCCACATTCCCAACTGTCCACTTTCTTGTAGTGGAGCCAAACTGATCCCCTGGTTTTCCAGAGAGCTGGTGGAGATAAAACAAGTGAGAAAGTAACTCACTTTTGGCAGAAAACTTAGGACAGATCAGATCAAATACAGGCTAGAGCTCATCTCAGGGCCTATTCTAAGGCAATACAGGTGGCAAAGGAAAATTTCTTCTCTGTCTCTATTATGTCTAGAAATAACAGACACAATGGAATAGTTTCGAGTATTTGGGGATCTTTTATAAACATGCCCAGGAGAAGAAAATGCAGACAACTTGATAACCCAAGATGAACAATTTGCCCAGCACTTGGCAGATTAAGTTGCTCAGATCCAGTCTGACTTGGATGTTATAATTGATGTAGATCCAGTAGATGTACCTTTGGCCCTTGCTTGTCCAGTAAGAATGGATATTTTTCAATTTGTACAAGGTTGTGGACAGGATTCTTGTTTTCTGCTGCTCCAGAGAATAGGACCCAGAACAATGGATGGAAGCTACAAGAAAAGAGATTCCAGCTCAACATTAGAAGGAACTTCCTGACAGTAAGAGCTGTTCAGCAGTGGAACACACTCCCACAGAGTGTGGTGGAGTCTCCTTCTTTGGAAGTCTTTAAACTGAGGTTGGACAGCCATTTGTTGGGGATGCTTTGATTGAGACTTCCTGCATGGCAGGGGGTTGGACTGGATGGCCCTTGTGGTCCCTTCCAACTATGATTCTATGAGATCCACCACATGTGTGTTAGATCCTTGCCCTTCCTGAGATGGACTGGATGAGTGGGTAGAGAAAGTGGTTAATGATTCACTGGAACAAAGCAGAGTTCCAGCTTGCCTGATGGAGGCAGTTATAAAACCATTGTTTAAAAAGCCTTCCCTGGATGCCATCATTCAGGATAATTATTGGCCAGTCTCTAGCATTTCAATTTGGGACATGGTTTTGGAGTACACTGAAGTATATGATTGTCTCCCAGCTCCAGGGGGTTCTGGATGTGAGGCATTATCTAGATCCATTTCAACCTGATTTCAGGTCTGGCTCTGGCACAGAGACGTTTTGGTCACTTTAATGGATGACCAATGCCAAGAACTAGATGGCTGTATTCATCCCTGCTGGTTCTTCTTGACCTCCCAGCAGCTTTCAGTACCATTGATTATGCTATCCTTCTGAGCCACCTTGTTGGCATGGGACGTGGGGAAACCATTTTACTGTGGCTTGGTCCCTTTCTGGAGGGGCAAAATCCTCCAGTGACTTCTGGGTTCCCTCAGGGCTCAGCTCTATCTCTCATGCTATTCAACATATACATGAAGTTGGGAGTAATCCAGAGTTTTGGGGTTCAGTGCCATCAGCATGCAAAAGACACCCACCTGTATTATTCCTTACAACCACAACCCAAGGAAGCTGCTTTGATCCTAAACTGGTGTTTGGCATCAGTAATGGTCTGGATGAGGGCAAACAAACTGAAACTTAATCCAGAGGGTGGAGGTATTCCTGGTCAGATGAAAGGCAGATCAGGGAACAGGGATTTGCTCTGTGATGGATAGTGTTACATTCCCCCTAAAGATGCAGGTCCATAGCTTGGGTATGCTCCTGGATTCAACCCTGAATTTGCAAGCTAAGATATTAGCAGTGGCCAGGAGTGCATTTGCACAGTGGAGGCATGTGTGCCAGCTGTGCCCATTCCTTGAGAAGTGAGATCTGGCCCTGATGACACATAGTTACATCCTGGTTGGATTATTGTAATGTGCTCTGCCTTTGAAGAGTATTTGGAAACTTCAGCTGGTCAAAACAGATACAGCCAGACTGCTAACTGAGGCTGGCTACAGGAAACACAACACTCCCTTGTTGCAACAGCCCCACTGGCTGCCAATCATTTATAAAGGTTATGTAGTTACTTACTTACCACCCAAAATGTAAATTCTTAGAGCATCTTTTACCAAGCAAGTATGCTTTTCCATGAAGTATGTTTTGGCCCAGTTGACCAAGCCACCTGCAAGTACTTCTGGCATACAGCATTTTTCTTGGACATGGGGAAATGGCTGGAAGGTCCATGCTTAGTGCCAAAAATTGGACTAGATATGCAGATTCCTTCTTATCTTTTTTTTTTTAATGAACTGCTTTGATGACCACCAAGGAAGGTCCCACAAAAAACCGGTAGACCCAAGAGTTTACTGTACATGGGAAAAGGAAAGATAATGCTCCCTTAATCTGCCAGCTCCTACCAAAGAGAGTACAGTTCCTATGACAGCCACATATAACTTGCCATCACTGAAAATGATGTTAGCAAGGTCTCAAAATCTCTACTAGGTATCTGTGAAGAATATGCTGGCAATTGATCTCGCTTACTCCTAAAAGGAGAGTTTGCCATCCATAATATGGATGTGGATACAAAGAATCGTAATGTTACACATAAACTACATTTTACATTTCTCTCAGAGCAGTGTGCCCCAAAATGACCAAAAAATCTCTTACTTTTAAACACCAGTTTGCTAGCCTAATACAAGAATTGCCACTGATTGTGCTCTGCTGAAGAAGGACAGACAAAGTAGCTGGCAACAAAGACTAGGAACTGACACTGCTTTAAAATAATAAAATAATATCCATACATTCCAGTGCAAAGAATCCTGCTCCAGTGTCATGTCCCTTGGTTCAGATATGGATCAATCACACATTAACTTCCTGCCTTCTTAGACAATCAGCCTTAATTCCTCATAACAAAGACACCACTGCTGTCACTTTCATTTGGAAAAAGAGGTAGGGAACTGCTGATGAAATATAATATGTTATACTGGACAGGAATCAAAAAGGATGTAAACAGAACTCTTAGCCTTTCACCTACTTAACGCTGTATAAATATTTCCATTTATTTTCTCTTTTTCACAAGAGTCCCTGCCTCTGGGCACGTGCTGATTTTGGCAAAGCATGCTGAGTTCACATTCGTCCATGAACAAAATGTATTTGCATTACAAGAGAAACAAAAGACATTAGATTTCGACAATTAATCTGCGATAAGATTCAAATTATGGGACCTTTCACACACATACCATTTTGAGAACGATTTTCTTCCATGGAACAACAACCACATGTTTATCACATCTTCGTTAAGTTTTTATAGGACTGCTATGGCCAGCCTAGTTTTCAAATGCTGCTCAGAGAAGAATCCTGTCTTGAGAAATTACAGACAGAAGTCAGTGGTAGAACAACTGTGGTCAGCTGCACTTGTTTGACCCATGGTAGACATAGGAAGAAATACTATTAGAAAATGCAGCTGATTTGATAAAAAGCAAGTGACACTTTGCTATAAGCTGCTACAAAAACAGATTCTTCCTCAAATGATTAATCATCCACCAACGTGCAAAACGGACAAAATAGGTAAAAGATACAAATAACGTCTCCCCAATGGCAGCTCATTGGCATTGCACAAACACTTCACAACTATTTTGCACACTAGAACAGAAACAGACACTTTCAATAAAGAAAAAGAAAAAGAAAAAAACATGGATGACCAAAAAACACTACAAGCAATAAAGAAAAGAAGAGAAGAAAAACAAAAGGGAGATAGGAACAAACTAGAATTATGAACGCAACAGTACAATGGCTTATGTGGAAAGATAAAGTAAATTACCAAAATGACCAAAGCAGAGAAATAGAAGACAACAACAAAAAGGGAAGAACAAGAGATCTATTTCACAAGATCCAGGAAATCAAAGGAAAATTCAAACCAAGGACTGGGATGCTCTATGACAATAAAAATAACATAATTCAAGACCAGGAAGAAATAAAAAGACGTTGGATACAATACACAGAACAATTATACAAAAGATGACAAAATGAAGGACACATGGAACAAAGAGCCATATGAAAATGAACCCCAA
>CM034706.1:28225258-28258891 GCA_020142125.1 Phrynosoma platyrhinos
AGCTAAGCAGGGCCGGCCCTGGTTAGTACTTGGATGGGAGACCGCCAATCAAGACCAAGTGCTGGAAACGATGTATGCTGTATTTTATTCCCCCAGAGGAAGGAACTGGCCAAACCACCTCTTTTGAGTATTCCCTATGCCTAAGAAAACCCTATTAATAAAATAAAATAATGGGGCTGCCCTAAGTTGGCAGGCAACTTCATTGCAGAATGAATGCAGATTGACCCTGCCGTGGCTCAATGCTGTGGGATTTGTAGTTTCGTGAGCCCTGGTGCCACAACAAACTACAAATCCCACGATTCCATAGCCATTCAGAGTGACCAGGTGTCCTGACTGCAAAGGAGAACAAGGCACCTATCATATATATATATATATATATATATATATATATATATATGTTTAATATGTTCTTTTTTACAGCTATATTATGTACAGTCAGCCCTCCATGTCCACACATTTTTTATCCATGAATTCAAGCGTCCATGGCTTGAAACTATTTTTAAAATACATAAATTCCAAAAAGCAAAGCTTGATTTTGCCATTTTATATAATGGACATCATTTTACTATGCCATTGTATTTAATGGGAGTTGACCATTCAGGGATTTTGGCATCCAGGGTGGGGTCCTGAAACCAAACCACAGCGAATAACAAGGGCCTGCTGTATACTGTATTTTATTATTTACTCAAATGTATTTTTCTGATAAACTTAACCTTCATTAAAATGCCTTGTTGGCTTGCAGTATACTTAGAGAATTTAGACCAAGACAAATGGTTAAAATTGTACTTTTTCTGCAACAAGCCCTTCACTGAATCTACATTTAAATTATTCCTTTCATTTATCCATTGTGGGGAGGAGGGGAGAGAAACTTTTCAACATTTGCATTGTGCTTCTTAGTGATGCTAAAAATGGAGGACATTTTGGAATTCCTCCTGGAGAGAAGGATGAAATGGAGGACATTTTCCAAGTCCTGGAAAAGGAGGACATCTGGTCATCCTGATAGCATGGAGCCATGGCAGATAAAGTGGTGCCAAACTGCATTAAATCTGCAGTGCGGCAGCAGCCTTGAAGTCACATACGCACAGGGTGACCAGATGTCCTAACCCTAAAAAGAGGACAAGGCACCACAAAAGGTAGGAGGACTTTCAAGAAAAATGTAGGGTGCTATAAAATGGAAGCTAAAACACTCATATAAATGTAAATTTGTGCTCCTTAGTGATGCTCAAAATGGAGGAGATTTTGAAATTCCTCCTGGACAGAAGGCTGAAATGATTGGTAGTAGTGGGGATCTGGGAACTATAATAAGAAAGTAATAACTGTTCCAAACTTTGCTTCACCCAATATATCACACCAGCTTTCCTCAATCTGGTCCAAACTCTTTTAGCTCCAGTGCAAAATGGATATATCAGGCGGCTTACAAGCTATGATCTGGGCATGTCCTGCAAAAGGAGGACATCTGGTCACCCTGCACACACTGTCTTATTTAGTCTTATATGGGTCCAGATCATAGCTTGTAAGCTGCCTGATATATCCATTTTGCACTGGAGCTAAAAGAGTTTGGACCAGATTGAGGAAGGCTGGTGTGATATATTGGGTGAAGCAAAGTTTGGAACAGTTAATACTTTCTCATTATAATTCCCAAATCCCCTCTACTACCAATCATAACTGGATTTGTGGGTGTGGTAGTCCACATTGGAGCAATACAGTTATTTGTCAACAAGTTAAATGCCTTTTAAATGCTGTGGCACAAGCAAATACAAATACCTGTATACAAACACTCAGCTTTGTTCTATTGGTCTGTGAGTTCTAGTGTTTTTTAACATTTGCTCCATTTGGCTGAATTATATACTGTATCCAAAAAGTAACTTGGTTCCAAGTTTGTACTTGGGAAATTGGGAGATCAAGGTTTGTAGGTTGGAAATTGGTTGGGGTGGACCTCTGTTTGGAAAAGAGGGAGCATATTGTTACTCAAACCTACATTTGTGAAAATCTACTATTTGACCCTGGATACTTTTTTACTGGGGCTACTCAAGCCATTAAAACTGGAAAGCATGCATAATAAGGATCTGAGTTTTCATTTTTATGGCTGCAGTGGCACTGCAGAAATAATACAGTTTGACATTGCTTTTGCTGCCATGGCTCAGTGCTGTGGAATCCTGGGATTTGTAGTTTGTTGTGGCACCAGAGATCTCCGACAGAGAAGGCTAAATATCTCACAAAACTGCAAATGCCAGAATTCCATAGCATTGAGCCAGGGCAGTTAAAGCGGTCTCAAACTGCATTATTTCTGCAGTGCAGATGCAGCCTATGTCATGTCAACAAAAGATCTAGGCGAAATGTTACAACCTTATGTTAGCTAGGTAACTGAATTAATCAGGGAAAAGATCTTATGCTTAAAAACAAAAACCTGTCCCTAGGAGGACTTGGAAATTTTATTATTATTATTTTTATTATTATTATTATTACTCACAGAATCTCCTTGCCAGAACAGCCACTGCTTTTTGAAGCTCTGTTTGCTAGTTGTCACACAGTAACAATAAGAAATGAACATTTGAGGCTGCAGTCTGTGCATATTAACTTAGCCACAAGTTTCATTGATTTATAGTGAGATAGACAGCTGAGCAGGCCTGCAAAGAAGGCCTGTTGTGCATCTTTAGCAAAAATACAGCAGATGAACCATTTGAAACAATTTCTTTCAGTTAGTATCAAAGGTGCTACAAGATCCCTTTGCCATTTGAAACAATATGGAACATGAGACAAATGTGTTTCTAGACTGTGATCCATACAATGTTGCAAGCAACTTCATATCAACCCTTGTTACTGTCTGATTGGAATAAGGTTAGAGTGAATTACTTAGTGGTTCCCAAACTTTGGTCCTCCAAATGTTTTGAACTTCAGTTCCCAAAAGCCCCAGTCAGCTTGGCCAAAAGTCAGGAATTCTGGGAATTCTGAAGTCCAAAACATCTGAGGACCAAAGTTTGGGAACCATTTAGATCAAGTTGTTTTGATTTAATGGACAATACAGGCTTAGATTTAAGAACTTTCCTATATGTAATTACTTTGTGGACCAGTTTTCTAGATCCAATGGAGTCAATAGGATATTAATTGTCACCTGTATGGTGCTCACAGTTTTAATTCTGTTGAAATGATATCCACACTAGGAAAAAGTAATCCTATCAAATAAGAGAACAGAGAAAAGGGGATCCTCTCAATCCCTGGAGTTACTCCATATGATCTGCTTTTTCCAATCACTATGCAATTTTTTTTATAAGTGTAGATATTTTTCAAATATATTTGTTACTTTAGATTAAAAAATATCCCTTTTTTAATAGGAAGAAGGAATGGATATGATTACCAAAAAGCAGCATAATAAGAAGTGTTCTTGGAATAATACCCCTGAAAGCAGTGATTTTGAAGCAGTAGAAGCTCTGATGTCTATGAGCTGTAACAGGAAGTCAGAATTCAAGAAGTATGCTGAACTGAGACCAATAACGCCAGCTTCAGATACATCTGAAGAACTTGAGGACAACCTACTACCTCCCGCTGACTTTCCTACAGTATCAACCTTTGTAAGTTTATTCTGCATATGATTTACAGCTCAGCCTTATGTTTGTTTAGAAGGAAGTTCCACTTAATTCATTGCCACTTACTCTGAATAAGCATATATAGGATTGCAGTCTGAAGTCCAAGTTAGTTATGTTGTACAGTCAGTCCACTGTATCCACAGATTCTTTATCCATGGATTCAACCATTCACAGCTTATAACACACACACACACACACACACATATATGTAAAAGTAAAGATATTCCCCATCAAGGTTGTCAAGTCATGTCCGACTGTAAGGGAGGTGCTCATCTCCATTACTAAGCTGAAGAGACAACCTTGTCAGAGACTACTCTGTGATCATGTGGCCAGCATGATTGCGCAGAATATATATATATATATATATATATATATATATATATATATATATATATATTTCAAAAGTTGATTTTGCCATTTAATATAAGGGACACCATTTTACTGTGTCACTGTATTTAATTGGACTTGATCATCCATGGATTTTGGTATCCATGGGATGTCCAGGAACTAAACCGCAGTGGATACCAAGATGCCATTGAATAGCTTGCTTAAACACTATGGGTTTTTGTTTTGTTCTTCTTAGTGCTTGACTCCACCCTACAGTCCTTCTGACCTTGAAATGTATCAGGCAATCCATCCAGCAACACCAGCACCATATACTGTGCAGAGCAAGTTATCCATGGAGACATCTGCACAAGCCTTTACAGCAACAGCTTTTAAAGAGACCGGAAAGGTTCCAGTACCAAGAATGGTGAAAGCTCAAGCAACAAGTGTCATTCGCCACACTGCTGATGCTCAGCTTTGTAATCATAGAACTTGTCCAGCAAGAAGCACCAGTGTTTTGAATTCTCAAGATGATAACAAGAGCAAATCAAATCAGCAAGGCAATGCCAAACCAGAACTGCATTCAACTTGTGAAAATGTATCATTGAGTGCTACAGTTTCTGAAGACAAGGTCCCAGGGATGCAAGAGAAAAGATGCTCAGCGTTGGCAAATTCTCCAGTGCCTTCCACACAGACTGCACCGGTTACCCCTGTACCTGTCCTTGGATCAGCACAACAATCTTCAGTGGTAGCTTCCCCACCTCCTATGCATTCAGGGACAATCACTTCTGTGCCACTGGTGTGCCAGATGGTTCCGCTCTCTACTAACAACTCTATTATGACAACAGTAGTGCCCAACACTCCTTGCAGTCAATTCACATCGAACTTTTGTCAGCCTATGGTGTTCATGGGAACCCAGGTTCCCAAAGGGGCTGTTATGTTTGTTGTACCACAGACTGTTGTTCAGAATCCAAAGGCACCTGTAATGAGTCCCAATGGCACCAAACTCTCACCTATTGCTCCTGCTCCAGGTTTAATCCCTGCTGCAACAAAGATCACTCAGTCTGTTGACTCTTTAAGAATAAGGAGTCATGTTTGTAACTATCCAGGATGTGGAAAAACATATTTCAAGAGTTCCCACTTGAAAGCTCATGTTAGAACGCACACAGGTAAATTATGCTGAAATCATTAACTATGAGAAATTTTAAATTTAGGAGTGTGTGGGTGTGTATGTTTGTACGCCTTGTGATTCATGTGATGAGATTTCTCCTTTACTTAACTGCATCTAGAACTATAGAAAATGTTTCAGGAAGTCCAGTACTAATCTGTTTGTTTCCAGCATGTCTTATATCATCAGTGTGGGAACAATTTACCAGCATAAAATCCTATACATATTTACTTAGAAGTAAGCTCCATTGAATTCAGAGGGGATTATTCCATGGCAAATCTGTATAGGATTGTTGACTAAGAGAAGTTACATATTTTCTATTGCAGAAATTCTAACTTGTATGTGGTTTCCATCATTATTTTTCTCTTGCAATTAGGGAGTCTAACAATTTATTTATATCAGGGGCAGGAAAAGTTTAGCCTTCAGGCCATATGCATCCCATGAGGGCCTGTTTTGCAACCTCTGAACTCCATAAAGCTTCAGGCCCCAATGTTTTTTCAAACAATTTTTTTTGGCTGAAAACAATTAAAAGCCTCTGCCAAACATGGTGGTTTTGCCCCAAGGCTCCCCCCACAATCAGCCAAAATCAAAACATCACTGAAAGCCTGATGCAGCTCCCACAGAATCTTGATGGGTTTTAAAGATACACTGAGCCCTCCCCAGTTGCCCCAACCTACACAAGTTTAGCTGCAGGAGGAAAGAAGTTTTTGCAACTGTTCTGACATGCAACTTGACCAAGGTATTTTAGTCACATCCTGGACTGTGGCTGTAGGCTTTTGTGGGAAATAGAGTAGACTAAGAAGGGAAAAGTGATTTAATGTAGAACTGACTTAACCCATCTCAGAAAGGACAGGAGCTAGGAAGATATGCAGTTTGAAAGTGAAAAAGCTCATCACAAATACATGCATGTCCATATCTGCTTATGATAAATAAGTCAACACACCAAGTCATTGTAGCTTTTCATGTCTGTAGGGATAATTAAGGGAAGAAGGCATTTAGAACTGTAAAGATTCAGAGCTGGCTACTTGCCATAAGAAGACATGTAACATTTAGTCAAACCCATTCCTGCATAGGAAATGCTCAGCTGCTCTAGTCTAATGTCTTATATAAACTTGTTTGGTTTCATAACATAAAAATTGGATATGAACCTATCCCTTTCTGATTTTAAAAGCAGTTCTAATCACTGTTGAGAGATAATCCAATTTATTCTCTAGCAATATAATTAGTGTGATCTTGAGACTGAGCATAATTTGTATTCTGCCTTCTGGAATATGGCCTTATTGGTCTATGTGAAATCATAAGAATAGTATTTCTCTAAGCACAACAACATTAACATTGCAGATAATGGTTTCTTTTTCCTTTGTTTACTTATTTGTAAATGGTTGCAGGAAGAATCTATATGATCTGCTCTTGATAAAAAAATCACTTGTGCTACATTCTATGTTTTAGGAGAGAAGCCATTCAGCTGTAGTTGGAAAGGCTGCGAGAGGAGATTTGCACGTTCTGATGAACTGTCTCGCCACCGTAGAACACACACAGGGGAGAAAAAATTTGCTTGCCCAATGTGTAATCGACGATTCATGAGAAGCGACCACTTAACCAAACACGCACGTCGCCACTTGTCAGCCAAAAAGTTGCCAAACTGGCAGATGGAAGTGAGCAAGCTAAATGATATTGTTGTACCACCTACTTCTGCACCTGCACAGTGAGATAAAACCATCTGAAGACACTGTTAACTGAGTATTGTCACTCTGATTGGAGAAGCAACAATGATGGCAAACAGCTTGCAAGTCTGGTTCTCGTGCCAGTCTGTTATGGAGGCTCAAACAGAGGAACTGGTTGTGTGTCTTCTGAGTACCAGTGACCTAAGAGACAGGAGGTTTCTCTTGTACTTGGAGAAAGGAGGAATGAAAGTGCCAGTGCCAGCACAAGAATAGGCCTTAAAGCTTATGGAAACTTCATACACACTATAGGTCAGATAGGTATAAGCCAGAGAGAGATGCAGGTGTTTAACAATCTTTTTAAAAAGATTGTGAACAGAGATCAGGAAAGAATGTCAGTTTCTGGTACAGAATCAGGGATAACGTTCAGTTTATGCAAAAGGGCTATAAATTCCTTGAAAGCAGAGAAATTTGGTTGTATTCTCTTTGAGATCTAATTGTGATTGATAGTGAAAATTAAGTTACCAAGAAGCTTGAGATTAGGCCTGTTTATCTCCAAGCCTTAATGTATCAAGTATAGCTAATTACAGCAATTATGACCAGTTGTCAAGCATATAATTAAGTTATATGGTTGGATTATTGTAACATGGAAGTCTAATAGTATTTTCACTATTCAGTTGAAAACATCACATTAGCTTCATTCACAATCTTTTGATGTATCTGCTTTTAAGTTGCTTATGGTTTCATTTATACTTTCCATGCCACTGAATTTTCAAACCTTGAAACTGCACTTTGTTTAAAATATCATCTTAAAAGGAAACTATGAAACTTTTCTATTTTTGAAGGAGGGAAGGACAGATGAGTTATATGCTGTGCTACTTTCTAAAATGTTACTCTGGAAGATAGTTTAGAATAGGAGCATAAGTGGCCTTTATACTTTGAAGGTATAGTTTAAACTGTACTAAAAAAAATGAGGGTTGTGTAAGAAACAAAGTTGTGACGTCAATCCTAAATGACTGTACACCATGATTTCCCTTCCTTCTTCTGCTGTATTGGAGAAAGGTGAGCTGCTGGAGAGCGGTGTAATATCTATTTTGTGACTACTTTAAAAATTTGCACAATGTTTCTTATAAAGTACTTTATACCTTGTTTACAATAAAGATCAGTTTTCTTTAATATGAAGAATGTATGCTCTCTCCTTTATTTGTTATAGTTTCCATGTAAAATTACATTAAAAGCCAGTGCAACACTACTCTTTAAAATAAGTAAAGAGCTGTCTGAAGGCAATTAACATAAAATTACAATTACCCTAATAGGTGGTACTATACATCAACATTTTTTCAGGTTTGCTCCCCTAAGTAAATACTTTTTAAACACTTTATTCATGAAGTCTGACCATGACAAATTGTATCCTTAACTATGTATTTGGCTATATAATATGGATCCCAACATGGAAAATCTTGGTTGTAACCAACAATATTTACCATTTGCTTTCTTAACAATATATGGTACCTTAAACTGGCAGGAAAATGTTTTTGTTTTGTTTGTTTGTTCTTGTTTTGTTATTCTCTCTGGTCTTGTCTCCTACTTGTCTTGTCTCCTACTCCTATATTTTATTTTATTTGGTCTGGCTGAATTTCACTTTTTCCTCTTGGGCTTCATTGGGGAAAGAGGATTTTTTTTTTGGTTGGTGTTACAGGCCAAATATTATTTTCAAGACTGTGCTATATCTCTACTTTATACAAAGCTAAACTAATAGCAAGCAGTGTAAAATGATTTTGTAGCTGCAGAAAACTGAATGGTGTTTCTCTTTTTTCTATATGAAAGCATTCAATATATTGCCTTCACTTCCTCTTCACCACCACTATATTAGTTCACTTTTACTGCTTTGTGGTAGGATGATCCTGAATTTAATGGCAGTGATTAAAGAATAACTTGGAGTCATCCAAAATAATTTATTAGGGAGTCTCACAGAGAATCAGATTTTTTTTTCAAATGACACCAAATTCTGTATACTTCATCACATTAAATATTTGTAACAAAATTTTTAATTTGCAAACTACCTTATTTTCCTGCGCATAAGACTACTTTTTAACCTGCAAAATCTGTGGTTAAAGTGGGGGGGAGTCGTCTTATACGCCGGGTATAAGGATAAGGAGGATGGAGGTGCTAAAACTCTATATTTTGACTGGGAAAATGGGGGGGTCGTCTTATACACGGGTCGTCTTATACGCCGGAAAATACGGTATATGTTCTTTATTATTTCAAAAGAAATGTGGGAAGATTGGTAGCTGTATGGTACAGTATACAATTTTGTGTGTGTTGCTCCAGATTCAAATCCCAAAACATTTTAATTAAATGGGATGGGAGGGTTAGATTGCGGGATGAGGGAATGCTTTTAACTTTGTATGTTTTAATATGCTATAACCCGCCCCGATTGCCAAGCAGAGGGGCCGGCTATAAATAAAAAATTATTATTATTATTATTATTATTATTATTATTATTATTATAAAAGGCAGCACATACCCTAATGATGGTGAGGAGTTGAACTGAGCAAAAGGCATGTGACAAAATGTGAGAGATAGACATACTGTACTTCAAAGGAAAAAAGCTTTCTTCTAAATAAGAAATTTTCATCTCAAAAGAATGGCCAGCATGGTATAGTGGTTGGAGCGTATGACGGGAAACCAGAGTTTGAATCCCTGCTCAGCCAAGGAAACCTACTGGATGACCTTGGACAAGTCACACACTCTCAACCTCGAAGGCAATGGTGAACCTCCTTTGAACAAATCTTGCCAAGAAAACTGCATGAGAAGGTTGCCTTAGGATTGCCATATATTGGAAATAACTGAAGGCACACAACAAAACAGAGTAGAAATGTCTATGTCAGGTATGTTGGATATCTGATAATGTTACAGAATGGTGGAGACGTGATTTTAACATCAGCACTTGTCAAATGAGGATACAGAAAAGTAACATTGCCAGACATTGCCTTCTCTGCATTTCTAATCTTCATGAATTAACATTAGATGACCTTATTCAGTCCAGAAGTCACAGGTTCTACAACCAGGCCATTACCCTGCTTCTAAATCAAGTACTACATATTTGAAATATCCAAAATATGAGAGCATTGCCAAACAAGTTCAAAGACCAAATGGGTCAGCCAGTCCTTAGGGCTATTTTTTAACCAGCACAGACATATTGATGTACATTACTAACAAGTGTAAATATCTTACAGTGACAGTTCTGGATTTAGTACGCACAAAGATCTTGTAACATCTGGATTTAGACTAAATTTTAGAGTGATTATGATCTTTGTAGGTCAGAGTGAACTAGCAAGTATCAAAAGTAGCCTAGATAGTTATGAATTCTGCCTATACTTTATATTTCTGAGAGCCAACTCTTAAAATCTCCACAGATATTATCTACATTTTCTGTTCAGCGTTACACAATGTGTGAGGTGTTTTCCCCAGCCTTTTAATGTTGAAATGTATGTTGTTGTTGTTGTTATCTGTCCTTGAGTCAATCTCAACTCATGGCGACCCTATGGATGGAACATCTCCAAGAAGACCCTCTGTCCTCCACTGCTCTGCTTAATTCCTGCAACCCCTTAAGACCCTTGACCTCCTTAATAGAGTCCATCCATCTGGCATGTGGCCTTCCTCTCTTTCTACTTCCCTCCACCTTCCTTAGCATTATTCTTTTTTCCCAAAGAGTCCCCTCTTCTCATGATGTGTCCAAAGTACGACAGCCTCAGTTTGGTCATCTTGGCTTCCAGGGAAGTTTCCAGCTTGATTGGTTCTAGGACCCATTTGTTTGTCCTTTTGGCTGTCCATGGGATCCTCAGCACTCTTCTCCAGCACCATATCTCAAATGCATTAATTTTCTTCCTATCATCTTTCTTAACTGTCCAGCTCTCACATCCATACATAGTAATAGGGAGTACAATGGCTTGTATGATTCTAACTTTTGTGCTGAGTTGTATATCTTTGCATTTTAGAATCTTTCTAGTTCTTCCATAGCCATCCTCCCCATTCTTAGCCTTCTCCTGATTTCCTGACTGCAGTCCCCATTTCTATCCATGTTTGATCCCAGGTATGGGAATTCTTTTACTATTTCTATTTCCCCATTGTCTAGGGTTTGACATGATTTTGCTTGCATGGGAGATCAGTGCTATGGTCCTATAGTTGCTGCAGTCTCTTGTGTCTCCTTTTTGTGGATGGGGATGTATTTTGATTGCTTCCAATCTGTTGGCCATTGTTTTGTTTTCCATATCTGTTGACATATGTTGGTTAGCATTAGAGTTGACTCTGACAGTGTGGATTGCAGCAGTTCAATTGGAATATTATCTGTTCCTGGTGATTTGTTTTTCTCTATTTCTCTTATTGAAATATATGACATTCTTTTAAATATTTAAACATGGCTTATCATATCTCCCCTTAATCTTCTCTTCTCCAGGCTAAACATACCCATCTCCCTAAGCTGCTCCCTAAGCCATTCCTCTTAAGACATGGTTTCCAGACTTCATTCAAGTTTGTGATAGACAGCAGGAGTATCATATAATTAGTGTTTCTTTCCAAACAAGGTCATCGGGTGCTATCTGTGCCTGGTGACTGGTTTAAGAGGCATTGTTGCTTCAAGATTGGGCCAGCTTTGTTTCCTAGGCTCTGGACTGGCCAACTGCAAGGTACTTCCATGAGTTAGTCAGCTGGGTGTGACATAGCAATCTAGCAGGTATTTACATGTTCCCATATTGAAAGCAAGCAACTCCCTTTAATCTAATTGGCGGAGGAAGAAGCACATATGTTCCTGCGTCTCTGCTGTGCCCATTTGTGGATTACTCTCCTGGCAGCCCTCCATGTGGCTATTGCCATCATAAATTTTAGAATCAAGATGTCAGAGAAATGACATGGTACAAAGTGCGCACACACAGAGAGCCAATTCATCTGAGGTTCCTCAGGAGCAGCATTCTCCATATAATAGATGCCTTCCTTAGTTGGAAAGTTTGAGACATCTCCAAAGCTCTGTCTTTCATATAGGAGCTTATCACATGAGGCAGGTAAATTGCACTTACAGCAGGATAATAGTTTTTTTTTTGGTCTGGGCTATATCACATGACATCATTTCTCTTCTGTTGCTGTGCTACCGAAAGATATTAAACTTATAAGAGGAAGACACTTGGGAACAAAGCAAACTCCAGCTGTGTTTCTGTAGTGGCTCATCTTCCTGTATTCCTACAGCTGGCAAATAATGGAAGGACAAACAATTTAAGTAAAATCTGCACTTCAGATGTATAGTGCATCCCTGTTCCTTTGTTATTGTTACTGAGTGGGGATAGAGGGTGGATCTACACCAGGGACCGGCAACCTACGGCCCGGGGGCCGGTTAAGGCCCCGGCCCCCGGACTTACCGGCCCAGGCCGAAGGTTGCCGCCATTGTTGCCGCCGCGCGCCGCCGCCACTGCGGCGCACTGCCGTCAGGGTGCATTTTTGCCGCTCTGCAGCTGCAATCGCCATTTTGGAAGTCAAAATGGTGGTCGCGACGCGTTTGCGCATGTGCAGTACTCTTGTGCATGTGCAAACGCATTGCGGTCGCAATTTGGACTTCCAAAATGGCGGCCACGACATGCGCCATGGCGGCTGCGGCCACACGTGCTACGGTGGCCGCGTGCGCGGGGGGTTGTGTGTGGAGGAGGGTGTGCGCATGCGCGTGAGTGCGCGCGCCACCATTTCCCCCCCCTTGGCCCAGCTGAGACCTGGGCTACGGGAGACCGGCCCAGGTCTCAAAAAGGTTGCCTGTCCCTGATCTACACTGTAGAAATAGTACAGTTTGGCCCCACTTTAAATGCTGTAGTTCCATCCTATAGAATCCTGGGATCTGTAGTTTTACAAAGTCTTTAGTCTTCTCTGCCAAAGAATGGTGGTGCCTTACAAAACTACAAATCCCAGGATTCTGTAGGATGGTGCTATGGCAGTTAAAGTGGTGTCACACTGCAATATTTCTACAGTATAGATGCACCCAAAATGACTATTAAATTCCTTCATGTGGATGAATCCTGAAAGTACAGAGGTATCATGAACAGAACTTGGAAACAGAGTTTCCCAGGGCTGGGGGGGAGGGGAGACCCAGGAGTTTTTAAATACCAGAGACTATGGTGTCATCACTGGACATATGCACACATGTATATATATCCTTCCCAACCCTCCTGAGTTTAGCTGTAATCCCCAAAGTAGACGAAGGGAAAATGGATTTTCCCAGCAATAATGCATTATTATGGGCTATATTGGTGAAAAGCATTACAAAAAGTTTGTTCCTGGAAAGATGAGCAGTACTAGAAATTGTTTTAAATCAGCAAGAGATATGCACTTTTGGACTTTCCATGGAGGTTTTGGTATAGCAAATATCCTAGAGAAAGCCTGCTCTTCAAAATGTACCACTGCATCACTGCTTTGATGTGTCACTTAAATAAAAAGGCAAAAACAAGGTTTGCTTGTGGAATTTATATTTATTTTTTTAATATTTTCAAGCTATGGATGGTTCAATGTGTCAATAAAGAATTTGTGGATACGGAGGTCCAACTGTATATATAAATAACTAGTTATTTGTAAATAGTTGCATTTCTATTAATCAAACTACAATATTACATTATGCCTGTAATTTACCAAAGGATAGTCAGAAGATAATCTCATACCTTTTGATTTTAAAAAAAATGTAGCTTTTAAGTTATGTTTGAAGATATGGGGGCATGACCTCACTAAAATATGGAGGCACACCACGATTCAAATGCCAGTTTGGGCTGCTGTTGTACACTCTGTTATGGCAGCTGAGGCAAAAAGGGATAAGTGAGTGTTTGGTACCACAGACCAGTGGTGTGTACCATTCAGATTCTTAATGTAATTAGGAGTAATTAATTCAGATATTTTTGAGAAATTGGAAAGTGAAGTGTTACCTTTCATAAATGGTCACCATAAAGGCAGCTAAGTGCTTCTTAAGGCTTTAGAATTATGACCCTAAGTAATTACTTTTCAAAAGTAACTTTCCAAGCTCTGATCATGAATCCACATTGGTATGACAATGCCATTGTACCAGCTGAAGTTATTGGATCCTTACAACAAGGACGTTGTTGTGAGATATTGTTGGGCTACAACTCTTAGCAGCCCTAGGCAGCATAGTAAAAGGTGAAGAATGTGAGGGGTTTCTACTTACTTAAAGTAAAGGTAGGTAAAGGTATTCTCCATTGACAAGGTTGTCAAGTTGTGTCTGATCATAGGGGCTGGTGCTCATCTCCGTTACAAAGCCAAAGAGCCAGCGTTGTCAGACCTGTGAACATGTGGCCAGCATGATTGCACAGAACATTGTTTACCTTCCCACCAAAGTGGTACCTATTCATTTATTTGCATTTGCACGCTTTCACACTCCTAGGTTGGCAGAAGCTGGGACTAGTGATGGGAGCTCACCCCATCATGCAGCACCCAGGCCTCGAACGGCCAACCTGCTGATCTTGCAATCAACAGAATCAGCATCTTTTACTTATTGTATTTATATCCCACTTTTCTTCTAGGAGTTGCAGTCCAACAACATCTGGAGGATTGTACTGTTCCCACCTGTGGTTTTACACCAGCAGCAGAATACCACTAGCACAAGAAGGAAATCTCCCCATTTCACATCAGGTGCCCTCCTGGAGCCAAAAATATATAATCAACGTCTCTGGCATAATAACTGTATCAAAACATGGGCCTGCATACAGAAAATAGATTTGATGTTAGAATGATTAGATGTATGTAGCTACAGCTGCATTCACGCCCAGCCCCAAACATTTTGTTGCCTGAATTGAAGGGCAAGATGATATCCCCTCCTATTTCAGGTACAAAAACCTACTTGACTGGCAGTTGACTCTTACTTCCATATTTCTCATAGGAGACCATCTTGGATCACGCTGGAAGATAACAGGCTACTTTAGGAGGTGCAGGGCAAGCTGTATGACATACAGCAATATCCTCCAATATCGTGCTGCTGTCTCTCACCTTCTGCTGCCTGAGGTTTGTCCAATGTTAGAGCCCAGTTCTCCTTGAGTGCCTGGCTAATCCTCCTTGCTCAATTCATTTGATTTTATGAAAATGGAGAAAAGTGTTTGTCAGATACTGTGTGTGGCACTTAATCACGGCTTCATAGCATTATTCATGTCTCTAAACTATGCAAATAATTTATAAGAGAAACACCCATACATCAAGTTGCCCACAATGCCATCCCAATAAAGGCATGGCAATCAGTAGAAATTCCTTAGCCGACAGATCCATAAACGAAACTGGAGACTTGCTGAGATTCTACCCTTGAATAACCTCAGTCACAAGTACTTTGAGCTATATTTATATAAGTGCTCCTGGTATGCTTCAGGCACTCTTCTGTTTAGTATATTGTAATTTACTTATTAGTACAAAGTCAATTCATACTTTCCCACATTGATTCCCATTGCCTTTCAGATTGGTATCAGCAACACTTTAATACATGGGAGCCTTAAGATTTAATTCATTAAAATGAATTCTAGAATAATAATAATTTTTCCAGAATAGCTGAACAGAAATCACAATAAAGAGACACTGATTCAAAACTTTTGATGCCTTGGAAGCATTATAAACATAGTTAAGCATTTTTGGGACAACTTTGTATTCTGTTAGTGAGGTCCATTCAGGTCATGGAGTTATGGAGATAGATAATTTTACTTCTTATCATAATGATAGAAAAACTGCTATCTTTTTATGATATAAGGATCTAAATCAAAATGCTAGTCATAACTGCAGTAGATCTACCAACCCAATTGCTGAATGGTAAATCAACATCTGTGTAGATTTAATTGCATCAATGGGTCTACTCTACCAGGGACTAGTAAGTGGATTTAGGCTGAGGTTTGTTTTGTTTTCAAATACTTGAAACCTTTAGTATGAGTGCAGGGGCCTTCTCAGAGTACAGTCGGCCCTCTGTTTTCGTGGGGTATCTGTTTCAGACTCCCCTGAGAAAATGGAAATTTAGCAATATTCAAGCCCCATAGGCTTGAATGGGGTGCATCCCCAGGGGCGCATCCCATTGATTTTCACAGAGGTCACCCCCTCAGTGAATATACAAAACCGTGGACTTTAAGTCCGTGAAAAAGAAGGGGTGACTGTACATGGTTCTCACACTATGATTCTGCTTTAACTGCCCTTGCAACATCCTATAGAATCTTGGGATTTGCAGTTTGCCCAATGTTATCTATCTGTAAGAGCCATACAGAGTATCTAACAGACACCTTTTCTCTGTTTTCATAAAACCAATTGAATTGCAGTTTTGTTTTCAGTATATTAGTATATTATTTTAATATTTTAACATTTTATAGGGTTGTGTTTTAGCATTCATTTTTTAAAAAGATTTGGTTTTTATTGTTAATATCAAAAAATATACAATACAACTACAATACAAACAGTACACTACAAAACTGCATAGACAAATACATAGATGACAACAAATAAAAAAACTAACCATACACCCTCACTACCACCCCCACTCATAACCTGAATACAAGACATCAAAAGAGAAAAAAAAAAGGAGACATACAACCTGCACCCAAACACTATAGGGTAAAGAAAGATACACACACACACACACACACAAAACCAAACAAAAGAACTTCCTGAGCGTTGACTAGACATTACCCCACGCCTATCACCACCCCTGTAGCTCATCCAAAATCATTAAATTAAAAAAAAGTTATTTTTCAGTGTCTTTACAACAAACTTCTGCAACTGGTTACTGCGAGTGAGAATGACAACAATATCTTGCTTTAATCTAATAATTCTATGGCCAGCTCATTATAGTTGCTAATTTCCAAAAAGTTTATAAGTGGTTCCCCATGTTTTACCATTCATTTTTGATTATATACATTTGATGTGCCTCACTTTGGTGAAAAGGACAGTAAATAAACATCATTATTATTATTATTACTATTAAGTTGAAGGCTTTCACGGCCGGCATTATTATTATTATTATTACTATTATTATTATTATTATTATTATTATTATTATTATTATTATTATTATTGGAGAGGTATTCAGAATTCTCAGCCAGAAAGCTCTAGGGTCTCACCAAACTACTAACCCCAAGATTTCATACGATGTTTCCATGGCAGTTAAAATGGAATCACAATGCTATAATAACTGTGTAGCATGAAAGATCCTCGGGTTGGAAATATCCATATTCTTTAATTTGCACATATGTGATTGTGTGCTGAGCTTCTTGCAGAATCTTTAGAGCCAATAGGAGACGGGCATGCAAATGAGTTGGCCAAAGAAGAGTAATGATTGGTTCTGATGCTTCAGATGACGGATTGTTGAGATGTTTGGAGGGGTTCTATACAATCATAGGGGATAGGAGAGGCATGGTTTGATCAGAATGACTTGATATTAGTGATGTCATTGGGGGGTATGTGGGGAGTGCGGACCGCACTGGGTGACACCTAGAAGAGGGGTGATACCTGTTTGGGGCAGGAGGAGAATGCATGCCCTTGACGGCTGCTTTGGTCCTGGGCTTCCTCCCATGGAACATGCCATTTTGCATCGGGATACCACTGCTTGATATCAACATTTATATAGGGCAACAGCTACCCCCTATATCAGGGGTAGGCAACCTTTCCCCTTTAAGGGCTGAGGGACTTCAGCTCCCAGAATCTCAGGAGCCATTGGCCAACATAGGGCTATTGGCCAACATGGCTGAGGCTTCTGGGAGCTGAGGTCCCTTGACCCTTAAAGGGGAAAGGTTGCCTACCCCTGCCCTATATAATGAGACTATGGGAAAATCTGTGGGATGAAGGGGAACAGGCTACCGCTGGAAGGGTAGCTTTTTATTTAGTTGAGAATAATAAAGGTGGGGGCCTACCGAATTGTTGCAGAGTGTTCAGGCTTCCAACCAGCCAACTTATGCTCTTCTCAGAGGCACAGCATTTCATTTCTGCCCCCAAAGCTAGTATTCTATGGCCACTGAGCATGTCAGAATAGTGCATTGCGCTGCTTTTGTTTTCTTCACTGCCCCTGGGTTGATTGCTTTGTTTTAAAAGTAAATTGCTTTTCAGCAAACCTTGTCAATTGTCTCTGCTGATATCTCCCTCTTGGTGTAGATGGTGACATTTTGGCTGCGTCTGGGTTTATGCTAGTGTTGCCACCGTTTTCAAAATAGGAAGAAGGGGCTGTCAAAATTCATGAGATGCAAGGTTGACACTGAAGAAATAAATAAAGGACATCCCTTTTAATAAGGGAAACATGGCAACCCTTGTTTATGCTTGGGAGACTTATTTTCATATCTATATCTATCTATATGAGAATGACTAGGAAAAATAAAATGTCACTCTTGCGCCTGTGCATATCTGTAAATTAATAAAGTGGGCCCTTGGTATCCTCTAGGCGGGCTTGGTTCCAGCACCCCTTGTGGATATCAAAATCTGTGGATACTCAAGTCCCATTAAACACAATGGCATAGTAAAATGGTGTCCCTTATATAAAATGACAAAATCAAGGTTTGCTTTTTTGGAATATATATATATATATATATATATATATATATATATATATTTTCAAACCATGGAAGTTTTAATCCGAGGATAAAAAAAATTTGTGGCTATGGAGGGCAGACTGTATTGAAAGCAATTGTATTATTCCCGTTGTAAATCTAGTGCAACAGTAAGTAAGAAACTGAACATAGTAGTCTTTTCTGGGTTTATGTTTCAGAAGTTATCTGAGGGTCACATAGGGAAAATCAATATCCAGTGCCAATGTTAGCCTGATACGGGAAGGCAGCAAAGGTTAATTCAGGCCATGTTTATTGCAGCTTGTGAAATTTCACCTGCCAGTAGATAAAAATAGCTACTGTGGGTTTTAATGTAATTTTATACAAATATATGCCACCTAGTAGTGTCAGGATCAACCAACACTAAGCCTGCTGCCACACTGCAGAATTAATATAATTTGACACTGCTTTAACCTGCATAGCTCCATCCTATGGAATCCTGGGATTTGTAATTTGTTGTGGCACCAGAGCTCAGAGCTCTGACAGAGAAGGCCAAATGGCAAAATCCTGGATAAATCCCAGAATTCCATCGCATTGAGCAATGACAGTTAAAGCGGTGTCAAAATGCATTAATTCTGTTGGGTAGATGCAGCCTGAGTAGGGAGAGGCTTGACTAAGGAGAAGACTCTCCCTTTGGGAGGTTCTTCCTTATAAAATGGAGCCTCTGTCATATCCTTTTTTTAACACTATGCTGGACAGTGAGGATGTCATGCACAAACCTTGAAATACAAGCAGGAAGGGTATTAAACACAAAAAAAAACTGGACCATCATAAATAACTGAACCACCTCAAGCATATGATAGAAACAATATGTAATATTACAAACAGGTATAAACCAGGTACATGCCAATAGTTCATGCAGATATCAAATGATCACAGATGCATAACCAAAGAAATGCAGGCTTGAATCAAAATTCATAAGAGATGTACTCTTTCTGTGTCGATGTCATAGTTTGTAGTCTATGCATTTACATGTTTTATACTTGTTTATAATTTTATATATTGTTCCTATTGTTTGTTTGAAGTGGTTCAATTATTTATTGTGGTTCTATTCCGTACGAATGCACACACCTTGTGATGGTAAATTTATTTCTAATTACGAAACCCTAGAATGTGATCACAGTTGGCCATGTATCCTACTTTTTAGTCTTCTGTTTAAATACCCTTTAGACGACAGTCTTCAGCTTCAAGGCATCCTATATTAAGAGGCTGGGCAACTGTGGCCCTCCAGATGTTGTTTGACTTCAGCTCCCATAATAATTCATTTACTACAGTGGTTGGGGTTGAGGGAAGTTGTAGGTTGAAATCCTCTGAAGAGTTGTCCAATCCTGTTTTGTTGGAAGAGCTGTCCAAATTAAAAGTCTGTTTTAAAAGTGAAATATATAAAGAAGGGAGAGACAAGGGCCTGAAAGGTTTTGGCCCTGCATTTGTGTAGACAGGTCCTGGTGAGGGCAGGGGGAAAACCAGTGCAATTGGCTCATGTATGTCTTCCGCTATTGTGAGATACACAGCATTTCTATGTAAATTATAGTAATTATTTCCAATTTTGCCTCTATACCAGCAAGTTAGCATTTACATATCACTGTTCCCGTCTGTCTTCTCACTGGATGACATATTTCCTCTGTTTTGACAAACTGTGTTTGTCATCTTGATAAGACTCAAATTCAGAGGCTACCCTTGGAAAGACTGCATTTCACTTGAGTTGTGTCCTGTCTGTTTTTCTGGGTTTGTAAAGGATCCTTCTGCATTGCTGAGATAAGGTAGAGATCCCAGTTTTCATACAGCTACTGGTAAGCAGGAATGTGGTGTGAAGAAAGTCACTTCCCCTGCATCATCTTAAACTCAGAAAGGATGCCACTATCTTGCACCAGAAAATTTTGGCGCAGGGAGGCCAGATGACATCCCAGTCATCTTTCTTGTGCTTTTATAACCATGTAAAACGAATGCACAGTCATCCCTCCACATTTGCAGTTTTGACTTTTGCGGATTTGATTATTCACAGATTTGGTTAATTTGTTCTCTCTAGGAATTGCTAGGTCCTCCATCACATTCTGTGGTCAAGGTCTGCCAGAGGTCATGCTGGAGGGATCTAGAAATTCCTAGAGAGAACAATTCTCTAGGCATTTGTAGGTCCTCCTCTGCAATTCTGTGGTCAACTTCCAGCAAATGTTGTGCTGGAATACTGAGAGATTCCTAGAGAGGTGCTCTCGCAGGTTAAAAAAAGTGGTTTTCTTTTATTTGCGGTTTTCCCACTTTCACGGGGGTCCTGCGCCCCTAACCCCAGTAAATGTGGAGGGTCCACAGTACTAAAATAAAGGGAAAATATCTATCCTTTCCTTCTCTCTCTCTCTTTGATGATGATAACAAGGTTGATCCTTTGTCCATTTGAACATGAGGAGATCAGCGGACTGGCAACTGAATCCTACTTCATGCCAACAACACACTACCTTACACCACACCTAAAGACTGCAAGGTAGCAGAAATGAAGAGATACAGGCCATACATGGTGTAGCTCCCCTCCTACGGAATCCTGGGATTTGTAGTTTTACAAGGTTTTAAGCCTTCTCTGCTAGGGAGTGCTGGTGCCTCACACAACTATATATTCCAGAATCCTTCAGGATGGCGCATTGGCAGTTAAAGTGGTGACAAACTGCATTATTTGTTTAGTGCAGATGCACCCATAGAGGAGAATGCACCTACTCCACACCCACAAACAAAAATCTCACATAAACATTTGCTTCAAAGTGCTCCGCAATGCTCCATAGGGAACAACTCCGAACTGCTAGTGACCAAATGGTAAATTTTCAGATTATGACCTGTAACAAAAAAAAATTGGCTCTGGAACCCTGAAAACATGGGTTCAAAACACACTGCAGAAATAATCCAGTCTGAGACCACTTTAACTACCCTGGCTCAATGTTAGGGAATCCTGGGAATTGTAGTTTATTGTGGCACCAAAGCTCTCTGACAGAGACCAAAACTATAGTTCCCAGAATTTCCTAGCATTCAGCCAGGACAATTAAAGTGGTCTCAAACTGAATTATTTGTGCAGTGTGTTTTTGCCTCATGGTGAAACTGGTCCCAAGCACCTCGATTCCCACTTTTTTTTAAATTAAATTTTTGGGGTGTTGGAAGGGCCCTGCTGGCAAGCAGAAAATGGTCAGGCGGGGCCTCCACATGGCCCAAGAATATACACTGTCCCCCCCCCCCACTCTTGCTTTAAATAGCTGCAACTACATACTAAAAAGAAACTCTTGAAAACAGCAACAAACTAGCTAAATAAAAATAAATAAATACATAAATTGCAGTAAAACCAGCAGATGTGCAGTATTGTCATTGTTGGAAGAAGGTTGACAAAGTTGCTAACACATGGCTAAAGGGGTTGGGGGGAGTGCTGAAAAAACAAAAGGGCAGTAGTGGCCCTGGGGATCCATTGATGTTTTGCATCCTTAGACTGAGCAGCTGCCAGAGCTGACTAACAATCCAGCAGACTAAGGAGGCCTGGAGGCACGGAGCCAGGCGATTCGATCCTCACGAGGCCGCAGCGCCCAATGGTGTAAGTCACATCCTTCTCGCACACTCCCGGTGGCAAGCAGATCTCCTTCGTGACAGTGGAGTAGTTGTATTCCTTCCCTCGACAAGTCTTAAATTCTTCTTCATGTTCGGCCGAAACTTTAACCTTCCCATCTTGCACTTTCACGGTAATATCCTCCGGGTCGAACCCCTTAACGTCCATTAAAGCTAAAAGCTTTGGGCGAGTACATGTCGCTAGCATCTTAGTAACCCTTCTTCGAATCCTGAAATGTTTAGAAAAAGAGAAGAGGATGCCAGTAACAAGATTTCAGTTCCAAACAGTCAGAATCTCACTTCTGGGTTGAATGTGTGTGTTGTGTGCCTTCAAGTCATTTCCGACTTATGGGGACCCTAAGGTGAACCTACCATGGGGTTTTCTTGGCAAGTTTCTTCAGAAGGATTTTGCCATGGCCATCCTCTGAGGCTGAGAGAGTGTGACTTGCTCAAGGTTTCCATGGCTGAGCTGGGATTCGAACCCTGTTCTCCAGAGTCATAGTCTAATGCTCAAACCACTATGCCATGCTGGCTCTCTGTTAAAAACACTGTGTGAGGCTATGCTAAACTGTGATGGCAAATTGCTTTTATTCATTCATTCATACTATATAACCCTGCACACAGGAAATCCTACTCTGCAATGGCATGGACAGGACCCTGGGGTCTTGGAAGCTATGGCTACATCTGCACAATAGTCCAGTTTGACACCACTTTCACTGCCATAGCTCAATGCAATGGAATTCAGGCGGCTGTAGCTTTGTGCTGCATTTGGCCTTCTCTGTCAGAGAGCTCTGGTGCCTCACAACAAACTACAATTTCCAGAATTCCATAGCACTGAGCCATGGCCGTTAAAATGGGGTCAAACTGGATTATTTCTGCAGTGTGGATGCAGCCTATGTGTGATTTGCTGTCTGAAGACCAGCCTAACTATCCATGGCTTCTTACCAGAAGAGTGGCCAGTGAGTAACTATGGGGGGTTGCAGACTGCCAGAAATAGTGCAAATTGAGTCCACTGGAATCATGGGAATTGTTGTTGTTTTTTTTTTGGACATTGAGCCTTCTCTGTCAGAGAGCTCTGGTGCCACAATAAACTACAGTCCCCATGATTCCCTAACCCTAACCCTAAAAGTGGACTCAATTTGCACTATTTCTGGCAGTCTGCAACCCCCCTTAGGGCTAGTCTACACATGTGTATTACCCAAATTGGTGCATATTTTCACACATTTGCATTGATAGTTAATTGTATTAACTTTCCTGCACAAATTTGTATCTATTTGCATCTATTTACCCTCTCTGCTGGAAGTGTGCAGCCATCCAAAAGCATGTGAAGCAGATAATGTGCATTTCTGTGGTGTTTTAACAGCTGGCCTGTTTTAGTGTCTGGTGTGGCTGCTGGTCAAGTTGGAAAGCACCCTTTCTTGCTTGCTCAATAGGTGTTCCAGTCCTTCCTGGTGTACCACTCCAATGGGTAATATCCCCCCAGAGTGTCACCCAGTGTGGTCCACATGCCCACATCCCAATGATGCCACTGCCACCACTGCGTCCCTTTCCAAGCCCAGCTAACATCCCTGCCACTGCTGGAAAGGACTGCTGGGCAGCAGCAGTACCCCAACCCTACTAAAAATTAAACCAAACAAAACTCTGGGGCCTCTCTTTTCTTCTCCCACTGAGCCTTGACCTGCTGACACTATCTCTTTAGCATTTTAAAAGGACTCAGGTGAATGCCACAGCCCATTTTTGCCCAAAGGCAGATGATTGGGGAGCAGTGGCGTCACAAACTTAAGGTGTCACTGGTGTGGTCCGCACACCCTGCATCTCCACAGTGATGCCCCTAGCCACCAGGAGCACCACCGGCACCGGCACCTCTCTTTCTTAATCTGGCCAGCAGCTCTGCCAGACCCAGAAGAGGCCGCTGAGTGGTACCAGCACCCCATTAGCACAAGTAGTTGCAAGGGGCAGGGGTGCCTTGGCTGGTGGAACGAATGGTGTCTTGGGGCAGACGGTGAGCGGCTGACCCACCAAATGTTCACCCCCCCTCTGAAGTGTCACCTCAGCCCCTAGTGAAAAAGGAAAGAAAAAAGGAGTAAAGGAACACAGACACATGGAGATAGAGAAGGAATCACACAAGACTAGAGATACATACAAGAGTGGAGCAAGCACATGACAGAAGAAAAAGATAAAATAGAGGAAAAGGCAGAAAAGACAAAAAGGGGCAGAGAAACAAGAGTGACATAGGTTTTTGTGGGCTTTTGGGGCTGTGAGGCCATGTTCTATAAGAATATGGGCCTAAGCAGACGGACGGCCATGGCCTGCCCGGGGAAGCTGCGGATTGGGGCCAAGGTAGCCGCACTCCTCAGCCCCAACCTGCAGCTTCTCAGGCCCTGGAAGGAGCACTAAAATAGTGCTCCTTCCGCAAGATGGCGAAGGTGCGCTGCAAGAGGCCTTGGGCGCACCTTCAGTGTCTCTTCCGACGCAGCGTGTGTGGACTCTGTGGCAGAAGTACGTCGTCGGAGCGCCGGTCGTGTGGAGTGATGGGCGCTCCGATCACGTGTTCAGGAAGGGGTTGGGGCACCCAGCATGAGGCTGCCTCTCCCCTTCCTTGCCTTGAAGATGGCGCAAGCGCGCACGCCGCCATTTCCCCCCCCTCGGCCCAGCTGAGACCTGGGCTATGGGAGACCGGTCCAGGTCTCAGAAAGGTTGCCTGCCCCTGTTATAAGGATTTATAAAGTCAAGGATTTATGAATATATCTCAAATTTCCAACATTTCAGTATTTATATACTTTTGTCTCAAGGTAGAGATTTTTTAAAAATTCTACCTCAAGATAGTTTTGTTCAGTTCCAGATAGATATGCCCATCTTGGAAGTTTTAAAAATAATTGTATTTATTTATTTTTCTAAGGAATAGAACTGTTTTAACAGTCACTAAATTAAGTTGGGTTAATTTTTTCAAGGGGTAGAATTTCACTGCAGTATTAACTATTCCAAATAGGTTGCCCCTCCATGTAATGAGGATTAAAAACAATCAATGTCCTCTGTTTAAGAAGGAGGCAGTTAGCTTTCCATAGGACAGGGACAGTCTGGATCTCAAGGGAAGTTACTTTTCTGTTGCTAATACAATTGAAATTGTATTACCTGTCTTGTATTGCCCTGATTCCCACATGGCCAAGAAGGGCAGTGGCCTCTGCCTGCATTAATATCCCTTAAGACCATCTTAATTTACAACAGAAGACCATGTAAGGATTTTATCATGCCAGCTTTTTTCTTACAACAATCGTGTTAGTGAAGCAAACAGGAGCATACTGTTTGGAAAATGTTTGGCATCACACTTCAATTGCATGAGTGTGTTGCTTTGGTAATTCATCATCCTTCCCACACTGGTTCTATAAGTCTGCCTTCCAATTCAAAGATATAACTATGTCTGTAAAATCAGTATGTAGAGAGATCTTGTAGCACCTTTCAGACTGAGTGGAAGTAAGCAGTTGGCAGCATGAGCTTTTGTAGCCTTTCAGCATATTGCAAAGGTTGTTTTTACTCTGTTCCTTTCAGGGTGTTGTTGTTGTAAATATGCAATCATAGCTAAAATAAAAACAAAACAACAACAAAAAGGAACAGAACAAAAACAACCTTGGCCTGCTTGGGAATAGCAAGGGGGAGTTATGAAGAGGAGGATAAACATGTTCTCTCATGACATTTGACCATGGTCAATCATTACTGTCATGGAAGGGACCTGTCGCACCAAGGGGACTAATGGAATAGGTGTGATATTAGGAGCATATTGACTGGTTTTCCCCAACAATGGAAAGATGCACTACAGAAACAAAGGAAATGCAAAACAGCAACTGAATAGACTTTTTATGTGATAAATGCTGGCCAAATACACTAATATCTTGTTTCAGTTCCAATGTATTGCTTCATGTAATAAAATCACACTGACTCTGCTTAGCTTCCAAGATCAGATGGGATATGGCGTCTTTAAGGTATTTAAAGCATATAGGAGAAGAAAAGTGTTGATTTTAGAATCACAGGCCTACATTGTGTCTTAGGACTTTATTGCATGAGACAGTAAATCAGAATTAAAGCAAGATATTATTATATTTAGACAGTACTTATCATACTATGTTGTTTCTATTCAGCTGCTGCTTTGCATTTCCTTTGTTTCTGCAGCATACCTTTCTGTTGATGAGAAAAACCCATCAACAGGGCCCTAATTTACATAGAATTATGTATGAACATATAATTATGTTATGATTGCTTTCTCTAAAAGGCTGGCAGCAGTCATCATTACAAGTGGGGTGTAATGCATTTCAGGTTCAGCTGCCCCAGTACAAGTACCTTCCCCCCTTCCTGTAGTTAACTTGCACTTCCCCCATGTTAATCCTAGGTCCATGCTAGAAGCTTTGTTGAAGGTTAAATCAAATCATAGGTCCACAATGATAGGTCTCCAGAAGGAAAATATCTACAGAACATACTACATCAGTGTTATGGAGTCCAAGAGGAAGAAGGGCTCTGCTGAAGAGAAACTTTCCTGGTATCTGAGTACATGCAGCACAAAGTGTTGTCCTGTCTGTGTGAATTTCCTTGGATTCTCTGGGTGTGATGCTGTATGAATGCATGCGGAGCTATGCTCGGCTTAGCCATATACCACCTGATTTACCATATAGTCTCTGAAAACCCCTTGCAGGGCCATTCAGGCAGATAGATAGGAAGATAGAAGAATTTTTTACATCCCCATGGCCAGATGCCAAATGATTACAGCAATCTCTATTTCTTAGTGTTCTGATAATTGTTCTTGGGAAGTATTAATGATGGAGGGGAGTAGGCTGTATGTTTGGCTTACATATTATATCTATTATTCTTTAAATATTTGAAGGGATGTCATATTGAGGAGGGAGCAAGCTTGTTTTCTGCTGCTCCAGAGAATAGGATCCAGAGCAATGGATGCAAGTTACAGGAAAAGAGATCCCAGTTCAACATTAGGATGAACTTCAAGAGTGGAACACACTCCCTTGGAGTGTGGTGGAGTCTCCTTCTTTGGAGGTCTTTAAACAGAGGCTGGATGGCCATCTGTCGGGGATGCTTTGATTTTGAGTTCCTGCATGGCAGGGAGTTGGACTGGATGACCCTTGTGGTCTCTTCCAACTCTATGATTCTATTATTATTTGCATATGTCTTGTGTATGTTTCTTTCTTTTCAACCTCACCCTTCAGTGAGTAGGTGGAAAATGGTTTTTAGTTTTCGAGTCCATGACTCAAAACAGGGAGAGGGTAGGAGGACTTAAATCCTAGATGAGGCTTTTCATTTGCATTTGGGCAATGTTTTTAGAGCTGTAATGTAGTGTAAATTCTAATGTCAGGTGCAGTGGTATCACTAGGGTTGGCATTACCTGGTGGGGTAACTCATGGTATCACACCCCCCCCCCCCACTGATTTCCTGCCATAGCACACCATACAGAATATTTAGAAATGTTTTTTTGTACTAATGTTATTCATAAATCATAATTCCCCTATATCACTAAATGGAATGGAATGAGCTGTGACATAAAACAACTAGCAAAATTAAAATTATACATTTAAATTTCAATATCATACACAAGGCCTAAATGAATTTACATGTACATAGTTTCATGTGGTTAAAGTGAACATTTGGTAAGATTTGATGTTTTTAAAGAAAATTTAAAAATAATTTCACCAATTGTTTTTTAGATTGTTAAAAAATTAAAAGTTTAACAAAATGTTTTTTGAAATTTGAAATCTGAATTAAAAAAACAACCCAAGGACATCTCCTTTCTCTTCCCACTGAGCCTCACCTCACTCACACCATCTCTTCAGCATTTTAAAGAGATACAGATGAAACCTGCCATTTTACTCCCATCTACTTCTCAAGGACAATTTGTGTGTGTGGTGCAATGTATGCATGTGAGAAGAATGACTGGAGTCAGAAAGAAACTAGTATCCTCTAACACATGAAAACTGGGACACATTTGGCTAAGCAACATCAGAATGTGGTCAGTACTGGAAAAGTTATAATGAGGAAGAATATACAGAGTAGGAGATGCTGCAGTGTTTTGCCTTTACTTAAGCCTGCTGAAAGGGCAAAAATCTGCCTTCTCTCCTCTCCTCTTCCCTGCTTAGTTGATTGAGAGCATTTGCAGTTTGCAGCAACTGAAGTATGTCAAGGACAAATGGGGAAAGAGGAAGGAGAAGAGAGAAACTGGGACACTTAAGAAGTAGCTGGAAAAAAATGGGATGACAGAGGATTCATCCAGACTCTTCCATGCCAAATCAGGAGGGGGGGGGAGAATCCAAATTGCATCAGAAAATGAAGCTTACAGTTCTTTTGGAGGGATCTGGACCTGGCTTGAAGTGTGGCAAGGCTTTCTGAAATTTTCCAATATACAGGGTGATTCAAGAACAGCTTTACTTTTGCATCATTCTTTTTGAATCACCTTGTATGCCAATATTGCTCTCAATTGGAACTTAGAAAAGTTACTTTCTTGGTCCTGCAGTCTCTGAATCAGCTTTACCATGGGCCAGGACGTCCCAATTCCTTTGTTCATGACATGTACTGAGTTGAAAAGTACAGTGGAAACATCTCAGGCATGCAGGAACAATCAAACTCATTCTCCACTTGTAAGCAGTTATTAATTCCTATGCTATCTTCGGTCGGAGTGTGTGTGTGCCTGAGAGGCCTGATCTGGAATGAAGCTTAAGGGAAAGGTAGCTTGGCTACAGATAAGATGCTGTTAGAGATTGCCCAGGGAAGTTCTTTAGCAGCTGGTGACTATATGTCTTCCTTGGGAATACAAATAGCATCACCTGGCAGGGGTAGGAAATCTGTGGTGGAATCTGCTGTAGATGTTGGAAACCAACTCACTGTTAGAGGTAGCAAGTTTGAAGAGCACATCTTATAGAGACTTTCATAATGAGATGTTATGAAACCTTTACTATACATAAGTAAAGATGCTTCATATGTTTTGCAGAGACTATAAGCATGTTTTATTTCTCTGATAGACACTGTGTGTGTATATGAAAGAGGGCTATGGGATTGGTTGTTGCTCATCGTCTTCTTGCCAAGACTAATTACTCTGCTTGTGAATAATCTATTTTAGAGAGTAGATGCACTACTCTCATATTACCCATTACTTTGACCAGCCCTAGTCAGAGAGGGCCAACTCTCTACACCTGTGTCAAGAACTGAGGAATGTAGAGTCAACTTTTCCTCACCTTATCTTTAGAGAAGAAGTGGGGAAATCTGTGGCTCTCCATATGATGGGAGCCCAGCTCCCATAATCTGTAGTCAGTATAGCCAGTGATCAGGAATGATGGGAACTGTAGCCCAGCATTATCTAGAGTGCCACAGGTTTGTGGCCGCTTTTTTAGTTTGCAAGGACAGGCATGCCCTCTGAATAATAAGGATAAAGAAAAGCATACTAGCATGAGTGGGAAAATAAACTCCACACCAGCTCATCCATGCCCACATTCATTTTAGGAATGGCACACTAACCAGTTTGAAATGGGCCTGGAGACCAAGAGGAGATGGATGTGTGTGAGAGAGACTTCTTCATTACTACAGGCCACCTTGGTTCCCTTCTGGGAGAAAGGCAGCGTACAAATGAAATAAATAAATAAATAATATAGAACTTCTAAAAAGAACAGTTACCATAATGTGTTTGGCAATTAAAATACAAACTACATTTGTTGTGACAAGGATCAAAGGCATTTCCCATTGCTTCCTTTGCTATCGCCTTCTTTTTACCTGCTTAATGATATACGTAATTATTGATGCAGGTGGCAAATGAACATACACAATGCTTACCTGGCCAGTTCTTGCTCAGCTTCTATTTTAGCTCTAATTGCCTTCCGCTCCAAAGAAGTGAGGCAGAGGGGGGGACAAGGTCGACAGCATAGGATGTCACACATGCAATGTGGATATGGATGGAGAAGACAGCAACAATGCGGATGAAGATTGATATCGCAGAGGCAGGTGGTGTGTACATCGCAGTAGCGAGGGCAGCAGTGCATGTCTATCAGTTTCAAACGCCTCTTTATTTCTCTATCCTTTCGCCTTAAGTCTCGCCTCACAGCTTCCAAAGCGTGACAGAGGGTTGCCATTGGAAAGCACTAAACCATATTAGCGTACGAGTACAGCCTTTGAAAAAAGGGCACTCGTCAAGAAAAAAATTGCTCTTGCAAGCCCTGGCCAGAAGTTTGCATTACTGAGCAAGCTCCTGGTGTTATTAGCATTTTTCCAGCATGCTGGTTTATGACATCATTACTTTGTAGCTATGTCACAATCTAGCAATTTCCAAGGAAACGGTAAACAGTGACTAAACAGGAGAGCTACCAAGCAGTAAAATACAGAACAGGCTCATTATTTGACACACAAAGAAGCTTAAAAGGTCTTAAGTTGTTTGTCTCTGTTAAAAGTCATGAGTTGCTAACATTTTGTACATGACATTTCATGGTGCCTAGTTTGTGCTGTGTCCTCTTAGTAAGGAATAAACACAAAGAGGATGTTTTAAAGGTATTTTTGTGGGAACCAATGACTAATTTTTAGTGAAATATTACAAAATTTCATAGTATTGTAAAAGGGCACTGGCTAAACACAGACAGAAAAATATTTATGTTTGGAAGCCAAGCTGTTACCATTACCTCGAGAAGCCAAATTAAATTTCAAATATGTTTTTATTAAGTCACAATTTGGGGCCAATGACTTGATCTAGAACTCAAAATTCAACTGAGGAACCATTTCATATTAGGGTCATGAGCTCCCTTATGTTTCTGCATAATGTATTTCCTTGGCTGGGAAGTGTAAGAAGAGTACCACCATTTGTTCACAAATGACAAATTTCACTAGAAGTTCCTTTTAAGAGTTGCAGTGTGTTAAGGACATCAACAACAAGGGTCAGCTTAGCATATTAGAAGCCCCTTTTGCAATCACTCATTTCTATTTATTTATTTAATTTGTATGCTGCCTTTCTCCCAGAAGGGATCCAAGGTGGCTCACAGATAAAAGCATTTTAAAACCAAAACCAAAATGCCTCTAATTTTCCAGATGCTATCAGTTAGATTTTATATTACACATTTAGGGTGATAGTTATAAAAATGTTCAGTTTTCTTTTGTAATCTATATGGTTTGAACTAAAAGCTGGAAAAATTAATTTTTTGCCACAAATCTCCCAGCCAACATTCAGACTACTAACATAAAGTGTTGGGGAAATACCTTGAAATCCTGTTATGATTTACGGTGACTTCAACCATACTTCTAGGCATCTCCCCAGACAGAAAAAGTAGCACAAAAAATGAAAATTCTCTGCCCATTTTAAGGTTTAGAGTAGGAGTGGACAACTTGCAGCTTTCAAGATGTTGGAATGGAGCCCCCAACATTCCTCATTAATGAATGTGCTGATTAGGGAGATTATTGCACTTACTTTTTTGCCCAATGCGGGCACAGGACAGGATTGGGATGGAATGGGGGGGGGGAGACGGGTGTTAGCGTCTGTGAATGAAGCAGCATATCTCCGATTCCTAAAGCCAGGAGTGAAACCTCGCAAAAAGAGGTTACGATGGGGGACACCTGGCTTAATGAGACTATGTGTGAAAGAGATCTAGGAGTCCTAGTAGATCACAAGTTGAACATGTCAACAGTGTGATGCTGTAGCTAAAAAGGCCAATGCGATTTTAGGCTGAATTAATAGAAGTATAGTATCTAGATCAAGGGAAGTAATAGTGCCACTGTATTCTGCTTTGGTCAGGACCCACCTGGAAAACTGTGTCCAGTTCTGGGCACCACTATTCAAAAAGGATGTTGAAAAACTGGAGCGTGTCCAAAGGAGGGCAACTAAAATGGTGAAGGGTCTGGAAACCATGCCCTTCGAGGAATGACTTGGGGAACTGGGTATGTTTAGCCTGGAGAAGAGACGGCTAAGAGGTGATATGATAGCTCTGTTTAAATATGTGAAGGGATGTCATATTGAGGAGGGAGATAGCTTGTTTTCTGCTGCTCCAGAGAATAGGACCCGAAACAATGGGTGCAAGCTCCAGGAAAAGAGATTCCACCTCAACATTAGGAGGAACTTCCTGACAGCGAGAGCTCTTCGACAGTGAAACACACTCCCTCAGATTGTGGTGGGGTCTCCTCCTTTGGAGGTCTTTAAACAGAGGCTGGATGGCCATCTGTCAGGGGTGCTTTGATTTTGAGTTCCTGCATGGCAGGGGGTTGGACTGGATGGCCCTTGGGGTCTCTTCCAATTATGATTCTATGATTCTAAGACAGGGGTAGGCAACCTTTTTTAGCCAGGGGCCGGGTTGCTGTCCCTCAGACAATTGGGGGGGCCGAAGCACCAAAATTAATTAATTAAATAAATATTAAAAAATATTTTTTTAAAAAATACAAAAATATTTAGAAATATGCATGCTCACTCTCTCAGCCCCAGAAAACCCATGGCAAAACCCCTGTGGAGATTTTGCAAAGAAAACCCCAATAACAAGTAGTAACAACAACAGTATCATCATGGCATGTGGCGGCGGCGGTGGCGGCGGCAGGACTGGCCTGGGGCCGGTCCAAAGGCCTCGGGGGGCCGCATCCGGCCCCTGGGCCTTAGGTTGCCTACCCCTGTTCTAAGACATATCATGCCACCCTTGAGGTTCTGGGTGGCAATGTGCAGGTGTGTCAGAGCCCAGAAAGTGAAAAGGGAAAGGAAAGGAGGCAAGCCGTAACTCTGAGAATAAGAGGACTTGTGTTGTGTCCTGGTAAGTGTGTAGCTACTTTGCTTGAGATGGTGGAAATTCCCTTCCAAGGTTGCAGACTGCCAGAAATAGTGCAAATTGAGTCCACTTTAAGGGTTAGGGTTAGTGCTAGGGAATCGTGGGAATTGTTTTTTTTTTCCTGAGACATTGAGCCTTCTCTGTCAGAGAGCTCTGGTGCCACAATAAAATACAGTTCCCATGATTCCCTAGCACTAACCCTAACCCTAAAAGTGGACTCAATTTGCACTATTTCTGGCAGTCTGCAACCCCCTTACTCTGGTGGCTGCTTGGGAGCTTCATAGGGATATGTAGAAAACAAACAAACTTTTTGCTAAATTCCCTTCCAAGCAGCTAGAATTCAGAAACATGGGTTTAATTTGCAATGCAGAAACAACGTTGCTTGACTCCACTAACTGCCATGGCCAAATGCTATGGAATTCTGGGATTTGTAGTTTTGTGAGCTGTGTAGCCACTGTCAGAGAGCTCTGGTGCCACGACAAACTGCAAATCCCAGAATGTGTGGCCATGTCAACCCTTAGGGTAAAACTCTTTCATTTGACTACGATTTGGGACTGCAGTTTGGCAAGTTTTACCTATACAGTATCTAAAAGTTTAGTATAGAGACTTCTTGAGAAATTACTGCTTAAGAAAGGAGCAGTTAGCATCTCATGGGACAGGGACAGCTGGATCACAAGAGAAGTTACTTTTCTGTTGGTAATGGAGCTGAAATTTCATTATCTGTCTTTTATTGCGCTTTGTCTCTAGTCGTTACATGGCCAATAAGGCGAATGGCTTCTGCCTTCATTGAAATCTCCCAGTACCATATTTACTGGCATCATCTATGACAAAATGTAGGCTGTGACTCTAATACCATGACCATTTTTCTCCTGTATGATTTTAAAAAATCTTTGCCTAATGAAGGAGCCAGAGAAATTTGAAAGCTTGCATAATATATTTTATGCTTTGGAGTTGGCCCAATAAAGGTATTGC
>CM034706.1:28264678-28280955 GCA_020142125.1 Phrynosoma platyrhinos
AGGCTCTATGTTTTTGTTGAAGTTGTTGTAACTGCCCTTGAGTTGGCTCTTCCACAGAAATGGCTCTTCCACAGCTCTGCCTAGAGAAGGCTGTTCATTTTTTGTTTAAGTTCAGTGGCTAAGTAAAGCAAGAGGATTTTGTTGTTGTTAACTGCCCTTGAGTCAATCTTGACTTATGGTGACCCTATGGATGAGATATCTCCAAGACTCCGTTCTCCACTGCTCTGCTTAATTCCTGCAACCTCTTAATACCCGTGACTTCCTTAATAGAGTCCATCCACCTGGCATGTGGCCTTCCCCTCTTCCTACTTCCCTCCACCTTTCCCAGCATTATTGTCTTGTCCAGTGAGTCCTCTCTTCTCATGTTGTGTCCAAAGTATGACACCCTCAGTCTGGTCATCTTGGCTTCCAGGGAGTTTTCCAGCTTGATCTGCTCCAGGACACACTTGTTTGTCCTTTTGGCTGTCCATGGGATCCTCAGCACTCTTCTCCAGCACCACATTGCAAAGGAGTTGATTTTCTTCCTGTTATCTTTCTTAACTGCCCAGCTCTCACATCCATCCATGGTAATAGGGAATGCAATGGCTTGTATGATTCTAACTTTTGTGCTGAGTTGAATATCTTTGCATTTTAGAATCTTTTCTAGTTCTTTCATAGCCGCATTCCCCATAGTCTTCTTCTGATTTCTTGACTGCAGTCCTGTTTCTATCAATGTTGATCCCAGGTATGGGAATTCTTTTACTATTTCTGTTTCTTCATTGTCTAGAAACTATGTACAGTATATGTAAATAGACTTAGGAGTTTATCACATGGGATGAATTCTGTGCAGAAACTAGATTTAAAGTGAAAACAACCTACTTTTGTGGGTGTTTTTTACATGACTTCGGAAACCTGAATAGAAAGTAGAAAAAATCCGTGAATGCAGGTTGTTTTTCAGATGACATTTGTGTGAAAGGGAAATAACGCAAAAGTAACCTGAACAGAAAGCTGACAAAACCTGCTCCTTTTTATTTTGGGGAAATTCTGAAAGTAGAAAGGAGTGGTTTTGTCGACTTTCTGTTTGGGTTATTTTCGCGTTATTTCTCTTTCTGCCAACGTGTCTGAAGAACAACCTACATTTTAAGGTGTTTAGCAGATTTTAAAATCCCATTTCTACATGGGATTTTCCTCTGTGTGATAAACTCCTTAGACCGTGTGTATGATATTGGAGAGAACAAGAACAGATCAAGCCTGAATTTTCCCTTGAGGCAAAGATAACTAAACTCAGAGGGAGAAGTGAAGAAAAGGAGTGGCACTTACCGTTGGGATAAGAATTTACATTAGTCCCTCCACATTTGCAGGGGTTAGGACCCCCATGAATGTAGAAAAACCACAAATAACAAAAACACTATCTTTTTACCTGAGAGAACACCTCTCTAGGAATCTCTAGGACAGGTCCTTCAGTGCGACTTTTGGTTAAGGTTGACCATAGAGTTGCGCTGGAAGACCTAGATATTCCTAGAGAGAACCTATTAATAAAATCCGTGAATAATCAAATCTGGAAAAGTCAAAACTGCAAATGTGGAGGGACGAGTGTACACTTAGGCTGAGTGTATGATATTATAATGTAAAGATATAATTTTAATTGTGCTGGTTGTTTCTGTCATAACCATTATCACAGCATTCAATGATATATATGGGAATTAGGATTCATGAGTAAAATCAGTGGTATCATTAGATGGGTGAGGGGGGGTGGGGACCGCATCAGGTGACACCCTAAGAGGTGATGACCCCACTGCTCCTCAAACATCTGCCTTTGTGCAGAAACAAGCATTTCCCTGCCTCCCAGTTAAAATACTGAAGTTTTAGGGTGAGGCTTAGTGGGAGGAGAAAGCAGTCCCAGCTTGTTTTTTAATTCAAATTTCAAAAAATTAATTTTTAATCAAAAATATTTTTACATCTTTAAAAAAGCATCACATTTCCACCACGTTTTCACTTCAAGCACATGAAACTATATATATATGTAAATAGGCTGTATGTATGATATTGTAGAGATCAAGAAAAGATCAAGCCTGAATTTTCCCTGGAGGCAAAGATAACTAAACTGAGGCTGTCATACTTGAGCCACATCATGAGAATGCATGAATTGTTAGAAAAGACAATGATTCTAGGAAAGGTGGAGGGAAGTAGAAAGAAAGGAAAATCTTATGCCAGATGGTTAGAATTGATCAAGGAGGTCACAAATACGAATCTGCAAGAGCTTAGAAGAATAGTGGAAGATACGGAGTCTTGGAGGTGTCTCATCCACAGGACCACCGTGAATGGAGATCGTCTCGAGGGTGGTTAACAACAATAAATGATATTGTAATTTAAAGGTATAATTTTAATTGTGCTAGTTGTTTATGTCACAACTGTTACCATTATATTCAGTGGTATATATGGGAATTACGATGAGCAATATCACTGGCGTCACTAGTGCAGACCACACCAGGTGACGACGCCCTAAGAGGAGGTGACCCCATTGCTCCTCAGACATCTGCCTTTGGGCAGACACAGGCTGTAATATTTGCCTATGTCCCATTAAAAAAGAGATGGGGTGAGTGGGGTGAGGCTCTGTGGTAGGTGAAAGGAGAGCCCCCGGGATTTTTTTAAAATCAAAATTAAAAAAATTAAAAAAATATTTTAAAAAAACTTTCAAAATTTCCTTTAAAAACATCACAAGACCCCCCCCTTCCTCCCTATAAGATTGGTGGAGTTGGAATAGTGTAATGGGGTTGGGATACTGTTGACTGTGAGTTCCTGCGTGGCAGGGGGGTTGGACTGGATGGCCCTTCCAACTCTAGGATTCTATGATTCTAGCCCAGTTTTATGCCCTGCACCCCCAAGGTGACCAGATGTCCTCACCACAAAGGAGGACCAGGCATCTCAAAATATACATTTGAGAAAAATGGAGGACATGACCAACAAAGAAAAGCTTTTTTAAAAAACCTACTCATATAAAATGTAGGCCATTCAAAGAAAAATGTTGGACATGACCAAAGGAAAGCTAAAAACATCGCATCTTGCCAAATTTTCACTTCAAGCGCATAAAGCTATGTATGTGTAAATAATATTTAGGCTATGTGTATGGTATTGTAATTTTAAAGTGTAATTTTATTGTGCTTGTTGTTTATGTCACAACTGTGTTACCATGGCATTCAGTGATGTATGGGAATTGCGATTTATGAGTAACATTAGTACAAAAAACATGACTAAGGATTCTGTATGGTGTGGTAATGAGAGGAGGTCAATGGCAGGGTGACACATCTGGTCCTCACCACAGAGGAGGACTAGGCACCATAGAATGGAGGATGTTCAAGAAAAAATGAAGGACATGACCAAATAAAAAGCTAAAAACACTTATATAAGTACAAATTCCTGCTGCTTAGTCATGTTCAAAATGGAGGACAGTTTTTGAATTTCCTGGAAAGGGGAGGATGTCTTGTCACCCAGGTGGCACATTGAGGAGTGCAATGACGTTGTTGCTGCTGTTGTTCTGTGCCTTTAGCTCCTTTCTGACTTATGGTTACCCTATCATGGGGGGTTCTTGGTGAGAGTTGTTCAGAGGAGGTTTGCCGTTGCTCTTCCCTGAGGCTGAGATTGTGGGACTTGCCCAAGGTCACCCCCAGTGGCTTTCCATGGCCAAGCTGGAAGCAAACCTTGGTCTCCAGAGTTGTAGTGCGACACTCAAACCACTATGCCATACAGGCTCTCCACGTGTGTGTGTATGTATGTATGTATGCGTATGTATCTCAGATAGTGTTGATTCTTTGGTGTCCTGAGCTTTCGTTTTTCTGTTCTTTATTTAGAACTGGCTTTGTTAGCTCTCTCTCTGTGTAGGATTAAATCTCATGGTGCTGTTTTGTATCAGGGACACCATTTCACTTCACTAATGTATTTAATGGGACTTGAGCATCCACCGATTTTGCTATTCACAGCAGGTCTTGGAACCAAACCCTAGCAGATAACAAGGGGTAGTGGTGGTGGTTGTGTGCCAGTAAGTCGTTTCTGACTTATAGCGACCCTATGGTGAGCCTATTGTGTTTTTTTCTTGGCAAGATTTGTTCAGAGGAGTTTGCTGTGGCCTTTTCCTGAGGCTGAGAGACTATGACTTGCCCAAGGTCATCCATTGGGTTTCATGGCCAAGCTGGGAATTCAACCCTGGTCTCCAGAGTTGTAATCCAACACTCGAATCACTAATCCACACAGGTTCTCCATAGCTATATCACATAGAGTGCGTTGCTTTTGTTGTGTGCCTTCAAGTCATTTCTGACTTAGCGACACTAAGGTGAACCTATCATGGTTTGTTTTTTTTTTTTTGCAAATTACTTCAGAGAGAGTTTGGCATAGCTATCCTCTAAGGCTGAGAGTGTGACTTGCCCAAGGTCACCCAGTGAGTTTGGTGGCTGCGGTAGGAATTGAACCCTGATCATTTCTGGAGAGTTGTAGTCCAACACTCAAACCACTATGTCATGCTGACTCACAAGCATGGATATTTTGCAACCAGAGCCAGGGTGGTGTAGTGGTTTGAATGTTGGCCTAGGAGTCTGGGAGACCGGGGTTTGAATTCCTGCTCAGCCATGGAAACCCACCAGGTGACCTTGGGCAAGTCACTGTCCCTCAGCCTGAGAGGAAGACAGTGGCAAACCTCCCTCCCCCTCTGAACAAATCTTGCCAAGAAAAACCTATGATAGGGTTACCATAAGTGGGAAGTGGCTTGAAGGCACACAATAACAGCAATATTTCAGCATACAACCCACCGAGTTCTCCCGAGTAAAAGCATGAAGGTGACTTTTTTCTGGATGTGCAGAGAGGGTGGAGATAAACTTTGACCCTTTAACTCCTTTTCAAATAAAACTTCTGCTTGATGGGGGCTTTGAGGGATTCTATTCCCTATTGGAATGTGTTGATACGGCTCTCTCCCACAAAACACCCTATTTTTTGTTTCTGTATATATATTGAAAATCAGGTGTTGCTGGGATTTTTGAACAATTGTTGGCATTTCACTTTTGGGAATGTTACAAGGGGCTATCCAAATTTGCACAGCTGATTTCCAGATCATAGCTGAAAGAAATTACTAATAATAACTAGGGAAAAAAGAAACAGGATCAATAATACAGTTTGAATTCAAATACTGTTAAGAAGCCCAGTGCAAATACAAACTTGTGGGAAAAGTGCATTTTGGTGTTTTAACTGGTATTAATTGGGTTTCCTGGGGAGCAACTTAGGGCAGAAATAGTTGTGATTACATTAGGATTGATGGCCTTGGACTGGCTTGAAGTATAATGGAAGCATAATTAAAAGCTTAAATTTTTGGGTGTTCAGTGTTCATTTTAATATTCAGGTTCCCCCTCCCCCAATCTTCTAAAGGCTTTTCTTACAGTTAACCTGTAAATGCAGCTTTCCCTTTGTTAACTAAATATCTTCAGAGATTAGACAGTTTATTAGATGATTTTGGTCTCTACCTGAACATTGTCCATTGTGTTGGAATTGTACAATGCAATGGTGTGTGTTTATTCAGAGGTAAGACCCCACTGTGTTAAGTGGGCCTTTTTCTCAAATGAGTGTGCATAGGGTTGCGGCCTCAATAATTTGTTTTTAAAATATTACTAAAAGGAAGCATGAAAAGCTAAATTGTGGGTGAAATGGAATAATGTAGACAAGTATGAGAATTGCACCTCCTCTAAAGCTTTACTTGCCTAGCCCTAGCTTAGAAAGGAGAAATTACTTGATGGGTGTGGTTTCTTTCTCCTGAATGATCTGGTGACACATTTTACACTGCAGAAAGTGTCATGTGCTGAGAAGAGGGATAGCTCTGAGATTGACAGCAGATTCAGGAAGGCCTATGAATGTGGCATGTTTCTAAAGTACTGTGGTATGATGGTGCCAATAAGGGTGAGATGAATGCATGAGCATTTTTGATTTAATTCTATTACAATTATAGCCTAAAAAATCATTCAGACATAAACCTCACTGGTTACTGGTCTTCCTGTTAAACATGATTATGATTCAGCTGCAGTATTTCTTATTCTCTCTGGAAGGGGTGTTTATTGCTTTGTGGGATATTAAAAAAAATTACAAATATATTTCACTTTTCATATGCTTTTGAAGTACTTTCTAACTTTCTCTATGAATGAGGTATTTACTTTACATGATACTTAAATATATTTACAAATATATTTCACTTTTCATATATATTTGAAACACTTTCTTTTTTTAAATTACTATTCCAGATTTGTATATAATATCCTATCTGTTTTCTTTCATATTAAGGCAGAAAGTACATGTAAGCATAGTGTTTATGAAGTTGCAATGATAAAAAGAAAAGGTTTTCATCCAGCACTAGGTTCTTCTGTGATGTTAAGATGTCAGCACTGATGAAGATCTGAGTGTATAAAACATTTTACATAATGGTTCTTAGCAGCTAATAACTTCTTAGCCAAAATGTATGATTTTGTAAATTTATTGTTTAGACAAACACATTTTTCCCAAATTGTAAGTTTTAAAAAATAGTTCTTAGATTTAGTTATACTAACTATTCATCAGGACAATTTTCCTATGGCAGTGAATATTATTACAAATGTTTACAAGGATGAAACATATTTTTGTGTTTCGTAGGGTCTTTGTTAATTGTTCATAGCTGTAAACAAACACAGGGCAACATGCTTGATTCTCCTCATGCTCTGTTTTATCTTTACAACACCCATGAGAGGTATGTTTAGGCTGAGAAGGAATGACTGACACAGTCAGTCACACAATCAGTTTCCTGAACGCTTGGGGTTTGAACTAGCAGTTTACATTTCAACAGCTATGCTTTGGATAACTTGTACCTATAAAATGGTTCTAATTAATTGATGATTAAAATCTCATTGTTGCAAAACCAGATTATTTTTCAGTATCTGTTGCACACCTATCCTTAAAAATCAGGAGCAGATGAGTAATGTTAATTTTACTCTGAATCATAAAGATGTTCAATTTTGCATACCTTTTTGAGTCAAAGACTTGTCTATGACTTGTGATAGTGATTACTTAAGAGAAAAATATCTAAACTGTAGTGAAAAGAAGATGAAGATTGTCTATATTCATGAGCTATTGTGCTGCTCTGAGTACGTTCAGTGCCTGTGCCTTGCTGTGGGCTTCAACAGCATTTCATTTCTGTTTTACAGCAGAGAAATCAGATAATAGAATGAAGAAGAACTGGAGGTTTACACCTTGGTGCATAACATTTGAATAAATGAAATTGGTGCCTCATTCTGAAATGTTTGTAATGGCAAACCTGCCTTCTCTACTCAAATAGATTTTGTATAATTCTGCTGTAATATGTTTTGTAACACTGTCTGGTCCAGCAGTTTATTTGCTGACTTGCTTGATCAGCAAGTGTTAGGATGGTTATTAAATTGGGTTATTCTGCAAAAGATGAAGATGCATGCACCTTCAGCGTAAGAGCAGTGAAATTAGAATTTAAATGTGCTTTATCAAATATGGCTGGTATATAGCTACTTTTTCACTTAGTGTAATTCTGTTCCCATGACAAAAATTATGTGTTACTGTCAAACTGCATCTTCAAATGGAACAATAGACATAGGATAGCATATATTTCAGAGGCAAAGGAAGAATTCCTTTACTTCTGAAATATATGCTATCCTATGTATGTCATTGTACAGCCATAATTGTGGGTACTCCTGGCCCTATCTGTTCTAGCCAAGAATAATGTGTTTGGGGGTGGGCGGGCAGGGAAATGCACAGTGTTTTGGTGTTGTAATGTGGGGTAGGTGATACTGCACATCATGCGTGAATGATGTCTAACCTGATATAGGAATCTAACTTCATAACATCAAAGATTTTCCCCTGCTGCAGGCCTATGTGAAGTGCATCCAGTGTATGGCTTTCCTCCCCCCCCCTTTTTTTTGACAGTGTCCAGTGCTTCCCCCATTAAAAAAAATAGTTTTACACCTGAAATTTAACAGTACACCACAAAACACATTATATTTTATGAGGAAAGGAACCAAATGCACTATGTTCAATAGCATAGCCATACTTTCATTCCTTTTAGTTCAGTATCAGTGATCAGTGTAGTCACTGTCAAGTTAATTAAAGCTATTGAATGTACATTTAAGCTTTATTTTTGCATGAACATAAAATTAACAATACTGAAGTATAATTCAGAGACATAGCTGTGTTAGTCTGAATCATTATGCAAAGGGATATTGTAACACCTTTGAGATCGATAGAAAGAAGTTGGTAGCATATGCTTTCTTAGACTGGGTCTACTTCATCAGATGCATGGAATGGACAGACATTTATACCTATGAATGAGCAGGTTGTACGTGTGAATTTCATCAGATGCATGGAATGGACAGACGTTTATACCCATGAATGAGCAGGTTGTGTGTGTGAACAATAAAAGAAATGCAAAACCTGTGAGTATGGTGATGGAGTGACAAGATAGTCATTAGGAAGACAGAGGTAGAAGGAATGATATTGCCTAAAGCCAAGGTGATTAGTTACCCATATAAACGTGGAGGGAGATCTTGGAATATTATGTTGCTGGCTGGGAACCAGAAAGGAGATGTGGTAAACTAGGCAAGAGAGAACTCATAATGTTCTAATACAGGGGTAAGCAAACTATCCCCTTTAAGGGCTGAGGGACTTCAGCTCCCAGAAGCCTCAGCCATGTTGGCCAATAGTCTGGGATTCTGGGAGCTGAAGTCCTTCGGCCCTTAAAGGGGACAGTTTGCCTACCCCTGTATCTGGTATGTGTAGCACACCAGGCAACCTTGGTCTCTGTTCAGCTCACTGTTGATTGGCTGCTGTTTGTGGGTATAGCTCATTTCTGCTGGCTAGCCTGTTGAAGTTTTTTTGTTCAAGGAATGCTGTTCTGAGGTCCAAGGTGGAATGCCCAAGAAGATTGAAGTGTTCTGCAATTGGTTTTTGTGTATTCTCATTCTTAATGTCTGATTTATGTCCATTTATCCTGTGGCACAGAGACTGGTCTGTTTGTCCAGTGCAGAGTGCTGAAGGGCATTGTCGACAGAAGAAAGCATATATTACATGAGAGGATGAGCAAGGGAAAATACTTCTAATATTATGAGTGAGGTGATTGGGTCTTGTGATGGTATTGTCTGAGTAGATGTATGGGCAAAGTTGTGGCAAGGTCTTGTACCCATCTTGCCATCCATGTTGTTTGTCCTCCTATACGTAAGTAACTGAGATTTGGAGGCTGTCTGTAAGCAAGTAAAGACCTAGCCCCAAGACCCCTTGAGAGGGCAGCATTATTGTCCAGAATAAATTGTAGTTCATTAATGATATGTCTGAGTGATCGCAGTTGAGAGCTGTAAGTAATCACTAGTAAGCTCCTGCTATTTTTTTTTCATCAATCCATTCTTAATAGATTATACCTGGGTACAAGTCTTGCCTTGTTGATTTGTTTGTCTTTTAACTTCATATGGTGGGTATTGTATCTTGAGGTGTTTTTGTTGTAATTCCATGAGTCTAACCTTGTTTTGTGGATTTGAACAAATGTGATTGTATTAGAGGTCTTGGCTATAAACTATAGATTTAGTAGTGTGGTCAGGGTGGAAACTGGAGGCATGCAAGTATGTGTAGTGGTCAGTGGGTTTATTATATATTTATGGTTATCTCCCAGATAGAACTGCACATTACAGTTAATGCACAGTTCTGTATGAGAGCTGATTCCAAGATCCTATGGCCTCCCCCCCCCCCAAAAAAAGCTTCACACTCAACTTGTTCAAGGTATTTTGCAGGCCAGGGGTGAGCAGCTGCCTGGGTGGAATGAGGGCCAATTTCACCCCTGTGGGCTGCACCTCTGCTTCCCAGGAGCACTGGAAATTATGCAGTTTTTTTGGCTAACAGTTTTCTTCTTCCTGCATGGAGGCAAAGCTTGGAGGACATTGTAAAACTGCTGTATTTACATACAGTTCTGGGTTGGTCCAGGTCATTTTGGCGTGGGGAATCATCTTCAAATTGTTCCTTCTGGGAAAGTCTGAAGGACCTGGGGGATCAGAGGCCACATGCTATTTGTGGTCTGCACTTTCCTACCTTAGACTTTGAATTTGGTCAAGAGTAAAGGTGGGATTGAGATTTAGGGGGGTTGCAGACTGTCAAAAATAGTGTGAATTCAGTCCACTTTTAGGGTTAGGGTTAGTGCTAGGGAATCATGGGAATTGTTATTTTTCTGAGACATTGAGCCTTCTCTGTCAGAGAACTCTAGTGCCACAATAAAATTCAGTTCCCATGATTCCCTAACCTTAACCCTAACCCTAAAAGTGGACTGAATTCACACTATTTTTGACAGTCTGCAACCCCCCATAGTTGAGTTGTTCCCATTGAACTAAATGGGCAGAGTCCTATTGTGTCATTCTGCTGGTGGAAGCTGGGGAATAGTGGGGTGATAATTCATTCTCTTCTTCCTGCTTGCTTAACATCTGTTCTGGAGGGCTTGGAAATTCTCTTGACCAGTATTACAAGCATTGGATGTGAGGAGGTTGGAGAGGAGGGGAATTTTTTTTACTGAATATGCACTGCATCTTAAGCTATCTGATGTGGGGTACTGGCAGATTTTCTCCAGTGTGTAAGAGACTCATACTGTATTTATATTAATTCACTGCAATTGTTTATTTCTTTCTGGAAACTTGCTAAAAGAGTGGAGCTGGTCCATAGGCCACCATTTTGGATAGCACTGCTTTAACAGGCATTCATGAACATGAAATAATAATAATAATAATAATAATAATAATAATAATAATAATAATAATAATAATAAGTCTATGCACACATGGCAAACTGGATAAGTAAGTGGGACTAGAGTTTATGCAGACTTGTGTACATTACATGTATAAGCTTCATTAGGGTTTTTGTAGTACTGTGGTTTGGAAATTTCCTATTCCACAGCTTTATTATATGATCTTCACCCTTACTATTTGTGTAGCTCTTATCTAATCTGTTTCTAGTTTACCAACATTTTTCTTAAATTATGATGCACCAAATTTAAGACAACATGTTAAAGTGAAGTCCTGAAGTGTTTTGTAGTTCTACTATTTTCATGTATTTGCGTATGATTGGGTTCTACAAATTTCACTGGCTTTGGTAGCCAACTGAACTTTTATTATTACAAGAACCTTACCTTTAACCCATGTGGCTGGATTTTATCCCTAACCTTGTATTGCATTGTGTGAGGTAATTTTTAGAACTGTGCTTCTTAGATGTAAAGAACAAAAATAATGTTGGAAGCACCTTGCAGCCACAGTACGAAACAAGCCTCAAACTTCACTCCAGTAATACAATAATAATAAAATAATCTACACTTTGGGATTACAGAAGCGGTGGAGACAGGGTTGCCCCATTAGCCTGTCATCAATAATGATGCTTACTCCCTGCATTTGAAGAACCTATGGTTTGTCATACTTGTCAGAGAGCATAGGAACACCTGTTGTGTGCAAAATTGTAGATGTAGTTTTTTGATTGATCTGCTATAAAATATCACTCACTATTTTGGGGTTAGGGGTCTTATTTATTCATAGTACACATGTCCCTCCACATTTGCTGGGGTTAGAGGCACAGGACCCTAGTCATAGTCTTGTTTTTAATTGTATTGTTCTTTTAATATTGTTAAGCTGCTCTGAGTCCCAGCTGTGGGAAAAGAGCAGTGTGTGTGTGTGTGTGTGTGTGTGTGTGTATATATATATATATATATATATATATATATATATATATAAAAACACACAAATAAACAGTATTTTTTTTAACTTGAGAGAACATCTCTGTAGGAATTTCTAGGTCCTCCAGCAGAACTCTGTGGTCAACGTCTACCAGAATTTGATCATAGAATCATGTTGCAGGATCTTCAGATGGCTAGAGAAGTTTTTTCTCTAGGAATCTTTAGGTCCTCCAGTGCAACTCTATGGTCAACTTCCAGTAGAATTTCTCTGGAGGACCTAGAGATTCATAGAGAGAGCATATTAGTCAATCCACAAATAATCAAATCTGCAAAAGTCAAAGCCACAAATGTGGAGGGCCGAGTGTATTTATAAACACTTTTCTTCCCAGCATGGCAGCATGTTATAACAAATTCATTATACAAACAAAAAAGAGAAACATTCTTAAAACAGACAAACAATTTTCAAAGCCAAAGGTGTGATGGGATAATAACATTTTTCACTGGCTGTCACAAATTCAGCCTGACTTCCCTGCAGAAGAAGTTCCACAAGGAAGTGCTGCAGAAAAAGTCCTGCCTTTCTTGGGGTAGTGGGATATCAACGAGGCTTTAATTGAAGATGTCAAATTAAGAAAAGGTTTATATAGAAGAATGTGATATTTTGGTTATCGGTCCCAAGCCATTGAGGATTTATAGATAAAAATTCAATTTATTTATTTATTTGTTTATTTATTTTGTTATATCCCGCCTTTCTCCCAATATAGGGACTCAAGGTGGTGAACAACAGTTATAAATTAAAATATAACATATTAAGATACAAACCATTAAAATTTTATGTCATAACATTAAAAGCCCAGTCCTTATCAGCTTACAAAGGCCTGCCGGCACAATAATGTCTTTATCTGCTGCTGGAAAGACAGCAGGGATGGCTCCATCCTGGCCTCCCTAGGGAGGGATTTCCAAAGCTTGGAAGCAGCCACCGAGAAGGCTCTCTCTCTTGTTCCCACCAAACACACCTGAGAGGGTTGTAGGACAGAGAGAAGGGCCTCTCACAATTATCTTAATACTCTGGCAGGCTCATACAGGGAGATATGGTCCTTCAGATAGCCTGGACCCAAGCCATATAGGGCTTTATAGGTCAAAACCAGCATTGAACTGAAGATGAAAAAACATTGGAATCTAGTGAAGTTTGCTCAAGACCTGTGATACATGATCTTTGAGGTATTTGTGAAGCAGTGGTCTGGTTGTCACATATTACTCTAGCTGTAGCTTCAAAACAATTTCAAGGAAAGTCACATATAGAGTGTACTGTAGTCTGACATCTTCAGTTAAAGCTTTGTTGCATGTCCCACCACCCCAAGAAAGAATTCAAAGATATACCGTGTTAATCTGTAGAATCAGTATGTAGAGAGATCTTGTAGTACATTTGATACTAACTAAAGAAAGAAGTTGGCAACATGAGCTTTTGTAGACTTAAGTCTACTTCCTCAGATGCATTTGGAGAAAGGTAGGACTTTTTCTGCAGCATTTCCTTGTGGAATTTCTTCTGCAGGGAAATCAGTTTGCTTTCAGGAGAGGGGCATGGACTACTGTACACAAATTTGCTTTCTCTACAAAGACATACAGCTGGTTCAACAACCATATATGAGCCAACGTACTTCTGGCCATAGTGGGTCCATGGCTCTTAAGGATCAGTGCTAGGTTCCCCCCCCCCCAGCTCATCTAGAACGTTCCAATCCCACATTCACTTTTCTGCTGATGGAAAGAATGTCCAATATTTCATTGCACCCAGAAGACAACTAAGAACACCCAGAGCATTTTAGATATCAGAGAAAAAGGAAACTATCAAGAGCATAGTGATGAGACCAGCACTAAATTTATGGGTGACCTTTCTTACTAGCTTCATGTAAATATTTTAAAAATTTGGAGGGGATATTAAGAAGCCCTATAAAATAATGTCTGTGAGGCTGTATAGTCATCCCTCCATATCCACGGATTCAACCATACACAGCTTGAAAATATTCAAAAATCATATAAATTCCAAAAAGGCAAACCTTGTTTTTGCTATTTTATATAAGGGATACCATTTCACTATGCCATTGTAATTAATGGGATTTGCGTATCCATGGATTTTGGTATCCATGGAGATTCCTGGAACCAAAACCCAGTGAATACCAAGGGCCCACTGTATATATCCCACCGCCACCACCATTTCGTCATGTGCAGCTACATAGGACTAGAGCCATGCTAAAATCATGCTCTTAAGTTCCACATCGGCCATATGGTACAGGCAGATACCATGAATAATAATAGATGTTCGAATTTGTAAAATATAAATACGAGCAAAGAAATGTAAATACAACTCTAATACAGAAATTACTGCAATCCACACACTAACTTTTGTTTCAGTTTTTTTAATGTGAAGTGGCATATGCCAGGTATGTTAGTTTATGGACTTGTGTCTGTTTCGTTAGGGTTGTTATCTCTCAAGTATGCACTTATGAACAGAGGAAAGGGAATGACACAAAGGCAGGGGTAGGCAACCTTTCCCCTTTAAGGGCCGAGGGACATCAGCTCCCAGAAGCCTCAGCCATGTTGGCCAATAGTCCCATGTTGGCTAATAGCTCCTAAGATTCTGGGAGCTGAAGTCCCTCGGCCCTTAAAGGGGAAAGGTTGCCTACCCCTGCACAAAGGTCATTAATTATGAATCTTCAGTGTAGGCTAAGTTAGATGTTGAACCTTTTACTGTCTTCAAGACAGTGAATGTGTTCCTGTTTAGATGGTACTTTGTTTTTATATATAAAAGGGCTGACTATGAGGAACCAGAAAAGGAAATATGAATGTTAGGAGTATCTTTCAAAAAACACAATAAAAATAAAATAAAAACTTTGGTTTATTTGTGGCCTGGAATTGCATGTTTAAGAAATACTAGAAGAAATGCTAATGAGAGTTGTAAAATATACTCATGAGGCTAGATCCAGACTTCAGCTGCATCTGCACTGCAGAAATAAGGCATTTTGGCACTGCTTTAACCGGCATGGCTCAATGCTGTGGAATCCTGGGATTTGTAGTTTATTGTGGCACTAGAGCTCTCTGATGGAGAAGGCTAAATGTCTCACAAAATTACAAATCCCAGAATTCCATAGCACTAAGCAGCAACATGGGACTATTGGCCAACATAGCAGTTAAAGTTGTGTCAAACTTGATTATTTCTGCAGTGCAGATAGTGACTTAGTTGTACTTAAAAGAGTTTTGAAATAATTAGTACTTAAGTGAGTCATGATTGACTTAAATTAGATTGATTTCACTGAGTCTGGTCATGACAACATCTGTGGTCAACCCAGTATCCCCTATCCAGTGGAAGAGGGGATCTATATTTGCCTGAGTGTATTGTTTCCCCGCTACATTTTTGCTGATTGAATCACTAAAGTTGCATCTGTTTCTTCACAATTATTTGTCTAAAAAGGTTGCTCATATGAGACTAGGCAATTTAAGGTTTATACCAGGGGTAGGGAACCTAAGGCCCGGGGGGGGGGGGGCCCTGGATGCGGCCCCCCGAGGCCTTTGGACTGGCCCCAGGCCGGTCCTGCCACCGCCACCGCCACCATGATGATATTGATTATTGTTGTTATTATTTATTCTTGGGGTTTTCCACAGGGGTTTTGCCATGGCTTTTCTGGGGCCGAGAGAGTGTGCATGCATATTTTTTTAATTTTTTAATTTTTTAAAAAACATTTTTATTTATTTATTTATTTATTTATTTATTTTTGTGCTTCGGCCCCCCCAATTGTCTGAGGGACAGCAACCTGGCCCCTGGCTCAAAAAGGTTGCCTACCCCTGGTTTATACTTGAATTAATTTTTCAGTTCAATATTTAGAACAAAGAAAAGGATTGATTGAACTGTTAGACTTGTTTTTGAAATATAAATGTACCCAGTAAAAGCATGTTATGAACACATGATTTGGCATTATAGAGTCTATTGCAAGTGCAGTAGTCATATATGAAGGGATTATCAAAGTCCTAAGAGATCCTTGTTTTCTCCCTTTAGCTTGTATTTGGGCATCATACCAGGCTGTTAAATGAATGGGATGGGAGCCTCTCTGACATATTCTCATCTAGCTCACCCTTTAGGAAACTAGAGTGGTGTAGTGGTTTGAGTATTTGACTAGGACTTCAGGAGATGAGGGTTCAAATCCCTGCTCAGCTGTGGAACCTCATTGGGTGACCTTGGGCAAATCACACTCTCACAGCCTGAGAGGAAGGCAGTGGCAAGACTCATCTAGATAAACCTTGTCAAGAAAACCTTGATAGGGTTGCCATAAATTGGAGTTGGCTTGAAGGTGCATAAAAGGTAAAGGTATTCCCCGTTGACAAGGTTGTCAAGTCTTGTCCGACCATAGGGGGCAGGGCTCATCTCGGTTACTAAGCAGAAGAGCCAGTATTGTCAGAGACTTCTCTATGATCATGTGGGCAGCATGATGGCACAGAACACTGTTTACCTTCCCACCGAAGTGGTACCTATTTATCTACTTATATAAAGCCTAGGACCAACTGCCCTTCTTCCACCATCAAAGGAGGAGCCAGA
>CM034706.1:28281055-28304351 GCA_020142125.1 Phrynosoma platyrhinos
GTCCGCCTGGGCCGGTAAGTCCGGCATTCTGGGCCGGAACTGGTCCGGGGGCCGTAGGTTGCCGACCCCTGTTCTAAGGGGATAGTTCTGGTCTCAAGGTGTATGTTGAATCATATTAAGTTGCTGTTTATAGAAGCCTTGGATATAGAAGCTGAGATGTATAGCCAGTTCCTATGGACTGATGAGAGAGAAAAATTTATTTTGTAGTGTGTTTTTTTCCCCCAGTTAGGACCCAGAGTTTCAGGCCCCAAGGGATTTCCCACTCTCCTTATTCTTTAGCCCTGCCAAACACAGTTCATGTCCATTTATTGTTCCCTTATCTTATCTCCTAGCTTGGAAGAGAAGCTTGGATTTCTATGGACACAGCCCTTTATTCATGTGTTATAAATGTAACAAAAATGGTCACACAAGTGACCCTATTGCCTGATATGATCGATGGATGGTATGTAGGCATGTTGCTAAGCTTCAACCCAGTATGATTCCAGCAGAGTAGAAAAACTCCACTGTTATCGTTAATGCTGAATTTAGTCATTGCACAAGCGGTAGCACAAAGAAAAGTGTACATATGTGGTTTGCACTGAGGAACTGATGGTTCAGTGGAAATGGTGTCGGATCCCTTCCTTGCTTTAGCTTTAGAAATTCATTTCTGCCAATACAGCATTGGAATCAGGCTCTAATATCTTGTACAGTGGAAACATTTCTAAGAAGAAAGCCTTCACATTTGCAATTGCACACATGAAAGGACACTGCTAATAGATACACTGAACAGGCAGAGCAACAGGACTTCATGGCATGCTTTACATTGAGTAAGTGGCACTACCCAGCAGAACTTCATTCATATGTTGAGTGTTGCTATGTTTGTAACATGTAAGATCAGTGCTATTCAAAGCAGCAATCTGTGGACCATTGCTGCTCTGTAAACCATTGTCTGCTGGTCTACAGTGTGTTTCCAAGATAGAATAGAATGATTGTAGGCGCTGGGCACAAATATTGTTCCAGTACATGGTAAACTGGAGGAAAATGCTTGGTCCACCTCATCAGATAGTTAGTAGTTATTTTTCATATTAAGCAAAGCAGCTTCATTTATATACCGCTTCATATCACACTATGGGATGTCTAAGCGGTTTACAACTGTGAGCTGATTGCCCCCCAACAGTTGGGTACTCATTTTAGCGACCTCCGAAGGATGCAGGCCTGAGTCGAGCCTCAGCCCTGGCTGGTATTGAACTCACAACCTTGTGGTTTATGAGTGAGTGGCTGCAGTACAGGCATTTAACCAACCATATTAGAGTATTTAGCTAAGCTTCTCTGGACTCAACCATGGCATAACAATCCCCCTTCCCAAGTAGTTTACCTCACAGGCTAAATTATCAAGAATATATCTCTTTGTTTCAGGAGGCTTTGTATCATCAGGTAGCATATTTAGGTTGTGACTGCTGATTCTTGAGACTAGTGCTTGAAAAACAATGCTATTGACACAGAATTCCCTAAGGCAATTGCACACTTCTTAGTGGGAGGACATTTGCTGCTTCACAAACAGCAGTTTTCACTGCAAGTTTGATCATTTAGATATGGAACAGGTTTGATACCAATCAGGAAGGGGAATGGCTGGATATGGACCTCAGGCTGATGGACCAGCCTTGTTCTAACAGGCCCTCAGGGGGCCATACATGTTCTAACATAGGATCAAATGAAAGTAGAAGTGAATGTATTTACTGCAGAGACAGAGAACATGCCCCTCCATTTGATGTTGGACTGCACATCTGAACATCACCATTGGTTATGCCAGGTATCTCTGATGATGCTACAGTCCAACAAAATTTGCAGGATCACACATTCACTTTTCATTTCAGTCTGCATGAAGCTTTGATTACTTAAATAATTTTCTTCTGGGCAATCTATTTTTAAAGGTGTTAATTTTAATTTTTAACCGAACATTACTTAGTATTTATAACCTATACTGTCTTCTGGACACAACGGTCTTGTTCAACCAGTGCTCTAGATTCTGAGGTTTTACTAGGTCTGAAATTGGTTACATCTTTATAAGATAAATTTTAATTGGTTACATCTTTTAAGATAAATTCTGACAAGTAATGTGTTAGTTGGTATATGCTTATAGATACTAATTGACACTTTGTTTTCTTTTTCAGGTTAAGAGAAGTTTCAGAGAAGCTCAACAAATACAATTTAAATAGGTGAGATGGAATTAGAGGGTGTTTATATCAAGGGGGGAAAATAACCTGACATAAAAGGGAAAATAATGTGAGGAAGGCTAACATTGCTGCATCAAGATAACAGAGAAAGTGGATTTTACTCTGAAGACTCATCCTAAAATAAATTTCATTTTGAAGGTGCACAAGTACCTCTCACTATATCATATGGGTATGGTTTTATGTCTAACATTCCATTGGTGTCCAAATTAATTACAATTGGAACTACTAGGTTATAGATGGGATGACTCATAGTCTTTTTGTTCTGTATGGAAAACAGCAGCAATGCTTAAATCCATGATACTTTGATTTCCACGTGAGAGGGTAAGGTCAGGATATCTTGAAAGAGTAAATATAAATAAACAATGAAGAAATGATTATGGATAAGTTGCCAGAAAAACAACTTGCTGGAAAACACATCTTTAAAACTGTCTAATTATAAAGATGTACATTTGAGAATACGTAGTTGAAATACAATGCTGTATAATGTTCTCTGTTTTATCTCGTTTTGTTAATTTTCTAAATGTAATGATTAGAAATTAGTTGTTATTTTAACTAATACACCTTGTAAGTCCTCTGGAGATGTTATATTTATGTTGGTTTTACATTTCATATGCCATTTTTATTTCTCAGAATAAGAAGTGTTTAGAAATATTACACATGCTCACTTTCTGTTTTCAGCCATCCTCCTTTGAATGTATTGGAACAGGCTACTATTAAACAGTGTGTGGTGGGACCAAATCATGCTGCATTTCTTCTTGAGGTAAATTACTCAATATATTTTTAGACAACAATATTATGGTCATACAGTTAACCTTAACTTTCCCAAATTAACCAAGTTAATGAACTGCTGAAAATATTTTTTTTATAATTTAAGTATAGTATTGTTTAAATAAAGTTGCTCTTCTTTTTAAATCTAGGATGGTAGAGTCTGCAGGATTGGCTTTTTAGTTCAGCCAGACAGACTGGAATTGGGTAAACCTGATAATAATGATGGGTAAGAGCCACTTTTGTTCTGTACTACGACATGTATATGATCTCTTAAGCCAGTATTTATGGAAATAATAATTGCTTTTGAACTGTTAATAAAATTGAAAATGAGCTTGGTTGATGGAAAACCTTTTTTAATGTGTGTCTCAGCTTGGTGAGCTGGTGAGGCTTTAGTAAGCTTAGCCAAAAATTAAGACCAAACTACTAATCTATTTTATATTAGATAATTAGAACTGGACTTTAAAATACTTAAAAAGGTTAAACCATTTAAAATAATAACAGCAACAAAATCTCAAATATCCTTAATGATCAAGTTCGAGGTTATATTTTCTTTATAATATTTTTCTGAATCCATGTTTTTATTTGGCTGAACATTTTTCTTCAAGGACTGCTGTTAGTTTAGTTCATATAGGGGTTTAAGCTAAGTATCATTTTAGAGTGATTCACAATTATATTAATTTATATTCTAATCCATATTCGTTCATTTAGACATACACTTCACAGTTTCTCAATGACTGCTGGTACAAGGATTTTTTTAAAAAAAATAAAAATCATTTTGTCATGAATCAAATGTTTTAGGCGTGCTTTGCATGCTTTTTCTTTTTTTTTTCCATGTTAGATCATCATATTCTGCAGCTGTTCTGAAGATTCCCCAAGGGTGTTGCTTAAGCTGGCGTGTTACCAGAATAAGTCCCTGAGAATTTAAACCTGGGATTCCAGGCTTTGTTCTTAACCCATTTGGGATTGTATTGTGACTGATCTACCATTTTTTGCTTTCAGTTCAAAGTTGAGCAGTGGCTCAGGGGCAGGAAGGACATCCAGGCCAGGCAGGACTAGTGATTCCCCATGGTTTCTGTCTGGTTCTGAAACTCTGGGCAGACTGGCAGGCAACACCCTTGGGTAAGTTTTGATAGGGTTGAGGCTGCAACCTGTTTGTATCATACTTAGTTATGTGTGAATACACATAACATTGTCTCCAGTATGTATGAAAACCAGTCAAATGCAGCAGTGGCTTAGCTTAGTTTTTGGCAAAAATAATATTAAAAAATAATATTGTATTGGTCAATGAAATCTAGAATTTGAAACAGTCAGCATTTGCTTCAGTCATTGTACAGAACATGCTGCTTTTATGTAGTCTAGACATTTTTCCCACTGAATAGTGTTAATTGTTTTAGGGGAACACAGCTGACTTAAAATGTCACGTGTGTACATTTTTTTCACAATGGGGCACTAATATTAAAAATACACATGAAAAGATTTGTAAGAAGGAAATTATGCAGGCATGCCATGGCCAGTGTTTCAGAAAAATTGTTACCTGTCCTTACGGAATAAGCCAGCATGATTTGAAGGTGAACTGTAATAGTTAAAATTGCTTCACATTTGTAATAGCTGTATACTATTTTCTGTTGTGGTGATCTAAAATGTTCAGCTACTTTAATTTCAAGTTCATTAGCTAAAATATCTGAACGGCCTGTTTGGACTGTATTAAGAGTACACTGTTAATTAAAAAAAAAGATTTAAAACATGTTATTGTTCCATTCAGATCCAAAAATACAAAATGCCTTGCACTTCTATTAATCCAAGTATTTTAAGAAAAAATATAGATTTTCACTAATTTTACAGGAAGAATGAATATTTCAGAGGCAAGTCATAATTTTTGCCAGTATGTTTTCTTTTAGTAAAATCATTTTTGCAAGACCACTGTACAGAAAAGATGCAATTGTATCAAGCATACTAATTTCAATTGAACAAATAATTTCCTATCATTAGTACATTGTGCACAATAATTGCATTAACAAAAATCTTGTAAGGTAGTTTAGATGCATTGACCTGTTGCCTTTTTAAAAATTCTTCAGAAGCCGATGGAGCTCAGGTGTTGGAGGAAGTGGTGGTGGATCCTCGGGTAGATCATCAGCTGGTGCTAGAGACTCTCGGAGGCAAACAAGAGTTATTAGAACAGGGCGTGATAGAGGATCTGGACTCTTGGGTAGTCAGCCTCAGCCAGTGATTCCAGCATCAGTTATTCCAGAAGAATTAATCTCACAGGTATGAACCGCTTTTATGAATATTTCCGAGATAATGTGGTTGCATCCTGCATACGTTTACTGTTGCTAAAAGTACAGTGGGCCCTCGGTATCCACGGACTTGCCATGTTTGGTTTTAAGCATCTGCGGACAGCAAGCCCACTTTGTTCCCAGTGGTGGTGCATGCACATGACCATGCCACCATTAGGGACAGTGGGACCTCACATGAAGTCCTGTAGTCGCTAAAGGTGGTGCAGCCATGTGCACACACTGCCAGTGGGGACAGCAGGACTTGAGGTCCTGCAGATTTTGATATCTGCATGGGGGTCCCAGAATGGATCCCCTGCACATACTGAGGTTCTACTGTATTCACCATCTATCATTCGTTCAACGATCAGAAGATTTCACTGATTTAGCTGCTCATGAATGTGTATTTTAAAACTCAACTTCAAGAAAATGTGGTTTTGGAAATATAGCCAGCTTATATAAATACATATGCGTAGCCCATGTTCGTACCCTGTGTACTTGCCCCATTCTCTTTCCCTCCCCCTTTTTGTTTTTTCCTTTTCCTTTTAAAAATACAGTAACAAATTTTAAAATGAGCATTCATTCTGGAATATCTAGAGGTTCTCTGGAAAACAAGTTGTTTGGATGTGTTGTCAATATTTTTCAATACTTAATTTCTTATGTCCATTTATAATAGAGGAAGAATAAGATGGTTCTGTGCCCCTATAATGAAATAAACACTCATAAGTGAAGGTGTTTCTAACATGAAGCATGGCAAGAGCCAGATAATGTCTGCATTAGAATAAAGTCAAGCTGGCATTCACTGAGAACACATCTTGGTTGTAGCCTTGGACTGAAATATTTGGACATGCTTTGAAAAATACCTGGAAGAATTTTTAGTGAATAAATAAAATTCAGTCCTGCCAGTTATGCTTTCTTCAATCATTTTTCTCATGTGAAAAACAGTTTATGAAAGATCTGTAAATATAATATGGAATTTTGAGGAGAAACATGTCAGTGACAGAAGGGCTGGAAAAGATTTTAAATGTAGGTTAGTAAACATTTCTATAGTTGTTTTTGCTTATTTTCCCCTGACAATAACAAAGCACCTCATTCTGTCCTTGGACATTTTTCTTACTGATCCTTCATTTCCATAGATCATTGGTAATTTTTCTGAGATTACATGCTCCTTCCAGTAATGCCTGTAGGTAAATGTGTTTAGACCCTGCTAAGTTGCATATTTCTTCTATTTTTACTCTCACCCTCTTCAAGACTATATGTTTGTCCTGTTTTTTCCTCTCCTGCCTCCCACCCCTACACATTGCAATACTACAATATGGTTTGTGCCTCTTCTTGCTAACTGGTATCTTTTACTGATAAACAGAATATTTATCCTATTGCGTATCTTTCTTCTAAATTGGTGGCAAGTGTATTCCTCAACTTTATTTCTTCCAGGAAGTCTTTGTGCCATGTTTTTGCATGGTGATATAGCCAATAGAATCATAGAGTTGGAAGAGACAACAAGGGCCATCCAGTCCAACCCCTGACATGCAGGAACTCCCAATCAAAGCATCCCCGACAGATGGCCATCCAGCCTCTGTTTAAAGACCTCCAAGGAAGGAGACTCCACTACACTCCAAGGGAGTGTGTTCACTGTCAAACAGCCCTTACTGTCAGGAACAGCCCTTACTATTTGAAGGAATATTACATTCCTTCAAATATTTAAACATAACAGAGGAGAACGATAGTAACTGGATGTGATTTTAGTGTATTAAGGTATATTTACTTGGCCTTATCTAAGAAGTATTTCAGGTAGTGTGAACTATTGCTGCAACTACATTATTACTATTTAAACTACTATAAATCACTAAAATAAATAAAACAAGTATCGAAATGCTAAAGATCACAGATATAAAAAACATATTCAGAAACTGAAAATAATAGAATTCTCTCTCTCTTTCTCTTTCTCTGATGCTGAGTGCCGTAGCTATAAGGCCATGAAATCTAGATGTATGAATATTTAATATTAATGGGACAATAATCTATAGGTTGGAGTTACCTTTCCTTTGCACTTTAGGACAGTTCCCAGTTATGAAGTGGGAAGATGCCTGCTTCATGGGGCTATAGCGATGCAGTGTGATGGGGGAATGCCAGTGGCCATCATTTCACTCAGATGAGGGCTTGAGGGTATTGATGTACCATACTAAATTAAATTTTGTTGATCTAGCAGTGGGAAGTTGTGGTTTTCTTTGGGGGTGGTGGTGGTAATTTTTTCTTCTCAATCATGCCAGGCACTGTATGCCCTGGCATATAAAATTTGACTCTGGAAAACTGCACTTCCTGTTAAAATACAAAACACGGTTGTTCTTCCAGGAGGCTGAGGGTTTTTTTTTGTTGTTTTTTTTTGCTGTTGCTGCTGCCACCACTGCAACACTAAATCTTGGTGCCTATTTCAGGAGAGGTTGGAAGATGCAAAATTGGGATGGGGGAGTGGCTCATAGGCTGCATTTGCCCAATACTAAACCAAGAGTAATTCCTACTTGTGTGAAACTGGCTACTTTAGGTAGTCTTGAATAAAGGTAGGATGATTTGAAGGAGAATAACTATGCTAAAGGTTTGGCATGCCCAAGCTCCAGACAGGTAGCTTGGAGATGGGAGAATCATTGAGGTTGGCTTTGGTGAGCAAAGAATTTTACTTTTGGCCTTTTTTCAGAGAGAAGATCTGACTGGCTCACAGTCTACCTTGCACTCTTTTGTGGTGATGGAGTGCATCCTTTGCCACTAGCCAGAACCTTGTGGCATAGGCTGCAAATTCCTATGCTGTCTGTAGTCCTGAAAAAGCCATTATAAAAAGTTGTTAAGTATATCCTCAAAAGGAGCTTCACAGAATTTATAAATGTGACTAGTGAAATGGGAAGTGGAAAATGGAAAAAAATAGTTAAATCAAAACTGAATTGAAATCTTATATAGAGAAAAGTTGGTGGAAAGGGAAGAGGAGCATAGGGAGAGGTGAGAATAGGACATACTTAAAAGCAAAGAAAATGTAAAGAGGAGAAAACATGTTTTCATTTTGCATCTTTGGAAGAAAGACTGCTGAAGGGAGATGAATGGGTCAGTCCTTATCTCAACAAGTTGCTGTAACAAAATACACTATTTTGTAGCTAAATAAATGCTTTATACAACCCATGAACATAATCCAAAACTGTCCACAGACCACATGCCCTTCCCAGTGTAGAATTATGTATCTGTTTGTTATGATATGCTGACTTAAATTTTGATTTTTGCATTTATTGTCTTATATATTGAGTACAGTATTCACTTTGATTACCCTGGAAAGTTTTCTTCTTGTAAATAGAAAAACAACAATGGGAATGGCTGTTCAAGTCAGCATTTGTTTATTCTCTTTTGCATAGGCACAAGTTGTTTTACAAGGAAAATCTAGAAGTGTAATTATAAGAGAGCTCCAGCGAACAAATCTTGATGTAAATCTTGCAGTGAACAACTTGCTGAGCCGCGATGATGAAGATGGAGATGATGGCGATGACACAGCCAGTGAATCCTATCTTCCTGGAGGTTTGTGTGGCACAGTGTCTCCTATTTCCTTCTGAAAAATAATTGTGTCAAAGTGCAATAAGCTTTTAGTTTGCAGCACTGATAAAGTGTTCTCTGCTGAGTTCTCTGCTGCATATGACATTGAAGTGTGAAGTATTCCTTTTTTGATATCAGTAAAGAAAGAACACAGTAGGTAATGTTAAATCAGAACTATTATTAGAACTGAACCTCTATCATTTTCAGTTACCTAAACTACAGCACATTCAGTGGATTTGTATGACACAGGTTTTGTATATCGCAGAAGCTTGTATACGCTTGTGCTATTGTAAATGACCCAGGTAGAATATAGGTTGGCATACTGTTCAGTATTGACTAGACTAAGATGTCATAAATTTTCTTAAATTTACAATCATGGCACCATTGCCATGACCACAAACACTTCCCAAGACCCACCTTAAAAGTCAGGCAGCCACACCAACTAGTTCCTGTTAGTTTATCACACTACAGCTCATTGGTGGGAGAAGGATTTTTGCATCATCCTTCAGCACTGTATTTACCAACTCTATAGAACTGCTTCAGCTGGTGTAGCTCCCTAGTTCTTAAGGTGGGTTGGATTGGGAGATGGATTGTAACTACATCATTGTAGCTGTGTCCCCATACAGGATCTTGACCATAATCTTTAGAGGTGTTCGATAAAGACCTCTTATTATGAAGAGCATCTGCTATGGAAAATGTTAGGGGAACGCCATGCTAGAAAGCTCTATACCTAAAATGCTACTTCATTCTTGTAAAGCAAGTCTTGAGCTTTACAAAATTAAAAGATGTTCTCTTTTGGGATATGGTTTCCTATCCCTGTTAGAGACAATGCACACATGTACATGTAGGCAGTCTCATACAGATCTCTTCTGTTTTACTTTTTAGCAGTTGTTTTCTGAAGCAGATGTAGGCACTTTTTAAACACAGGGCCACATTGAAGTTGAAAAGCTGAAAGCTGTTTAGTCCTGTGTTGTGACAAGCAAAAAGTTATTTGGGGGGTTGCAGACTGCCAGAAATAGTGCAAATTGAGTCCACTTTTAGGGTTAGGGTTAGTGCTAGGGAATCATGGGAATTGCTTTTTTTCTGAGACATTGAGTCTTCTCTGTCAGAAAGCTCTGGTGCCACAATAAAATACAGTTTCCATGATTCCCTAGCACTAACCCTAACCCTAAAAATGGACTCAATTTGCACTATTTCTGGCAGTCTGCAACCCCCCATTGTAAGCTATATTATGAACCATAGACCTATAGCCATGGTTAATTGTGGGAGACTAGAATAGTTGTTTGTAGGTCTGTGCCCAGGACAGGAATTAACCAGGGTGTATTTCCAGGTTTCCCTGCATACTTTTACCCACAGGTTATGTTTCTGCAGGCTGATGTTGAGCAATGTGACGCTTCCCTTGCAGCTTGTCATAACTGGATGCACACATCAGGAAATGTGCATTACTGATCAAGGGAAGGGTTTTTTTTACTACAGATTTTTTCAGGGTATAAATGTATTAATACAATCAATTCCCCTCCTTCACACTCTGTTAATATTCTTTTACTATTCACTTTGCTTTTATAATACAAAGCTACAGCTATTTCCAAACCCCAGCCACTGAGCTTCATCCAGCTTTACAATATTAGTGAAACATCCAGGCAAATCTATTTTCCCCATGTACTTCTCTTTAGAAAGAAGTGCTCCCATTAGGTCATGCCATCATGTCATCCTTGATTAGAACCTCTATAACAAGCAAAAGGAAAAGAATACACCTTTTGTAGTTTACCCTCTGCCCCATTAATAAAGGTTAATATTATTCAAGGTGTCTTTTGCAGTGGGACTGTGGGGCAGTTTGCAGTTGAAATCTGTGACTGCTGAGGAAGGTTAGTACCAGGAACAATGATTCACAGATACGTAGACAAGACATCACTTGGTGTGTTTAAGAACTAATATTTCAAGACTTTTAAAAAACACCCGCCACCTTACCCTAACAAAAGCGGCTTATGATCACTTTTTTCTTGCTCTGAAATCTTCTTTTGTTCATTAAACATGAATTAGAGAAATGTATTAAAGCAAAGTAGAATAAATTAAGATAATTCAGACAGTGATATTCATGACAGTTCTTTTGTGATGGAAAGGTAAAATACATTCTTTTTATGTGTGCTTGCTAAGAACCCTAGTAAGTCTGATACTGAGATACGTGATGTTCATTGTTGTAAGTGCACACTGAATTACAGCCCTTTCCACCTCAAGGTAACTGCCAAAGTTGTTTCATGTTGCGAAGTATTAATTTGAAATGGCCACAAGGATACATGGAAGAGATCAGTTCTTAGAGGACAAAGATGTGCAGACTTTGGCTGCAGTTCAGCATTCCATTTACTTCACTCGGTTTACTTGGATTTGAGTTTGATCCAGGCTTAGTGGTATTTACAGTAGTCTCACTGAAATGTAATTCCATTTATTTCAGTTAGTCTGTTCTAAGTATAGCTATATTTGGGTCTTCTTCAATGTGTGACAAGCCTTGGAGTTGCACTATCTTCCAAGTCACTCCATTATTTTAACAGGTTTTGCTAGAGTGATTAGACTACATTGTGCTCCTTGAACAAGAAATTCTAGTCATCTAAGTAACTCCTTTAGAATTGCATTATTTGACTGTTGAATCTGCTTGTTTTTGTTCACACAATGCCAACATGTGTGAGCACTTTAAGACTAGCACCTAGCTGTTACAGAATATTAAATAAATTACTGCTGCTGTCTGTTGTACTTTCAATGTTATGTCTTCACATACTTCATTCTGATCAAGGAGCATCTTCTTGAGGCTATGAATTGAGGCTCTTGAATGTGTCCTAAACTCAATCTTTCTGTTGTTTTGCCTATGTAAAATTCAGAGGAAATTGCTCTCTGGCATGCATTAAGTGGTATTTAATCTCATTAGGTTTTGGTTTTTTTCAGTTTGGTTTTTATTCAGTGTGGTAAATCAGGAATGCCTTTATAGGCCAGAGTGAAACATTTCACATAGTTGGCTTTAAGGATGTAAGGGAAAACAGCAAATTACCTTAATTTGAACTTAGTATTATTATTTTCAGATAGTGGAACATGAATAAAAGTATGATAAGCTTCTCTTGACACGTACTGGTGGTTTCCACTTCTCTCATATGAATGTTCATTGTCAAGCTATTGTTTTTAGTGCATTTGATTAGCTTGCATTTGTTTATGCCTAGAGCTATTGCAGAGGTAAGTCATAATTTACATTATCACACTTGGATGGTCTGACAGAGACTGACAGTTAAGATGACACTGTTGTTGTATTGTTTATTCTAGAGTTGCAAGATTAATAAGATCATCTTTAGTGAATTAAAGTATATGGAGGCTAGTAGCTGTGAAATATTCTTGTGAAGTATGGATAAAGAGGCTCTGAAGTGTTTATATAATAAATTATCTCTCTTTAGATCCTCCAAGATGGGCAGATTCAGAACATGTGAAAAAGTTCCAATTATTGGGACTTTTGAGTGGAGGAGATTGAGCTTCACAAAGGCAGTGAAACAGAAATGGGGTTCTGTGCTTTACGGGGTGAAATTTTCCTCAGACAAGGAGTTGGTCTTTGGAAAGAGAAAGGGTATGCAGCAGAGATGAAGTGACTGAAAGAGATGAATGCAGATACTGGACTTGTGTGTGGTTTGATGTAGAGTTGGGGAGGAGATTAATCAAATTAGGAGTGGCTGGAGCGCTTCCTTTTGTGAAATCTCTAATCTACTTTTAAGAAATGAGCGAGGATCTCTGGCAGTATTTTTCAACATCAAGTAAATTAACTTGTGATGCAGAATTGTACTTAGGATTTAGGGATTTATTGATCTAAAAGTAGTTCTTCCCACATTTAATTGTTAATAGTAATTCAGAAGTTTTAACACTTAAAAAAAGTGCCATGTGTGGAGAAACTGAAAATAATTGGTGTTGAAGTTCTTAAGTTCTTGGGATGGACGCTGAAAGGATTGCATAAACCAGTTTTCTCTCAAACTAGGAGAGGGTCTTCTAAAGATCGTGTAATATTTATGGGCGCAGAGGGGCAGGATACTACTACTACTAATAATAATAATAATAATAATAATAATAAGGCTGTAAGCAGATTTGTGTGTGTTTCTAGAAATGGCTTCTGAAAACGACAGCTTCAGTCTCATTGGGGATACTTAAAACAGAAATATTAGGTTGTTAGTCCTTAACTGCTAAGAATCTAATTACTTTAAAGTGGAAGAGAAATGTGTAGTTTTAAAGGGAAATTTGAAAGTTTTTAAGAACCATAGAAGTGAAGAGGAAGTTGCACTGTGTGTTAGAACTTGAGTATATGTAGCAAAGCTACTGGTAGTGGTTAGTATGAAGTTCTAGTAAAATTAGAAGTGGGCTGTGATTTTATAAAATTTAGGAAACATACTTTTTAAAGAAGTATCTGCTTTCATTGTGCAGCATTTTCCACTCTTTGTTGTAAAATAAATATGATAGAATGTAAAAAGAAAAATAATGCCAGGAGAGGCATGTGTTTTTCAAGTCTGTTATGAAAGCTCATTCAGTAATAGGGAACCATTGTGCCATATAAGCAACTCCAGTTACTTTGATATGGAAAATGTAGTCCCATAAATTGTTTTCTTTGCGGGTCATGTTTATTCATTTTATGCAGTTCTCTGCATATTCTATTTAGAATGATACATTTTAGATTATGCAGCTGTTGTCTTAGTAATAGGTAAAATGAGAGACTTCATTCTTTTTGGTGGATGTGTTTTTATCTGCTGTCTTATGGAACTGTTGAGTCTCATGCTTTTTAAAATACAGAATAAATATGTAAAATACAATAACTGTTCTCAGCTTTGTCCACTTGTGTGTTCTTTGGATTAGTTTAAACTCAGTGGCTTGAAGCAGCAAGCTGCCAAGCAGTTGATACAGATAATGTTGGTTTCTTATATTAGTACATTTTTCTTGATGGCAAATGTGAACAGTAGGTAGCACATTCACACAGTAGTGAATCTGAAGAACAGAATATCAGTTTTTGGTTGTGGATTTCTCTTGTTTGGTGATGGTCTTTCTAGATGATTTTCAAGTAGCTGATAATTCACCTCAGATCCTTGTCTCCTCTTATAGAGGATCTTATGTCTCTTCTGGATGCTGACATACATTCTGCTCACCCAAGTGTCATTATTGATGCTGATGCTATGTTTTCAGAAGATATTAGTTACTTTGGTTATCCATCCTTTCGGCGCTCATCACTTTCCAGGCTAAGCTCATCCCGAGGTAATTTTGCACCTTTTTTTTCTTTGTAAATAAGTAGTATTGCTGTGCAGTACACTAGTTATAGCACATGCTGGTGATTTTTGCCTTAGATTTGTGTATACAACTTTTTTTCTGTTTGAATTATAGATACTTACAAACATCTATACTAAATTGTAAATTTTTATGATGCCCTAGAAAGTTTGTGATATAATTGCTAGGAGTATGTTTGAAATTTGTGAGAGATGAAATGTGCATACAGTTTTAAAAACTATCTCCCTAAAGGTCTTTTTAAAAAACCATGCTGACTCATGAAGGACTAATCTAAAAACTCAGTTTTTCTCTCTTGTAACATCCTGAAAGAGAATTCATGTACTTAGACAGCTTACTAAGTGTGCAAGTAAGAACTGGTGTTTGAGTAATGGTACCCATGATCATTTATGTCTTCCTGGGTTTGGAAACATAATTTTATAGTGTAGTTAGAAGTGCTAGATCTATTCTGGTAGGTTCATTGAAAGTTTTTCCACTGTTTCTTATGCAACACTAACAGTAAACAGTTTCTCTGCAAGTTATAGAATTAATGAATTAGAGGAGACTTGGGGTTGAACTGCATTCTAAAAAGGTTTGCAATGCCCAGCTAGTCATCCTTATTTTTATTTAGGCTAGAAATAATCCACTGCAACTACAAAATACTTGGCTTACCATCATGTTCTAAGCATGATTTGAAAAGTTTATGAAATGTAGTACTTCATCTGGTGTCTGTTTATTCCTTCATTGTTTCTTAAAAATAACTGTAACACTGCATAGGTATCCAAAGTGTTTTACCAATTGTTAATCCAACCTCTGTCACCAATCTTCATAGAGTATCACTTTTCCCATTTAAACTTTCTGTTAGATATTGAACTGCCTCTATTTATAAAAAGTTAGTGAAAGGTCAGTGTCATGGTTGGTATATATTAAGCAAAAGAATCACACACACACACACCGGATCTACCACATTATTTAGGAAGCTTCTGTAGGAACAAAAAAGCAGGGATTAGTAACAGTTGCCCTTCAAATGTCGTTAAACTGCAGCTCTCATCACTCTTTACCATTGGCTCTGATGGCTGGGCCTGATGGGAGTTGTAGTCCACAACATTTGGAATGCTGTAAACTGCCTACATATGCCTGTGGAAGATTAAAACCAAAGGTCTTACTGCTGTGCTGTAGTGTAGTTCAGGCATAATATCTGCAAGTATCATTCAGTATCAAACTCTGGTTTTAACATTTAATTTGAGCTTGAATAGATGGGGCATAGGATGGGAAAAGAAAAGTTGTCAAGAACTGAATTGTAGAGAAGAGGTGAGGAAGAAAACTAGGCAAAGTTTAGTTATAAAAGTACAAAAAACAAAAACAAGAAAATGAAATGGCAGATAACAGAATGAAAAGAGAGAACAAGGAAGGCAAGAGAAAAAATTGTTTTTAAATTTTTACTAATAAAATAAGTAATAATAGATTTTAAATGTGCTATGTGCATGTACAAATATATATCTTCTGACTTTTAAATCCCACTTTTTCTTTTCTTCATTTATTTCTGTGTTGAGATGAAAAAAAATCTTTAATTTTCCATGTTTATTTGACTTTTGAATATTTAGCTCGATTACCTGGCTTTTAAATTTTAATTATATGGGAGAACTTGAGAGTACTGGCTTTAGACAATTTGTAGGCCAATTGGAGGGAAAGCATTTTGGTAAGGAACAGTTTCCTTCAAAAATATTTTTAGAATTTGTCTGACTTCCAGTTTTACTGTTAACTACCTTTACTATATGCCTGAAAAATCAAAACTAGTCCTATGTGTTTGTCTAAGCTAACGGGTTGGATTATCAAATTTCACAGAGTTTAAGATTGATTTTTAATCTTGTGGTGGTGGTGGTTGGGGAAATGCTGAGACTCTCTAATAAACACTCTTTTTTGGCTCGCTGAATAGTCTCTTAAGAGACATTGCCTTGTTAGGATACTTTTTAATTTTGTTTTGTTGTGTTGTTTGATAAATCACCCACAATATACTCTTTGCATATGGTACTGTAAAAACATTTAATCGCCTTTTATCTCATGCTAAGTAAGCTTTTTTTTAATTTTAATTAATTTTAGCATAGCTTGAGGCTCCCAGACTTTGAACTTTTATTTCTAGTCTCATTCTTACATTTCAACTTATTTTGGCAATATTAAAGTACATATGCTTGAAAGGGTTAATATTTTGAGTGTTGCATGTCATTTTTATATTTACACTTTTATAATTAGATTTTAACTGCTGTTAGTTGCATCCTGAAGGGTCTTTACTAGAGAGTGGCTTACTTTTATCCCACTGGTGTGACCCAATTGCATACCAGTTCTCCTTCTTCCCTTAGAGAGAGACTCTGAGCTGTTGCGTGAACGTGAGTCCGTTTTACGTTTGCGTGAACGAAGGTGGCTTGATGGGGCCTCATTTGATAATGAAAGAGGCTCTACAAGTAAAGAAGGGGAGCCAAACCTTGACAAGAAGAATACACCTGTTCAAAGCCCAGTCTCTTTAGGAGAGGACTTGCAGTGGTGGCCAGACAAGGTATTGATATTCAAAAAACCCAACCTAATATATGAAATGTATTATTTGTAAATGTGCAACTTCTCTGCCATTCAAGTTTTGTATGTTATTTCTGCATGATAGACTTGTTCACACTGGGTGTGGATAATCAGTCTTCGTATCACTTCTGGTCTCACAGATCCCTCAGTCATAAACTCATTAATATTGTTGACCTTCATAGCAGGGAGGTGCTGAAGTGTTCAAGGGCCTTCTGCCCAAAGTAGCTTATATTTCAACATCATTTTGATTTGGTTAGAAAATAATTTTTCCATCTGGTATCCTTTCTATTTTTAGAGTTTGAAGTAGTTCTGAACACATTCCAGCCTTTTCTTATATATGTTTCTTTTCCTGTCTCAAGCATGAGCATTTCTTTAATCTTTTCTTTTCATCAGTTTGTTCACCTTCTTTTTGAAACCTTCTTAAGGAAGGTCCTTAACTATTGAAACTGATTCCTTTTGCTTTAATAGTTTTTTAAAAGTATAAACTTTATTCTCTTTCCATCTTTACCTTCCTTGAGAAAAAAAGTGTGATTAAAGTGGTGGCCGTGTAGTGCTCCTGTTACTGGTCTTAAAAATCAGTAGTTATTGATTTCAAAAAAAGTCTAATTTGTTTGAACTGGCATTAATATTCTTGTCTTTTTTGCCATGATTTCTGGCAAGTTTCCTTTATTTTTTCAAGACTGAATAAGCAGTGTATGTCTTCCTAATACAGTATAGTGCAAGTGTCAGTATGGAGTTTGCGGTCCTCCATTCTTGCTTCAGACATTTTGGAATAATTTCTGTGAAATCTCATGCCAGGAATGAGGGAGGTATAATAAAATGGGCACCTAAATACAATTGAAGTTTGAGAATATAAAGTTCTACAAGGATTCAAACAGGAGGCTTTCCTAGCCCTATCTGGAGAAGCCAGTTTTACTGTGGAACTTTTTGCATGCTGAGCATGCATTCTGCAATTGAGCTACAGCCCTTGTAGTAATCGTCCTTACTCATGAAGAAGCCCAAATCATTTTTCTATCCTAGAAACCTGACAACAGAATGTTAAGCTTTGGACCTACTTAGGAGACTTCTTATCTCTTTTGGATTTGTTTTCTTCTGGAAAAATCACCAGCTATGCTTTTTGGCTTTTTTCTTGATGAACTAAAGGTTTAATAAAACTTGGGGACGCTAGCTATGGCCTTGAGCAGATGGGGCAAAAGGAGTGGCCAGAGACTGCTCCTCTCCAATTGCTTCGGGATCGTGGCGACCAGATGCTGTGGTCCCGAGCCTGGCCGCTGCCATGGTCCTGAATGAGCCGCAGCAAGGAGCGGATATTGGGCCACTTTGGGTGGCCCTGGTGCGCCCCTGGCGTGGCTTCCACAGAGTTTGGGGGTGTGCATCTAAATGCCACACTCCCAATGTGGCCTGACAGCAGATCTTTTGGCCCATCTGTCTTGGGCCAATGACATTAGTTGTGATTCCCATGACTAGGGCAAGGAAGAATAAGTGCTTTAGATGAGAGAACTGGCTACATATTTCTGCATTTCATTTTTATTTTGTTGTTAACATAAAACCCTTTTTGTTGTTGCTACAACGCTATACTTCCTTCAACTGTGTAGATTTTAATATAAATCACATTCAGAGTAGGAAATGTATAAGTAGTCCTCAGAGGGAATAATAGAACAACTTGACCTGAAATTTAGGAGGTTTAAGACCAGATTAATAATAAACCATGACTTTAAACCACAATTTGTAGTTTGTTTGCAAACTTGGTTTGTTTTGAACCTGGTAACTGTAAATTCCTGATATGGGAAGTTGCTACTTTGACATCATTTTTTTGTTTATTGAATTTTACTTTACAAGTGTCCTAGCAGTAAATGGAAATTAATCTTTAATTGGAGCTCCCCTGTAGGCCAACTTACTTTAATAAATAATATTTTGCTTCATTTAAATTAGTAACTAGAAGAGAAGGACTGTTTAGAACAGGGGTTGGCAACCTACGGCCTGCGGGCCAGTTCCGCCCCCCCCCCCACTTACTGGCCCTGCCTGCCGCCGCCGTTGCAAGTTTTGGCCACTATGCGGCCGTGACACGTTTACGCAAACGCGGCGTGGCCGCCATTTTGGAAAACAAAATGGCGGCTGTGGCTGCGGCATTGTGCACTGCCACCCCCCCAGCCCGCCGGAAGGGAGGACTTCAGCGGACCGGCCCCCAGCTGAAAAAGGTTGCCTACCCCTGCTTGAGGTACAATATATCTGAGGATTTCAAGTTTATGAAGTTGAATTTTTAAACATGTTTTGTTTACTTTTATAGGAAGGAATGAAATTTATTTCTATTGGTGCTCTGTATTCTGAACTTGTAGCAGTGAGCAGTAAGGGTGAACTCTATCAGTGGAAGTGGAGTGAATCTGAACCATACCGGAATGCACAGGTATGCAAAATTGTGCACAATAAAATTTGAAATAAAATCCCAATGTGATCAAACTTTGGCCAGTGATATGTTGGTAGGTGCAGCAGTCTGCTCTTCACCATCAACTGTAGAAAACCACTGGCAACTTTTCTTTTTTCCAGTAGCCTTAAAGATTGCTGCAATAGATGGCAGAGGGAAATCCAGAGAAATTTGCCTCAGGTTTCTCTTTGAAACTGTGTTTTTCCTCTCTCACTTCAGCATCAGTGCAATGGGAGAACTGCCATAGCTTGAAGGGAACAGCCTGAGCAGAGGAGTGCTAGATTTCTCAGATACTCTGTCTTATGTGAATAGCAGTATTGTAATTCATTTATGTGACAAAAGAACACTATTATTTTTAGGATGGTAGAGAACTTGTTTGCCAATGATGGAAGCAAGAGGGACACTATATTTAACTTCCTGGCTCTTATATGACTAAAACACCATCAAATTCTTTTTGTTTCCAAAGAATCCTTCAATACATCATCCACGAGCAGGGTCTTTGGGATTAACTAACGAGAAGATAGTCCTCCTTTCTGCTAATAGCATCAGAGCAACTGTTGCTACGGAAAACAATAAGGTATGAAACACTCAGAATAAACATTGCAGTGTGATTAATCTCCTGTTGCCATGTTTTTGGGGAAAGAAGTTATTGCACAGGTTAATTTTTAAAATAAACCTATAGCTAAATACAGGAGTAGGCAACCTTTCCCCTTTAAGGGCCGAGGGACTTCAACTCCCAGAATCCCAGGAGCTATTGGCCAACATGGGACTATTGGCCAACATGGCTGAGGCTTCTGGAAGCTGAAGTCCCTCGGCCCTTAAAGGGGAAAGGTTGCCTACCCCTGGCTAAATAGTTTTGCAAGACAGGATAGGATCTGCCAGTATAAGATAAAAGGGAGGGAGGGGAGCTGGAGGCAATTGCATTTCTGTGGTCTTAAATTCTGTTTACTCAAGTGAAAAAGCTTTGTTCTATTAACGTGAAAAGTGCTTTTTTTAAAATAAAAGGTAAAAAGAAACAGGTATAAAAGCAGTGGATGGACTGTTTAGCTAGTATGTAGCTTCTGAGACACTTTTGCATTTTAGAATACTTATATTTGTGTCCATTAAGCTTTTAAAAATAAGTTTGTCCTACAAGATAGCTCATTAGTTCTGTAAGTTGTCTAAAATACATTTTTGAAGTGATCTGATCACTAAATAAAGATAATCATCACTGTCCTAAATACCCTTTGTTTCCTGGTGGATGGTCAACTACTTTCACCCAGAAAGCCTCTTAATCATTTTTCTGAAGAGATTAGGTTCCTGCCATGCAGGAATGCACATGTGGGTACTTTTCCTCAGTAGAATGAATGGGAGTGGTGGAGGGAATTGTGAACTACATCTTGCTTGAATAAAAAATAATAAATTGTTGGAGCAAGGCCATTTCATGTGTAAATTCAGTGCCAGGAAATATTAGAGCAGAATTTCCGATATAATGCATGAATGTCACCTGAATTTATCCTACTATCATTCTGTTTCTTCTTTATGTCCAGCAGTAAAATAAATTGTGGCCCTAAGTTTGTAAGATCTGAGCAAGGCTGTTAATAAAACAATTTTATGGAGGTCTCTCACTCATAGGGTTTCCATAAGTTGAAAATGACTTGGTGGCACATAACAGTGAATTTATGCTAAAGTTATTGAAGTATGTTCTCTCTTTTTTTTTAGGTAGCTACTTGGGTAGACGAAACTTTGAGTTCTGTAGCTTCTAAATTAGAACATACAGCACAGACCTATTCTGAACTTCAAGGAGAGCGTATAGTTTCACTGCATTGTTGTGCCCTTTATACCTGTGCTCAGTTGGAGAATAACTTGTACTGGTGGTAAGTATATATTTCAGTACATACCTCATTTCAAGAGTCTTAACTGTTCTTTTGCTCTTTAGCATTTGTAGAGGGAATTGTGACATATTAAGATGCAGACCATCATTTTTCCTCCCAGGCTGATAAGCTCTTCTAGCTTATTTTATTATATTGGATTTTAACTTTTAGTTTCTTACCTTTATTCACCTGGGCTCAGAACAGCTTCCAGCCACTTTGGGGGCGTGGCATTTACATTACTCATGCCCCCAAAGCAGCCTGAAGCTGCTCCAACGTTGCTCTCTGGTCCTTTGGACCAGAGCAAAAAAGGAACCAGAATAATCCAGCTCCTGGTGTGTGGGTTGGAGCCAGCGATGGCACTCTGCTTTTGAAACGGGCCATGCAGTCACTATGGTCTCAGCCCACTTGTGGCCAGAGCGGCCTTAGGCTGCTCTTTCCCGTCTGTCTGTCTCAGGCGATGGATCATATTGTGTGAAGTACTGAGTTTATATCCTGGAAAGAAGGGGGATGTTATTCTGCTTAAAAGATTGCATTCTGCTGAATAGTTGGATTTTTAAAATGATTTTGTAAGTTGCTGTTTTTATGAGTAAAAGAGCAGCAAACCTTTGCAGTATTACTACAGGGTTTATATATTCCAATGCATATGACAGAGAATCTATAAATACCATATATACTGGAGTATAAATTGACCTCATGTTTATGTCGAGGGCAAGTTTTGGGGCCAAAATTGTGGATTTTGATATGCTCTGTGGATAAGTCGAGGGTACTCTCTTGTCCCTCATCTCAGTGGCTGTTTAAAGAGCTCTGGCTATGAGGGAAAGCTGAGGCAAAAAGTTCACACACACACAGAGGCAGAGGAGCCTGCAAAGGGACTCAAGGTCTCTGTAGATTATCACACTACGCTCTTAAAACATTGCTATTCCACTTCAACTGATTTGGCTGCCTCCTATTGCATTTTGGGATTTGTAGTTCAGTGAGGCCTAAGAGCTCTCTGGCTGAATATTTTAAATGCCCTTCCTAAACTACAAGTCCCAGAATGCAACAGGAGGCAGCCAGAGCAGTTACAGTGAAATAGTAGGTTTAAAGAGTGTAGTGCGATAAGCTCCTCTGTCTCTGTCTTTCTCTGCCCCTGCCTCAGTAGATGTTTGTTTAAAGAGCTCTGGCTATCAGGGAAGTGAGCATCTCCTTCTTTATGTGTCCCAGCAGCTGTTTTGGAGGGAGCCTGAGGCATCCAGAGGCAAGGAACACAAACATACATGCGTACGGCAGGGAGGGAGGGAAGGCAAACGGAGATGCAAGCAAGCATTCTCTCACTCACTCTCTCTGTCCCAGCAGTTGTTTTGAAGCTCACTGACTACAAAGGAAGGGTGGGCACTTCTTTTAGGAGATATAAGTTGACCCAGGATTTTGGAGTCAATTATGGGGCATAAATTTCTTGACTTATAGTCAAGTATATACGGTAAATGATTGTGAAAGGTTGATACCATTAAAACAGTTGTAGGCAACCTTTCCCCTTTAAGGGCCGAGGGACTTCAGCTCCCAGAATCCCAGGAGCTATTGGCCAACATGTCTGAGGCTTCTGGGAGCTGAAGTCCCTCGGCCCTTAAAGGGGAAAGGTTGCCTACCCCTGCATTAAAAGAATTGCCTAAGACATGACTGGTTTTAGTTGACAGTCATGGACTCCCAGGCGCTTATGCATCTCATACAGATCGCTTTGAATCAGTCTTGTTTTATCTTGACAAGCAGCAGGTGGCTATCACTCTATTGCATTTCCTGGCGTTTTCCCTAATGAAAATATGCTAAGCAGGCATGTAATAGAAATGTTCTCGCTGCATTAATTGCTTTGTGACTAGACTAGTATAATGCTTTGAAAATACCATATATACTTGACTATAAGTTGAGAAATCTTAAATCAAAAAATTAACCCCCAAGCCTGTGTCAACTTACCCATGGGTCAATGCTGGTTTCGTGAGAGTTAAGACACGTCTACCCCGCTCGGGGGAGAAGGAAAGACAAAATTGAAGCTGCTGAAAAGTCCCTAGAGCCTGTCTCAAGCTAGGAAGAGTTTACTGGATTGCTTTTCCATGATCCAATCCCTCAACCCCTCCCCTGGCAGCCCTATCTGGAGTGATTACTCTGGATGGTTTATCAGGGACCTCCAGAGTGACCAGGCTGCTAAGGGCTATGTGTGTTGAAAGAGCAGATTGGTAACAAGCAACCCAACAAACTCTTTCCAGGCAGGCTCTAAGGCCTTTTCAACAGCCTTGGCTTTGTCTGAGCTAGACAGGCTTGCCTTTGTGTGCCACAAAGTGGGAGAGGTTTGTTGGCTTGATTGTTGAGGATCTGCTCCCTTAATCTCCCCCCCCCCCC
>CM034706.1:28333030-28354749 GCA_020142125.1 Phrynosoma platyrhinos
GTTTCCCGTGGAGCCTTATTGAGATGATTCAGTCTGATTTTGCATTGTGTCCTCTCAATGGTTTTGCAACATCTTTTCTTAGTATGAAAGCCACCCCTTTTCTTCTTGTCTTTTCATTCTCCGAGTAGAACACTGTATTTTTAGGAGGGTAGCAAAATATATTGCATAATACTAGTACCTCAAATGTATCTGAAGAACAGACCATATTAGAAGAAAGTAGTGGTTCTGTAGAAAGGAAGTTGATATTGTATAAAGCATTATCTAATAATATATTATTAATATCTTTGGGATGTGGGGAAGCAATTCCCATAAGGTTATGTAGTTATGGAAGATTTTCTCTCCATTACATTGGAGATGTGTGACTGTCTAGGAAGTGTTGGACTGCAGATTTCACCATCCTTAACCATTGGCTGCAACATGTGTTTCAGTGTAACTTAGTGTATATTTGCTATGCCCTTGTTTTAGTCATTTTGTTCAGTAATGACTTTTTATTCAAGGTTTTAAGGTTTATTTAAAGTTTGATCTCTTTTTTAAAAAAGTGTTCATTATGTATGTGATTTTAACGGCTTTAGCCTTTTCTGCTGTTTTAACTTGGAGATTTGTTTAATATGCTCACACTCCCGTTTAAATTATTTTATTGCTTTTATCTGGAATTGTTTTAAACAGTTTATATTGTTTTAATTTTATGCCATCCTGAGATTTTACAATAAGAGGATGGGATAGAAATATTTTAATAAATACAATGAGTAAATAAAAATATTGTTACGGTAGTCATGTTGGATGATACTGTTGGGAGAAAGACAGGAGGATATAAATAAAAGAGACTTGCACTGAAACAATATCCATAGTGCCCCACATTATTTACTCCATTTTAAATTGGTTCTTTTGTGTGAAGAGAAGAAAAATGAATTGTGTTTACATTTTTTTTTATTATATTTCAGCTTTTTCTCCTCTTTCTCTTGCAGTTCCAGTCAGTCTCAGTCTTCCTATATCATTAGGAATCCACAGCAAAGGCGGATCAGTCAGTCTCAGCCTGTTCGTGGTAGAGATGAGGAACAAGATGATATTGTGTCAGCAGACGTGGAAGAGGTTATTGTTTTAATTGTTTTCAGTGGACACATTGTATTTATTTTGAAGTAGATAGCTCTTTGGATGTTCAATTCATTTGATATAGTAATGCATAGTATACAGCCTGTGGTGTTATAGCTGTATTACAGCGAATACATACCAATGAGTAGACGAGCCAGCATGGTGTAGGGCAGGGGTAGGCAACCTTTCCTCTTTAAGGGCCGAGGGACTTCAGCTCCCAGAAACCTTAGCCATGTTGGCCAATAGCTCCTGGGATTCTGGGAGCTGAAGTCCCTCGGCCCTTAAAGGGGAAAGGTTGCCTACCCTTGGTGTAGGGGCTTGGTCCCAATCCCAATCCAACACTCAAGCCCGTACACCATGCTGATTCATCTATTCATTGATAGGTATTCACTGCAATACAACTGTAACACTACAGGCTATGTACTATGCATTCCTGTATCAAATGAATTTATCTAGCATTTGAATGCCTGTTCAGACATGGAAACCACAGGATGACCTTGAGCAAGTCACATTCTTTCAGTCTTCAAGGAAGGGAGTGGCAAACCTCTGGATAAGTCTTGCTGAGAAAACCCTATGATAGAGTTGGCAAAAGTTGGGGGCAACTTGAGGGCATGTAACAACATCAGATACCAAAACATGTACAACTTCACTGTGATAAAAAATCAAAAACAATGCCATGTTACCTTGTAGCTGCAGAACTTTTTGGTTGTTTTAATGCAGGGATATGCAACCTTTTTGAGCAGGGGGCCAGGTTGCTGTCCCTCAGACAATTGTGGGGCCGAAGCAAAAATAAATAAATTTTTAAAATTATTTTTTTTAAAAAATATATATATGCATGCACACTCTCTCAGCCCCAGAAAAGCCATGATGGCAAAACCCCTGTGGAGATTTTGCCAAGAAAACCCCAAGAACAAGTAATAACAACAATAATCAATATCATCATGGCGGGCGGCTGTGGCAGCAGGGGTTGTCGGCGACGGCGGCAGGACCAGCCTGGGGCCAGTCCAAAGGCCTAGGTGGGCCGCATCCGGCCCCCAGGCCGCAGGTTGCCTACCCCTGTTTTAATGTGTTTACAAAATGTTTAAATTGTTTTTTGTTTTTAAAGTTATTGTTTAAATTGATTTTGTTGGAAACTAGTCACACAGAGAAGTTACGATATCGGGTTTGATATAAATATTTTAATATTTTGATAAATAAAAATTGTGATGTAGTATCTTAGAAAACAGCATACCATTACCGGATCTTTCATAGAGAATAGGCTTCTTAATAAGTTAGCTGAAATAGAAACTACAAGTCTCAAGGGTCCATTAAATTCAGCCAAATTGCGCAATATATGTCCTTGAAAGTCATAAAATGTTGCCTAGCGTAAACATTTCTTGTTCCAGGTTGAAGTAGTTGAGGGAGTAGCTGGAGAGGAGGACCATCATGATGAACAAGAAGAACATGGCGAGGAAAATGCTGAGGCAGAAGGACAGCATGATGAGCATGATGAAGATGGTATATTTGAGCATGTGTGTTAGCCCATTACAACTATAATGGAAGGAAGACAGTATTGCTTAAGTGCAGTTCCACTCACACAGTGGAATTTCTGTTTCTCTTTCCCCTTTTAGTGTCCCCTGAAAATCTGCTCTGAGGTGTTGTCCAACGCTTCAGAGCAGATATTGGGTGTGTGTGAGGAGCTGCAGCAGAAAGGTATCAGTCCTTATTCTACTGGCAAAATGAGTTTCATCAGCAGAAAAATTGAATTGGATTTCACCCACAGTGTAGACATATAAAACAGTCCTTGTAGATTACTGAAAAGGAAGGCCTACTTATTTTTGGGTTTTACTTTTAAGCAACAGCACATTGGTGCCTAAGTTGGATTCACTTAGGTCTGCCCTCATGACTAACTTTTAATATTGATTTCAGTGGGAACCAAAAATCAATTTAATCAGGTACACTTTATAGAGGTTATCATGCAAAGGGGTCAATAAAACAGGCTTTCTTTACATTAATAAATCCCCTTTTACCTGAATGGCAAATTGCTATGTCTAAGGGAGCAATTCTGTGTTAGTATATAGAACAAGAAAGCTAAACCCATGTCTATGAAATAGGAACTGGGGGGAAAAAAGCATGGCTTTCTATGGTGGTGGTAAGCAAGGGGAGTGATTAAAATGGGAAAATAGCTTTTTGAAGAATTAAACTATTCTGTAATGTAGCTTGCTGTGTTAACATAGTTCCATAAATTTAATACACTTCACATTAGGAAGTGATATGGAGTTGGATCTACTAGCAGCAGCAGAAACTGAGAGTGACAGTGAGAGTAACCATAGCAACCAGGACAATGCTAGTGGGCGCAGAAGTGTTGTCACAGCAGCTACAGCAGGATCAGAAGCAGGTAAACTTTTTATCAGCCTTCATCGTGATTCCATTACATTTTTGCACCAGTAGATTGACTAAGTTCTTTTAAAAATCCAAACAAGGGCTGCATGCTTTTTACTGTATGAACTGTCTTTCATAGTATAAATGCAAAACTTAAAACGTATAAAGCAAATAGAGCTAACAACATAAAAATGCATTAGGTTTGAAAGACTTATTCATTTCTTCTGCATTAAGCTTTTTAAAATGTATCACAGTACACTCTGGGAATCTCGACATTTAATCTTCTAAACGGCTAGTCCCACTGAGGTCAGTGAGACTATGGCCGAAAACAGACTGGGTTGGGGCTGCGGCAGCCACGTGCCATGCCCCCAACAGGGCATTTTCCCGGCACAAAAAGAAGCAGCAGAAAGCCACTCCTTTTTCCGCTGGGAAAAAGGTGCCTTTGCCGCCGTGGCTTTTTGGCATTTCTGCGGCGCAGTGTGTGTAAACACTGTGCTGCAGAAACGCTGTAATACTGCCTGCTGTGCAGTCAGCAGAGTGGTGTGATGCCAGCTTGGGGACAGCGTTGGGGCATGCACCCGTGCATATGCCACACCCCCACACCACCCTGAAGTCAGTGGTTTTTGCCAGTCTGTTTTGGCCCTAAATCAGTTTAAAAAGTCACTGAGTTATTCCCTAATAGATTTATTTCTACAAGAAAAATGAAAGGTGTGCTCCTCATGATTTATATCTATTCAACAGGCGCTAGCAGTGTTCCTGCATTTTTTTCTGAGGACGACTCTCAGTCAAATGACACCAGTGATTCTGATAGCAGTAGCAGCCAGAGTGATGATATTGAGCAAGAGACATTTATGCTAGATGAGCCTCTGGAGCGAACAACAAGCAGCTCACATGCCAATGGCGCTGCCCAGGCCCCTCGCTCAATGCAATGGGCTGTGCGTAATACCCAGAATCAGAGGACAACTAACACTGCACCATCCAGTACCTCTGCTCCAGCAGGTATTCTGAAAGTTTGTTTTGTGCACCACTGTGTCTCCTTTTTCTGATTTGTTACCTTAGGGGCTTACATATATAAAAATTTGTCAAGGAGATATTGTTCTTGTTAACTGCCTTTGAGTCAATCCCTACTTCTGGTGGCCCTGTAGATATCTGCTGCCAATATGGAATTATTTTGTGTGACTGTATCAGTATTGCCTCCAGCCTGCTATGTAGTATTTGTTGGTTATATAAGATTTATTAATAGGATGAAGTGTTACTTTTGTTCACCTGTTGATCACTGTCTGTCTTTTCTTTTTTCCTTTAGCAAGTTCTGCGGGTTTAATTTACATTGATCCCTCAAACCTGCGTCGGAGTGGTACCATCAGTACAAGTGCAGCAGCTGCAGCTGCAGCTCTTGAGGCCAGCAATGCTAGCAGCTATTTAACATCAGCTAGCAGTTTGGCCAGGGCATACAGCATTGTGATCCGACAGATATCTGATCTAATGGGCTTGATCCCCAAGTACAATCACTTGGTGTATTCTCAGATCCCAGCTGCAGTGAAACTGACATACCAAGATGCTGTAAATCTCCAGGTAAGATGTGATAGAAATATCCTGATTTCCGCATTTAAATTTTTAAAGGGAAATTTACCTACAACATTTTAACTCTTTAGTACTTTAGACAGTTTTTCAAGTAACCATAGGTCCCATAACTTTTTCCACCACATATCTAAAGATAGCTCCCCTGTTTTCCAGCATCTGGCAATTTCAACATGGGCTGCTGTAATGAAGAAATCTATGAGGTTTTTATGTTTCAAATTTGAGTTTGTGTCCACATATATTGATAACAAAAGCATTTCTGGACATAATTTTACTTCTTGATTGGTAATCAATGAAATTTAAGTACCAATTGCCAAAATGTGTTTATTTTGGGGCAGTATAGCCATATGTGTAGAAATGTGCCATTATCATTACAACTACTCCAACATTTGAAGGAAACATTTTTAACCATTCTGACTGGCTTCACTGGAGTCAAATACCACCTGTATATAATTTTCAAGGCATTTTCTCTAATCAGTCCTGATATGGATTTAAAAGGGGTGGAAGACCAAACTGTAGTCCATTTTGAAATGGAAACTGAGAGATTCAGATCCATTTCCCAGATTAGTTCTATGCCATGGACGTTTTGGTAGAAAGATTTGTGGACCAGGAAGGGGCAAATAGGAGAGGGATCTGGGCTAGAACTTGCTTCTGTCTTGACCATATCATTACTGACGTTTGTAGCAATGGGTTTTTAATGTTTTTAATTACTTGTAGAGTGGGTTTGTTAAAGATCAAAGCAAGATCGATTGATGGTGGGCCATTCATTTCCATGTAGACCCAGTGTATGCTCTGATCTTTTTTAATTAAATGGATGATTTGACTAAGTTGGAATGCTGCAAAATATTGTTGAAGATCAGGCATTGCTAGCCCCCTTTTTTGTAAGAGAGTTGTTGTGTGGATTTCCTGAATCTGGGCCTCTTATGGTTAAAAGCAAATGTATTGATGACATTTTGCCAAAGTTTGAGTTTTGTCTACAGTGGTTGAAGTGGGATAGTTTGAAATAGAAAGGATAGGCCAGCGACTATAAACATTTTAATGAAGGCTATTCTGCTTAGAATAGAGAGTTTCAATCTCTTCTATTCTAGTGTTTTAGAGATTAACCACTTAGTTATTTTCTTGTCGTTTCTGGGGATTATGTGATTGAAATCTTTTGTAATGGTGATTCCTAGGTAAGTAAATCCTGAGGGTTTTGACTGGAGATTGGTAGCTTTTTGAATGTCTAGTTGATCTTCATGGGCAATGTTGAGACACAGCAATTTAGATTTTGAGTAGTTAATTTGGAAACCTACAAAAGTATCAAAGGAGTTTAATATGGTGCATAAGGTAGGGAAGGATTGTTTGGGTTGTTTTAGGAGGATGATCACATCATCTGCGAAGAGATTTAATTTATGGGTTGTTCCTCCTATTTTGAGTCCCCTTATGTTTTCATTTTCTCTGATTGTGGTGGCTAAGGGTTCTATTGCAATAGCAAATAACAGCGAGGATAAGGGACATCCTTGTTAAGTTCCCCTTTGGAGCCTAAAGGTAGAGGAGTTTATTGACTGTCACTAAGACCTCTGAGTTTGTGTATTAGTTTTTTTGCATATTAATAAATGTATTTCCAAAGTTCATATTTTTCAGTACTCCAAATAAGTATTTATTGCTAGTTCACTCTGTCAAAAGCTTTCAGGGCATCTAGGGACATAAGAGCAATTGGGGGTTTAGATTTTGAGGAATGATGGATGACATTTAGGACTCGTCTAATGGCATCAGATAGTTTTCTATTGGGCATAAAGCCTGTTTGGTCAATAGAGATAAACTCAGTGATGAAGCTATTAATTCTATTAACTAGAATTGAGGTCAGTAGTTTTACATCCTGGTTTATTAATGCTATCGGTCTAAATCAGGCCTACACAACATATGGCCCAAGGGCCACATGCGGCCCGCCAAGGGATTTTGAGTGGCCCCTAAGGATGTAGAACAACTTCAAGGCTCCTCTGATGCTCAGCCTCCTCCTGAGGAGAGGGCATGCAGAGAAAAAGGAGGAAGGGTGAATGCTTGCCCTTCAAGGGTCCTCTAGCTCCTGGCTTTCTCCTGAGGAGAAGGGTGGGAAGAGGAGGAGGACAGGTAAACACTTGGGCTGCAAGCCTCCACCACCACCCTGCCTTGTCCTGCAGAGAAGGCCATGTGGTGGTGGAAGAGGAGGACAGAACAACACCCACCCTGCAAGGCTCCTCCACTGTTCAGCTTTCTCCTGAGGAGAAGTCCAGGTGGAAGAGAAGGACAGGCAAGGCTGCTCTGCTGCTCAGCATCTCCTGAGAGGGCTGAGCTGAGGAGGATGGAATTTTTAAAATCTGGACTATTTTTTAAAAAGTAAGGTCCAAAACACACTGCAGAAATAAATGCCAGGGAACATGGGAGCTGTAGTTTGTTGTGTTTATAAGTGATAGTTTTCCTGCTAAGTACCTGCATGTCATAAACATTTGAATTAAAATTACCATATTGAAATCAAATCTGATGTTTTTAAAATTTTTATTTGGTGTGTGTTGGAAGAGGGGTCGTCTTATATGGTGAGTATATCCCAAACTCTATATTTTAACTGGAAAAGTTAGGGGTCGTCTTATACGCCCAGTCATCTTATACACTGGAAAATATAGTAGATAACTTGTACAAACTGTACAGAGAAAAATCATAACAAATTAAATGGATTAGAATTGGTTTAAATTCTTATAACATGAAATAGATTGTGTGTTTCTGTGTGTGAGCAAGGTAATGGATAATTGACACTCATAGGGTGTTTTTGTTTTTGTTTGTTTTGTTTTTTAGAACTATGTTGAGGAAAAACTTATTCCTACTTGGAATTGGATGGTGAGCATTATGGATTCCACCGAAGCTCAGCTCCGTTATGGTTCTGCACTTGCATCTGCTGGAGATCCAGGGCATCCAAACCATCCTCTGCATGCATCACAGAACTCAACCAGGAGGGAGAGGATGACAGCACGTGAGGAAGCTAGCCTAAGAACTTTGGAGGGTAGAAGGTATGAAGAAGTATCTTAACAGTTGTATTTTACATTGTAGAGTACCCTGCTATGACACCCTTACTATGTAAATAATAATTCAAATCCAAGACATCATGACAGAAATCCAACTCCAGTGCAAGTATTTCTCCCACAGTCATCACCCTCTTAGGGAGAGCTATAAATGATGCATTTTATGGCCGAGCTTCTCTAGTATGTATTTTTATTGTTATTGTTATTACAGGCGTGCTACATTGCTCAGTGCTCGACAGGGCATGATGTCTGCAAGGGGAGACTTCTTAAACTATGCCCTCTCTTTGATGCGTTCACACAATGATGAACATTCTGATGTTCTACCAGTTCTGGATGTCTGCTCGTTGAAACATGTAGCGTACGTTTTTCAAGCTCTCATCTATTGGATTAAAGCGATGAACCAACAAACAACATTGGATACACCTCAGTTAGAACGGAAACGGTATGGAAGCCAGTTGTGTAATGGAAATCTGTATAGCTGTGCATCTAGGAGGGTGATGGTAGCATGCGTATCTCCCTTCACCCCTACAATTTAAAACAAGCGTTTTGGAGTATGTTGGTAATTTGTATCAGACACTAAATCTGGACATGTGGCTAGCCTAATTTTTTGTAAAATGATGCATCTCTGGTAATAAAGTACAGTTAAACCTGGAATTGAGAACATATGGCCTATGAGAATAGGTTAATCATGCTCATGTACGATATTTTCATGGTGAAAGTGCTCGATTTACTGGCTTTTTAGAAAACTCTAAAGGCAAAAGAAAAATCATAAGACAGGTTTGTTGCAAAGTTGAGCACCTTAGTCTGTTTGAACCCTGGAAGCTGACCAGTGCTGATAGGGAAATGGGGGAATGAGACTTTGAGTACTCTTGTATCATTTTGGATCATATTTCTGGGTTCAACACAGTGGTACTGCTTTGCAGTGTTTGCACTCTTTCCTGGATCATGATGCTCCAGTAGTCAATACTGCAGGACTGTTGTTCCACTGCATGGAGTAATGTCCTACAGAGATTCCCCAAGGTTCCTCTTTTGTTTCCTATGCTTTAACAGTTACACGAAGGCAGTTAGTTAGGTTATTCAAAGTTGTGGGGAATGGTTTTGCCAGTACACTGGTAGCATCAATCCACTTCTCATTTTCATTGGATTTTGATCTGGAATGGATGTCTGGGACTAGTGATAGAAGGTGAACAGATTTCAACTTAAGGAGCCACCATTGTTCCAGGATATCCACAGTACCTTTTACCAGCTTTGGCTAGTTCCTCAGATCTGTCTACTGACAGATAAAGCTTTGATTACTGTTATTATAGCAGTGATTTTTATATGTATTTTTGTGAAGATGGTTCTAAAAACCAAATGTGGCTGCTCACTTAATGACAGGGGTGACTATGTGAATTCATTTTATTGATTTAATTTTTTTTCCCACCGGCTACCAGTATGTTGCTGAACCCAATTCATGGGAAATTTTAAAAGCCATAAATCTGTTCAACAGAAGTATATTACATGTTGTAGAATGCATTAATATTGTTGATTTACATTTTTTGGCATTTATATAATACTTAATTATATTCTGCCAAGCTTTGAAGAAGCTGAATGCACTTTTCTTTCTCTTGTTGGTTTTTAAATAGTTTATTGAATTTTTAAAGATTTTTAAAATGTTTTATAAATCAACTTTCGATACATTATCAATAATTGTTATATACATGATGTGCACGTTTGGTACTAAGCATTTATTTGCATGTATAATTGCAGCACTGTATTATAAAAATGTGCATACATTGTATGTGGTATAGTGAAGCTGTGATAATTGTTTTGTTTCAGAGTATGGAAATATGCCAGTGAAATATTTTGAATTTCTTTTGTATCACTGTTCATAGTTTCCTTCTTGTGCATCTAAAATGATCTACCATTCACTTTTTTAAGGACTCGGGAACTCCTGGAACTTGGTCTTGACAATGAGGATTCAGAACATGAGAATGATGATGACACAAATCAAAGTTAGTATTTGCACAGTTGGCGGGAATTAAAAAAATGGAAACGTATCTTGTTGATTTGTGTATTTTGGGACTAAAATACGCTAATTTTTGGATAACATATTTAAAATTTGCTTTTAACTATTTGTAAAATATTTTAATTTTAATTTTGTGTAACTCATAACTTTCCTATCAATACAGTAATGCAACATAAGCAGCACAAATTGAAATAATTCAAGTAATACACACCATAAAGATCAGAAGACTCCTGTTACAGTATTAGTTTATAAAGAACTGGTTTTCTTGGAGATTTTTTGAGGCACACTATAATTCATAAGTGATGCTTCAGGTGTTATTTTAGGAATCAACACTAGAAATATATTTTGTTGCATGATTCAAACCTAGAAAGCATGTAACATGTGTTCCACACAAGTAGGTTTATGACACACACCCAGTAATCAGCTGGGTTGTCCAGAAACTGATAATGCTTGTCCCCCTGGTTGAGCTCCTCAGTGGCACTTACTTTTGTCCTTTGTCATTGTCCTTTTGCAAAACCTAAGCTGGCAAAGCATAACTTCATCCTTAAGTTTTGGCTACTCCTGTGGTATATCCATTTTTCTAAAGAGCCTAAAAATGGAATTTCTAGTCCATTAACCTAGAAGGTGGTAGAAATTCAAATTCACTCTCCCAGGCTTTCCAGGTGGCTGTATTTGTCTACTGCTGTCCTACTCGTCTTTGGATACTCTCCTTACTTGAATGTAGGGTGCAGGAGCAGGCAGAGTTAGGTTCTTTCTTAGGTGATATAACTACCTCCTTCTGCCTGTCATGTATTAGCAGATGTGTGTAAATATGTCAATTTATAACCTGCAACCAAATGTGGAAGTGTACTGAACCCTAAAGCTTAATGTTTAGGAAAATTTTTGTGCCACATCAGAGTTCATTTAATAGGGAGGCAAATATTACTTAATAAGCAAGAACATGAAATTTAATGCAAAAACAAAGTCACAATTAACAATTATGATTTGGAGAAAAATTAAGTGATAATTTTTCTGAAAACATTTTTGATATGCTTGGACAAAATATTGATTGTTGTTGAATTTCAAGATCCCAAAATGATCCCACACTTAATTTTCTCCCCATTTCACTCCACACCCTCAACTTTTTTGCTTTTTAGGTGCTACACTAAATGATAAGGATGATGATTCACTCCCAGCTGAAACAGGCCAAAATCATCCATTCTTCCGAAGATCAGACTCAATGACTTTTCTTGGCTGTATCCCTCCCAATCCTTTTGAAGTTCCTCTAGCAGAGGCCATTCCCCTTGCAGACCAGCCACATTTGTTACAGGTAAAAACCAAAAACAACCCCCTTATATTTAAGAAGTTCAGTTCTGTTAATTTCCACTGTTGGCAGTGGAGATCTGCATCCTTTATTGGTACAGTACGTCGTGATTGTTGAGACATGATATTTATGAAGTATACTTGTTGTATCTCTCTGTACAAAGCTAACCTGCAAAGATGGTGAATCTTGGTTGCTGCCATCTGTTCACCTGCATTTAGGGGGCTTGAGACTGTTATAGTCAGGTGAATAAATTATTGGCCACATTTGGTGGGGGAACTTTGGTTGCCTTTAACTGGAAACAAATTCCCAAAATAGCCTGTTCTATCTTGTAACAAAATTTATTTCCCAGCTTACTTTTTCTTCACTGAAGGTCTTGCCACCCACTTTATCCCTTCTCCAGAATACCATTGGGATTATTTTAAGGGGAATAGGATGATTCTGAAAAAGGGACAAGTGTATATACTGGGTCTCTGGCAGAGTATGTTTGGGACTCAGTGTCCCAGGCAGTGAGTCAACATAAAACAGTAAGATTTATTTTTCATGTTTCTCTTTAAATGTAACAATACCAGTCTACCTTAGTATTCTTAGTTCTCTCTGTTACAGTTGTATTCTTTTTGATCATTTCCTGAACTCTACTACATTTTCCTTCTAATCCCCCCCTCCCTGCCAGAAGTCAATACATCGTATCTAACTGCCAAACTGTTTTTCATCTCTTACCTCTTCTGTGCTGTTCCTCTTCACAGCATGAGGGCTTTGATAGGATGTGTCCAGGAGAGGGTAGGTAGCTCTGTTCATCAGTTTTGAGACAAATGAAATTGTAGCTCTTGCTCTTTTCACTTATGTCTCATTTTCAGCTCCTTATATTAATTTGTAACCTTATTTGCTGGTGAACATTTGCACAACAAATCTAGGCATCAACTATAGGTTCTCATGTTGTTTATAATTAATGCCAACCAAGTGTTGGTTGCATCATCAATTTTGTTTTTGCTTGTGGTTAAAATCAGTGCTAGTTTGTGCCTCAGTCCTAGTATGGTGCATGAAAGTGCAAGGGACAGTAACACTGGAGGAAGGGAAAGAAGTATGTGTATTAGCAGCTATTGTGGAAAGTGGTCAGCAATATTATATCTGCATGATTATTGGATTACTCCTAGATAATCGTTGTTTTTTCAGCCAAATGCTAGAAAAGAAGATCTGTTTGGACGACCAAGTCAAGGTCTCTATTCATCTTCTGCTAATAGTGGAAAATGTTTAGTAGAAGTGACCGTGGATAGAAACTGTCTTGAGGTATGAATTTATTGTATTACATGTTGCAGACCCATCGTTTTCTCTTCCTTGCTCTTCCCTTCTCATGGTATTCCTTCCAAAAGTGGAGTAAAATGTCATTTATACAATAGTCTCCATCCATTGTTTTCTATTTCCAGAGAGTGGTCCTTGTCCACTTGCAATTGCCAAAGGCGCAGGCAAATTGCCAATTACCTTCTTAGTTCTGTTGCTTGAGTATGAGTGTGTAGAAGTGGTTAAAAAAATATGATTGTTAAGAATATTTTTAAATAGTGCTGCTTTGAAAGAATGTTCTTTTTTTAAACAATATCTATGAATTTACAGTTATCTCCATGTGCAAAGTTAAATTCATAAGCTGGTAAGAGCATATCAGAAGAAGGAAAGCAAAAAAGCCTTTACAGAACAGTACATCTGGCAGGTTCCAAATTGCCATTTTGGAATATCTCTCATCTCTCTTGGGATACTTGGCTGAAATTAATCATATATATTTTACAGTTCTGTTTCTTTTGAAATATAGATTTAAAAATTGTCAGCAAAAATTACCTTTGACTTTGCAGATGTCTTTGGGACTAATCAGATTAACCCAAACAGTTTGGTTTAGCTAGTTAAGACTGAAATATCATATTACAGATGTATCTAGAACCTTGAGAATATCTTGAACATCTGTTTATAGTGTAGTTTAACTGTCATTTTCACGTAGGTTCTTCCAACCAAAATGTCCTATGCAGCCAATTTAAAAAATGTCATGAGCATGCAGAATCGGCAGAAGAAAGAGGAAGAACAAAATGTACCTTCAGAAGAATCAGAGAGTTCAAAGCCAGGTCCATCAGCTCATGATCTTGCAGCACAGTTGAAAAGCAGCTTATTGGCAGAGATTGGGCTAACAGAGAGTGAAGGTCCACCTTTAACATCCTTCAGGTACTGGAGTTTATTTCAAGAGATGGGTGATTCACAGATCCCATAAGGTCCTTACCCTGGTTTTAGGTATCCCATTCCTTATTATTTTCCTTCCATTTTCTGTAGCGAACTTGTTGCTGCACTTCCCTCTTTTTTGCCCTACTCTACAATTTCCATTGCTGGAGAGGAGGGAAGGAGGGGGTTTGATGCTGCACTTATTTCTAAGCACTCAGTGAAAGAGATGGGTTCAAGAAAGTGTGGAAGATCCTTCTTCTCTGGAGCTCACTTGGAAAGTAGCCATTCTGTCAGTAGATGCTCACTTGCCTCCTCCATACTTGTTCAACACAAAAATATAGAGGGGCAAGTGAGCATTTACAGGGAGAACAGAAAATCCTGCTCTTGCAGTCTTTGGTTAGGAACTATCGCCAGTGGGTATCCCTTGCTGGTCTACTAGTGTAGTTGCATGGTGGAAGTTTCCTTCGTTGCCTGCTGAGCAGTTGAAACTCTCAACTGCTTGACAGATATAAATAGAAGCCTCTACCTATCTGCTATAACTGTGGACAGTTGGGGGTGGGGATGCAAGGGAACAGAAAGGATTGGCTCCCCTTCCAATCCCTTTTAGTGTTCCATCATGAATCACGCTTCTTCTTTTTTGCAGCTTGCATAAAGACAGAGGGGAGACAGGGAGAGAAAGCAGCTACAGAAGCAGCTCCCAACCAGTCCCGGGCTAGAGAAGTCTGCCTTTGGGTGGGGTGGTGGAAGAATTAAAAAAAAAAAACACTAAATGCAGTGAGGGACGTGGAGGTTGATGGCTTGTTATTTGCAGAAGTGAAAGGGAAAATGCATTAAAGGTGTGGGTGTGAGAGAAGGGGAGAATGGCTTTGACTGTACCCATCATCATCATCATACAGTCCCCAAGATATTAGCTCAAGGAAATGTAAACCTGACTTTTTCTTAAAGGTTATGCTCCTGCTTAGAATGAGCAAGCAAGAGCCATAGGCAAAAAGGGGAAAAAGTAGAACAGAAGTGACTAAGGGCCTTTGCAGACTGCTAGAAATAGTGCAAATTGAGTCTACTTTTACTGCCCTGGCTCAGTGCTAGGGAATCATGGGAACTGTATTTTTTCTGAGACATTGCACCTTCTCTGACAGAGAACTCTGGTGCTACAATAAACTACAGTTCCCATGATTCCCTAGCACTGAGTCAGGGCAATTAAAGTGGACTCAATTTGCACTATTTCTGGCAGTCTGCAAAAGCCCTAACTTACAAATATAAAACACTCATTTCAGTACTGACAGTTTTGGCAGCTGACATATGTCTTGGAGATGCTGCCACAAGCATTTGGTAACTGAATTTGTGGTGACGAGGGTAAAATGTGTATTTTTGATATATATTTAATATTTGAATATTATTAAATTTGCTGTTTAATTAGTGTGCTTGAATTAAGATTATTTTCATACAGCGATACTATCTTTTGACTTTCTCTTGCTGGAAACACCTGTTGAAAATTTGGTTGTTTAATATGTAAAAGTCATTTCATTTATATCTTCATTGATTGATGCTGGTTTTTGTTTGACAGGCCACAGTGTAGTTTCATGGGAATGGTTATTTCTCATGATATGCTGCTTGGACGTTGGCGACTTTCCCTGGAATTATTTGGCAGGGTATTTATGGAAGATGTAGGAGCAGAACCTGGATCGGTATGCATTGTTTAAGTTGAAGGCTGTTTGTTTGTATTGTAGGCTTTTTCTGTAACTAATACATAGTTTTTCTTTGTAGATCTTGACTGAATTAGGAGGGTTTGAAGTAAAAGAATCTAAATTCCGTCGAGAGATGGAAAAACTAAGAAACCAGCAGTCTAGGGATTTAACGTTAGAGGTAAGTTTTAGTTTTATCTTCATGACATTAGTTTTGTTTAGGAAATGAAATACAGTGGAATAATCTGTTGCTAATGTTACAGTATGTTTCCAAGTGACTTTCAATATAAATGCTGGCTCAGACATCCCTGGGTGTATTGCTAGCTAGGAGATAGATTATTTAACCATCAGAAGTGGCTTAGAAATGAGACTGGCCAGGTTGGTTGATAGGATGCTTACAATTGTGCATTTGGATTCTTCTGTAGAGCACTATATTTGTAAGATGACTTGCCAGATGTAGAGGGGCAAGGAAGTGGTGTTTCTTGGGGTCAGGTGTGTGAAAAGGCTTTCTGGGAAACAGTTTTAAACATGTCACAAGTTTATTTGAGCATCCAAGGAGGTGCCCCCAGCTATAGACATTTCAAGGAACATATCAACAGGACATTTCATTCTGCATGCCCCTTGGCCACCAGGCTCTCATGACAGTTTGTGATGGTCTAAGTTGAGTTTGAGCTAGGTGGGTGCTTGCAGGGCTTTGTGCATTCTGAAATGAACATCTTTGGAATCCTGAGGGGGAAATGCTATCCAGCATTTAAAAAGCTGATTGCAGTTGTCTTTTAAAAAGTTTATGATGTGGCAGTGCTTATCTTACTTCCCTGTTTCAAATCTTTCAGTGTAAAAAGGATAAAGGTAGGTTGATGCAACTTCAACATCATCTGGTCTCCAGTAACCACTTGGGGATGTTCCAGTCAATGTTTCAGCTTTCTTGTTCGGTAGAAATGGCCCCTACAAGGATGATCACTGTTTTCTTCATTATATAAAAAGATAGCTTGCTGTAATTACTTATACACATTCATTTTGTACGGGAATTTTGACCCTTCAAGTCAAGAGCTGACAGCATTTTCTGTGTTTTGGCAGACTTTTTTCCCAGCATGGTTCTGCCTTACTATGGTCCTGTGTTTACCCTCTGTCCATTACCATATATGAATGGTGTCCTAGCTCTGTATTCTTATCATGCAAGAATTTGCTTCACATGACATGCATGAGGCTGAAAGTTTCCAGGTGGAATTCAAGTACCAGTGTAGTGTATAAAATAAATATTTTATAGCCTGAGTGTTTTCTTGAAAGCTTAAAATCTTGTTTTAATGCGTCTGCTAGGTTGACCGGGATAGAGATCTTCTAATTCAGCAAACAATGAGACAGCTGAACAATCATTTTGGGCGGAGATGTGCTACAACTCCAATGGCTGTCCACAGGGTAAAGGTGACATTTAAGGATGAACCAGGAGAAGGCAGTGGTGTAGCACGAAGCTTTTATACTGCTATTGCACAAGCTTTCTTGTCAAATGAGAAACTGCCAAATCTAGACTGTGTTCAAAATGCCAACAAGGGGACACATACAAGTAGGTACCACGTGTTCTACATGACATTGAAAATTGAGACATTAGATAGAAGGTGGGCAGGAAATTCTGCAGAACAGCTTTGCTTTGTTCACATGTTTGCAGGCTTGTGTTAGCAGCTATAAGAGGTATGAATCTGCATTTTAAACCGTCGGATTGAGAATCTCATAATTCTGAATTTCAATTTCGGCATTTATTTTTAGCAGGATTACAGAATGCACATGATCCTGAATGTAGTAGAGCAGACTCCCCCATCAGTTATTTGTCTAAACTGCAAAATAATTCTGGAATGGAGTGCAGATGTCTGTATAGCCAGATTGCATTAAAGGATCTTGGAGAGGGAAAAAGAGGAAAGAACACTTTGCCAGAATTCTTTCATGATTTACTGTGCGAGAGTACAAGAGGGCACAGATTGTGACTTTACAACCAAAACTTGAGCAATGGGGACAGAAGAAAAAGAGAAGCGAAAAATAAAAGAAGCGAATAATAATGAGGGGAAGAATAAGAATTTTATCTTAGTTGCAGGTACTTGGGCTTGGTTACAGTGCTGTAAATGCCTAAGGCAGCTTTTCTCAGCCTGGTTCCCTCCAGATGTTTTTGACTTCAGTGCCTGATTAGCCTTGCCAATTAGGGCTAATGAAAATTGAAGTGCAAAACATCTGAAGAGCTGGGGAAGGGTGCAGAGAGAGAGAGAAGATGGGAAGAAAATATATGTGATTTTTTTTCCAGTTTCAAATATATTAACTGTGATTCCAGGCTTAATTTTATGTTCTGGTCCTACAGCATTATGATATTTTGTAATATTTATGAATGAATGAAGGTTGATAGCAAAAATAAATTTTTAGCAGTCTTAAATGTTGCTGGTTCCCTTCAGGTCTTATGCAAAGACTACGGAACAGAGGAGAGAGAGATCGGGAAAGGGAACGTGAAAGGGAAATGAGGAGAAACAGTAGTGGTTTGCGAACTGGTTCTCGGAGAGACAGGGATAGGTAAGTAGTTTTCTTTATACCTAAATTCTAACCAGAAAATAATTTACTGGTTAGTTACTGCTTGTTATCATAGGGAATTGCATTGTGAGGCTGTATTATATATAAAGTCGAAGGCTTTCATGGCTGGCATCCATAGTTTTTTGTGGGTTTTTCAGGTTGTGTTCTAGAAGAGTTTCGTTCTTCATTCTGAAAATGCCAGCCACATGCTGGCAAAACATCAGAAAGAAACTCTTCTAGAACATGGCCACACAGCCCAAAAAACCCACAAAAAAACAATGTGTTATATATAGTTCTGGAAGATAAAAGGTACTTGGAACCATGGACTCAGTAATTACAGAACAACAAGCAGAAGTCACCTGCTATATTGAGATATAAACAAAACCTAGGATAAGGCAGCCTTCCTGCCACGTAATACAAAGATGAACAAATGTTTGATGTTCAAATGTATTTCCACAATGTACCTTTTGCAGAACAAAGACAATTTTTGATGAAGTATTGTTTTTTAAGGGACTTTAGAAGGCAACTCTCCATTGACACGAGACCTTTTCGGCCTGCTTCAGAAGGGAATCCAAGCGATGACCCTGATCCTCTTCCAGCACATCGACAAGCCTTGGGTGAACGACTTTACCCCCGTGTACAAGCAATGCAACCTGTAAGCCCAACCTAACATGGGGAGAGATATTTTTTCTCAAAATAGACTACTGATCAGCTATATTAAAACTGGTAGATTTTGAGGTTTTCCACTTATTTTGTATGCTTTTCTCATTAGTTTTGAAGCTTATAGTGATAATAGTGGGCAGAGCTAAAGCAAGGGGGTACTTTTAGAAAATGCTTCCATTGGAGTTCCCACCCCATCGTACTTACTTATTGAGATTACATGCCTCCTTTCCCCATGTGCTTTGAACCTCCATGAAGGTTCCCCACTCTGTAGGACAATTAACCCCATGTGTGTATGATTGGTTTGTGTATGTGCAGTACATAGGGAAGGGTAAGTTGCAGATTCCACAGATATTGTCTTTCTATGCCTTAGAAGAAAAATCTAATGGAAGCTTTTAGAAATAGGATAGTTGCTGCACTGTGGATGGCAGAGGCTGTAGGGTAGAACCGATGATTTTAAAGACTAGCTCCCATGCCCATACCACCAATCCCACAAGTTTGTGTCTATAAGAGGCTCTAGATCAAGGCAGTTCAGGTGTTCTGAATCGATAATTAGATAATAGACAGAACAAGTTGGAAAGACTGGGTAAATAAGGTGTTAATCCTTTATTTCCAGGCATTTGCAAGCAAAATCACAGGCATGCTACTAGAATTGTCCCCTGCTCAGCTGCTTCTGTTGTTAGCTAGTGAAGATTCGCTACGCGCAAGAGTGGATGAGGCCATGGAACTCATTATTGCACATGGAAGGTAATTTAATATTAGTACTAGACTTCTTGGAGAAGCTAAAGATGCCAGGATATGTTCTGAAGGAATGTGATGCAACAGCTTTGCTAAATTAGATATGGATCTGATGAGTTCCCAGGTGAGAATTCACCTGAGGATCTTGGATGTACAGTGGCACCTCTACTTACGAAATTAATCCGTTCCGACAGCCATTTTGTAAGTGGAAAATTTCGTAAGTAGAGGCAAATTTACCATTGAAATGCCCTAATCCGTTCCGCAGCGAGGCCGGGGCCGGCCTCGCTGCTCTATGGGCCTGGTCGCCGAAGCAGTTGCTTCGGCGACCAAGCCCATAGAAGAGCGAGGCCGGGGTTAAAGGGACAGCGTGTTTCTTTAGCCCAGGCCTCTTTGCTTTCTATGGGCCTGGTCGCCGAAGTGGCGACCAGGCCCATAGGAGAGCCAGGCCGGGGCTAAAGAGACAGCGCGCGTCCCTTTAGCCGCGGCTTGGGCTTGGCTTTCCTTCGGCCGACCCTGGAAACTTTCAGTTACTTATTACTTTCAGTTCCATAGTAGAAAACACAAGCTAGATATAGAACATTGTGGGTTGATTTCAGAAAGATCACAAGATCACTATATGTATGTGCTATGGTTTCCCCAAATTCCTCCATTCCTTTTCAGTAACAGCAGCATTCCCTCAAGATTTTAGTAATTACATTTCATTCTGACAGATATTTTCTTTTATTTATCTCAAAGGGAAAATGGAGCTGATAGTATCCTAGATCTTGGTTTGTTGGATTCTTCTGATAAAGTACAAGTAAGTCATCCGCTGCCACCATGCCTTAATTACCTTAACGCTAATGATGCATATGTGGAAGAAATACAGTGAACTCTCTTTATCTGTGAACTGCCTTGGGTCCCTTTCTGGGAGCAAGATAGCATAGAAATGAAATGAAATAAATAAAAAATGAGGAAGAGACACTGGATTTCTTCAGTCTAGCACAGGAATAGTAAGGCGACCATGGCAGTCTCAACTCCAAATCCTGTCCTAAAGCCAGTTTGAAATGGATCTAGATAATCAGTTTCCTCCAAGACAGCTTGGAGTTGAAGAGCAATCGCCCTCTCGATCACTTTGCTCAAAAAAGAGTGTAAGGAGATTGGCCTATAGTTGTTCATATCCCGGGGGTCCAGGGAAGGTTTTTTCAGAAGGGGCCTAATCGCCACTTCCTTCAAACACGATGGAACATGGAGAATACTTCCCTAGGCATTTGTAGGTCCTCCGGCATGACTCTGTGGTCATGTTCTAGTGGAAGTATCTTGGAGGATCTAGAAAATGCCTAAAGCAATAGCAGCAATAACATTTACATTTCTATACTGTTTCATACTGAACTAAGTAGTCTCTAAGTGGTTTACAGTGTGTAAGCCAATTGCCCCCAACAAGTTGGGTACTCATAACTGACTTATGAAAGGATAGAAGGCTGAGTTGACCTTGGAGCCTACAGGACTGAACTCACAACCTTGTGGCCACGGTACTGGCATCTAACCACTGTGCCATCAGGGCTCCATTATCATTTATTTTGTCATTTAGTTCAGGCAAGAGAAATAGAGGTCCAGATTTTATGCAACAATCATATTACATGAAAGGTCCCATAATGGATCCCTCACATAATACATGGGCCACATGCGTAATATAACTCCTGATATAGATCATCTAAAAAGTTTAAGAACAGTTCAGAATTTCTATAAAACCTTCCAAAGCCTCATGCTTTCTTGCCATCAGATACGAATTGAATTATGGTTTTCATTCTGATTTTTTTTTGGCCATGATTTCAAATAATGTATCATGATAACTAATGTACTTTCTCTCAGTGCAGATTGGTATACTAGTGTAATATACCAACAGGATTCCAGACTGTAGATGTAACTCTTGTGTGTCAGAAATAGTTGTTTAGCTGCCATAGTGTTAACATTTGTTTAACACACTCTCTCTCTCTCTTTCTCCCCCCCCCCACCCCCACCGGTGGTTGTAGTTTTGATACATAGCTAAGCAGTGAGGATTTTTGTCCTTAATAGCACAAAAACAAAAACAAAACAGTTTTTATTTGCTTTCTGTAAAGGAAAATAGAAAACGGCATGGTTCCAGTCGTAGTGTTGTGGACATGGAATTGGATGATACAGATGATGGTGATGATAATGCACCACTGTTCTATCAACCTGGAAAGCGTGGATTTTATACGCCAAGGCCTGGAAAAAACACAGAAGCTAGGCTAAATTGTTTCAGAAATATTGGCAGGTAAAATGGTCTCTGTATTTCTATAGCATTTTGTGAAGAATAAAAACATATTCCCAAAAATGTACACAAAAGTAATAGTAAGAATAAGATTGAGTATCGAGAATTAAATACTAGGCCTACACTGGCCTCAGCTATTTAAAATATATATATTTGATTTATAATCCTCCTTTCTCTCAGGCTTGGATTACAAGGTGGCTTTCTATATAATTGAAGGATCCAATAAAAACAGTAGATTATAAAGATTAAATATAAATTAAAT
>CM034706.1:28366399-28377547 GCA_020142125.1 Phrynosoma platyrhinos
TCCCCATCTTGCCTCAGTGTTAGAATTGAAGAAGATTCCCCTCAGATCATCAAAATACATTCCCATCCTCCAGCCCCCCTTTCCAACCTCGATCTCCTCCCTTTGATCCAGATCAAAGGGTCTGTCATGTTTCCCACTTTCCCCTCCTGTGTTATCTTTAAATCTCCCTTCTGGAAGAAAATCATCCCTATTTCACAGCTCTGATATATGGCAGGAAGATTGGGGTCATAAACTACAGTGCCTTTCCACTGCTGGCCATCTCCCCCTTCCATTTGTTTCCCAGGCTTGGATTTAGCATCATTGATATTCCCTTCTCAATAGTTCACATACTATACAGCATTACTTCACCATATCACCATGCCCTCATATATTCATTCCTTAATATCATCATATCATGATAGAACCATACATTTGGATTCTGACATTAGGTTCTCAAGAAAACACATTTTTCTTTAATCTTTGAAGCTCTGGGTTTTAGGCCAGTTAGGGGCGTGACATAATTAATATCATAATTATATATTTGTGTACTGAAGGTGGGTAACCTGTTTCTTTTTGTCTATTCCTTAGGTTTACTTCTGGACATCAAGCCCATCCTTGCCTGCTAGTGAAGAAGGTTTTCAGCCAATGCCATCAATCACAATAAGGCCGCCAGATGACCAACACCTTCCCACAGCGAACACATGTATTTCTCGCCTTTATGTTCCACTTTATTCTTCTAAGCAGATTCTCAAACAGAAGTTGCTACTCGCCATTAAGACCAAAAATTTTGGTTTTGTGTAGAGTATAATATGTGCATTGCTGTGTAATTATTAGTAGCTAGTTTTTTGTAGATTTTCCATTGTCTATAAAAGTTTATGAAAGTTAATGCTGTCATACTCCCCCTGCTGGTATTGCAATGACTAAATGCAACATTCCTGTATTAAGTTTGCAACTAAAGAGGCAAAGAAGAACTAGCGGTGTCAGACTGTAACCATTTGCTAGTTGTTAACTTCTTGGCCAAACTCCAGCCAAAGATGACAGCAGAACAAAATACACTGTGATTTAGGGTTTTGTGGAGGGGGGAAAACTTGTAAAATGCTCTAAAAAAAATGTCACAGCTGCCTTTGTCGAAAGCATTTCAGCAAAGGTTCTTGTTACAGAGGGAGTAGGGAATTTCAGAATAAAAAATGAAGTATGTTCTGTGTTTTATTTTAACTTTTTTTAAAAAAAGAAATGGTGTTTAATTTTGTGGTTGGCTGCAGTTGTGCATCATGTATATTGAACTTGCCAGTTAGAGCTAAGAGTTGAAATCATTCACGTTTGCTTATAAAAACCACTGCCGTTGCAAATTTTTGTCTGTTTGCATTGGACTCTGGCACACTATTACCACCACTAATGTTTTGCATGTAATCTGTATAACTTAGTGAGGAATTTTTTTGTACATAAGAAAGCCAATGCACAGTATTTAATCGTTCACAATCAACATTTTTGTATCCCTCTTTCCTTGAGCAGTCAGTCAGGAGTTGTTCCATCTCCATATCAAACCTGGACACTTTCTGCTGTGTCCAGAGCTGATTGAATATTCAGCCTAGGCACTAGCTGGTAACTGTAAAATGTTTATAAGATCATGATTATTTGAAGGTACATTTTGAAAAAAATTTAATGTTCGTGAGCAGCTTAACTACTACTTTTGTATCTAGTCTTTTTTAAAGTATCTTGTTACAGTTTTTAATAAATTACAGACAAAGTACAAAGTCATACTGAAGAAACATTAGTTTTTATTTATGTAGCTTGTATATTTTTTTTAGTTATCACCATGCACCGCAGTTGTACACAGATCACTCTAAATTTCATAGGTGAATAAAACCCTCCTCTTTTCATTCAAAATGAACAGTTCACTCCACATTTTACAGTTAGCAGAAAACCTTCCATTGCCTGGGCCCAACAAACTCACTTGTTTTCAACAGACTGTGGATGGAAGGTAGTGTACTTTGTTCAGTCAGCACACACACACACAGAAAAGCCAAACATATTATGTTTCATGTACAGAGTGCGTGCTTGTTTGGGGAAAACAGGAGTTTGGTTCTTTTCTAAGAGTGTCTCCTAATTTCAGTATGTTAGGATCCCATTTTGTTGAACATTATACAGTGTATGAAATGGGAGTGCATTTTGTTATCTCTGTTGACCATCTCATAGTGGACATTAATCAACAATTCTTCAGTGATGTCTACTTACTCTATATCTTCCTCATGTCCTTGGGGTTTTTGGCATGGGAAAAATTGCACATGACTGAGAACTTGCCTGAATTTCTGCCAAAGTGGACCATTTTGTCCTGCCCCCCTGCCAACACCTTTCAAGCCTCTTTCTGCCTTAGCTTAAAAATAGAGTGGCCTGCTTCTGCAGAACTTCCTAGATCTCTGGCACTTGTTGGAGAGCTCTCTTGAGTGCAACTCAGACTTCTGTGTAGTAAAGACTTTGTAAACCTTTCTCTTAAAGTTGACTGTGCCAGTCTTGTACAATTTTAAAAAAAATGCAGGTGCTTTTTAAAACTAATTCCACCACCCACCCACCCCCGCATGTTTTGGTAAAATAACCCCCCCCACACACATACACACACTCATGACAGCCCTTCTAGGGATAAGGATGGAGTTTCTCATGATGTATTCAATGGATGTTGAATTTTTGATTTTGCTTGAAGCATTCCCAAATCTACTGGATTATGGCAAGTTTCTTGATGTCTCTGAGCCTCTTACATTCTGTAAAATAATGATCACTACCTCACAGAGGTATTGAGGCTTAATAATGTTAATCTTTGCCAGAGCCCTTTTATGAAAGGCTATGTATATTGTAAATTTTTGTTTTATATATATAACCTGTGTATATATAGCATATCCATATGTTATATGTATAATTCTGTATATAACATAGCTGTTTTACAACAATTAGCAGGATAAATGACACAGTTAATAAACCCTACATAGCAGCTGAATAACATATGCACCCGTTTATATATATACATACACACAGACATATGTGGACACTTTGCTGATACTCTAATTGAAGGGAAAAGTTAGAATGATTTATGCTGTCATTGACTCAAGATGTATATGTAGCTATATAAATAGCTTTTCTCTGTATATTTGCACACTATCAAGCTTTTAATAAGAAATGTTTATTAAAATTGTACACCGCATTACTGTCTGACTTAAACTAGTTTCTTTTTAAATATGTGGTAGAGTAAAAAGAAAATAGGAAAGCTTTAATAATGTGTTGAACTCTAATGTTTCAAATGAGACTATAGAGGGTGATTCCTTTAAAATTATGTTTACTGACATAGTGCTGGTTTTACAGCTCATCCTGAAACTTCTAGACTTTGGAAACAACTGCGTTTTATGTTTAAATCTCTTTTTCAAATGTTACTGAGCACATTGGCTTGGTGAATTTAAGATGCACAAGTTGCTTTGGCTGCAAAACAAAATTTAGCTTAAGTCTTCTGACTTTTTGATCTATAGATCCAGTCTTACAGCATGAGATGGTATTTGGGGATCTGTGGGTGGTAGAAAGCATCCATTCATTATGAGGTCCATGCAAACAAGAATTGTGAAAAATGATCAGTCACTAAAGTCAGGTTGTGTGTTGCATTTTATTACTATGCACCCACATTTTCTTTACTTTAGATTGCTGGTTTTTTACTATTTCCCCCCTTACTAAATGGCCTCTGCAGCAAATGTTAAGTGAAGCCTCAGACTAATGAGCAGACATATGATGTAATTTTCTGGATTGCAAAAGGCAATTTAAATTATATCTGAACTTGTGAAATCCATGTAAATGTATGAACAATTAAAGGGGCATATTTATTCTGACTTGCTAAGCACTATATATATACAGTATATATTAAAAACTAAGCACACTAAATAAATATTTACTGACATCTAACCTATCCTTTTTCTATCTGTAAAAGACTATATAGGGTGCCATTTATTTAGACCCTTTTACTTGTACCCTGTTGGGGAAAAGACAGATTACTTTTGGTGTACTGTGCATATCATATTCTTGAAGCTAAAGCAGTCTAAGGAAAGGCGAGCTCGTGTGTATTTAAGATAACAGAAAAAATATATTTAGTTCTAAACTCCCACTATTAATTTATATCCTTTCATTTGCAAAAAAACAAACACAACTCAACCACTGTCTATTGCAACTAAAAATAATACAAATTACGGGTTTGGTAACATAAAAAGAAAGTAGTATAAAAATCAGGGATATTGAAAAAGGCAAACCATAGTGCAACTGGGTAATTGTCTCTGGCAGCACAGGGAGAATTCCATCATGGGAGCACCAACCTTTCCCTGGTTACTACCTGCCTTACCTCACAAAGCAGTGGCAGACCTGGAGAAGAGCTTTGAGAAAGAAACACTCAGTTCAGGCAAGTTTCTGCAAAGTGGGTGTAAACTGTATTGTGCTTTATAGGCTAAATCCAGCATTTGGAAGTAGGCTCTGAAAGTCGGTGGAAATGCTTGAAGCATTAATAAAATCTATTCTACCCTTCCAATCTCAGTCATCAGTTTCACTAGTGTGTATTTAGCTATCATGCAATTTCCATGTAGCTTCAAAGGCATCCTTGAATCTATCACGCATCACAATCTGCAGTTCTCCTCACTTACTTGCTGTAGGTCTAATGTAACTTTGCAAATTTGGATACCACCTTTCCCTATGAGACTTCAAATCAGTAACACCAGCAAAAGTGTTGGCTTGGGGCGGGGGCGGGGGGGGGTTAGCACAAAAGAAAATCAGAGACCTGTGTCCCACTTTGAGAAGAAGAAATAAACACATAATAATAATGGATCAGTTAACAAATAATTACAGTTATGCTCCTGTGGTGCTTACATACAGTGGCAATTCCCTTTCCAGTTCACATCACACAGCACCTCATTCATATATGGGAAGATCCTTCTGTGTGAGCATCTAAAGCCATAGATTATTTTAGAGGAATGCAAGCATCTTACCTGCATATTGGTTCTTCCAGTTCTACAAAGGCAGGCCCAAGACATTTTGCTGCTGGAGCTGGTGCAGCAGATGGTGTGCTTGTTGCCTCACAGCCCCAACTCAAGTACAGGAGCCAGCTTAATAGGGCACCTGAGACTAAACATCCCAAAAGTGCCTCTCCCCACTGAAAATACAATAGCAATGTCTTGCCTTTTCAATACATCCAAAATCACCTGCCCAAGGCAGCCACTGTATTCTGCCTTTTGGCAGAGATGGCTCAGGTCTCCCAGTCTCCAGGGTTACGTACTAGTGTTTTTCTTGTAAAGATGCACCCAATTTGTGTGACACAAAATTACTGTGTCATAGATCATATTAGATATCAGCTCATGTGGGGGCCAGGGTGACCAGATGTCCTAACCACAAAGGACAAGGCACCAAAAACAACATTCAAGAAAAATGTAGGACATGACCAAATAAAAACTTCCCCCCCACACACACACTAATATAAATATAAATTCATGCTTCTTAAACATGCTCCAAATGGAGGACATTTTGGAATTCCTCCTGGACAGAAGGTTGAATTGTAGGACATGTCTGGGAAAAGGAGGACATCTGGTCACCCTGAGGGGGGCAGTCTAAGCTGCTTACAGCTATGCTTGTGCAGACAAATAAGTCTATTCTGGGCATTTCAACAGCAAAGTGAAGACTTGTCACACTGTCTTTCAAGAGGTGGGTATAAGCCAGCATTCACTTGACCCATATGGGTTTATATTTTCCTAGTGGATTTTTTAAAAAATATTTTTTCAGACTTAATGTTTTCAGACTGAAGGAGTCACCCAGAACATACTAACTTTCATTGTCATTCAGGGGAGACAGAGATCACAATACTTAAAAAAAGACTGCTGCTTAAATGACTGATTCTTCTTTGTGAGCTCTCTGACTCACACATGGGATTCTTGGTGCCTGATCAGACAATTTTTGGAAACTTCTAGAGCTAGATCTGTTCAGCTGAGCCTCCCTGCCATACCATACATGCTCAGTATGGTTTCCACTCAAACATCCTCACTTCTCTTTCATCCACCATCATGGCTGCATTGTATAGTATTTGTAATGAAACAATTGATGACAGAAGATAAACTGGACAGGTATCCTCAAAGGCAGGGGAGTGGTTCTTGTTTCCCTCTTAAGGGAGAATTTTGTATCTCTCAGTTCAGCTTTTCTGAGGCACCTTTGTCCTTTGGCCATTAGTTTATGACAAATTAATCCTCCTATGGTTAACAACTTAATGTGAACATTACAGATACTATGTTAAAGCATATTGTTTTTCTGAAATATGAAGTAGTGATGGGGTCGAGATGTATGTGTTGTGTGCCTTCAAGTCATTTCCAATTTATGGCAACCCCAAGGCAACTATCCTAGGTTTTTATTGGCAAGATTTGTGCAGAGGAGGTTTGCCATTGCCTTTCCCTGAGGCTGAGAGCATGTGACTGGCCCAAGGCAAGTACAGATGCTATTTTTTCCCATCTCCATGCAGTATCTTCTCATATATATATATATATATTTGGTAGTACTTAAAAAGTATGCAAAAACTGTCTGGCCAGAGACAATATGAAGGATAGATCTACCAGTGATTTTTTTAAAGCAGGTCTTTAGAATATCAATTGTGAGGTTAGTTTTAAAATGCTGTCTCTTTTATTTATAAATGAGGGCAAAGGGAAGCTTTATTTTTGTAATATTTTGCATTGTATTGATTTTATCTAAGCTGTCTTGTGTAATTTTTTTGGTTAAAAAAGTGACGCGTACATGTGTTCAGGTCCATTACATATTTTTTTAAAATGCAAGGGGATAATACAGCTGTTGCATGTATACAAATTTAAGAACACTACTGAATCAGACCAACATCCCATCTCAACCTGCATCCTATTTCCCCCAGTAGCCAGCAATATACATATGAGAACCTCACAAGGAGAATATCTCTGTGAAGCTACATTTGGGCTGGAGAAATCCTTTTGGAACTTTTTGCAATTTGTTTTGGTTCCACTACTCCACATAATTTGGAGTACAGTTGGCCTTCCACATTTACGGAGTTTTGCGGATGTGATTACGGTATTTGCAGTTTTGATTAATATGTTCTCTCTAGGAATCTCTAGGTCCTCCAGTGCAACTTTGCCAGAAGTTGACCATAGAGTTGTCATGGAGAACCTTCAAGTTCCTAGAGAAAATACTTCTCTAGGCATTCTGGCAGATGTTGACCATAGAGTTGCACTGGAGCACCTGGAGATTCCTAAAGAGGTGTTCTCTTAGGTAAAAAAGAATAGTATTCTTTGATTTGCGGTTTTTCCACATTCACAGGGGTCCTTCACCCTTAACCCCAGTGAATGTGGAGGGACCACTGTACTCTGGAGATTATCTTATTTTTATTCAATTAAGAATCTAGGAAGATTTTTTGTATACAGTATTTAGCAGGATCAGTTCAGGTTTGTCCACAGCAGAGGTAAGCAAATTGCATTCAATCAGCCTGCATACCAGTCCCAGGGCTGTTTTTGTGGCCCCAGGGGTTAAAAACTAAAAAATCAAAACAAAACTAACAACAAGAAGAAATCTTCCACCACTTGGGGTGGGTGGGAGGCATCTGCACCGTTTTTGCCCCCTGGATAATTTTGGAGTCAGAATCATACAATCTTGGAAGAGAATAATTAGAATAATAGAATTACAGAGTTGGAAGAGACTTCAAGGGCCATCCCCACTATGCCATGCAGGATCTCACAATCAAAGCATTCCTGACAGATGCCCATCCAGCCTCCGTTTAGATACCTCCAAAAAATGAGACCCCACCACTCTCCAAGGCCACATATTCCACTGTCAAACAGCCCTTGTTTTCAAGAATTTCCTCCTAATGTTGAGGGGGAAATCTCTTTTCCTGTAGGTTGCACCCATTGTTCTGTCCTATTCTCTGGAGCAGCAGAAAACAAGCTTGTTCCATCCTCAATATGGCATTCCTTCAAATACTTAAACAGGGCTATCAAATCACCTCTCAACCTTCTCTTCTCCAGGCTAAACATCCCCAGCTCCCTAAGTCATTCCTCATAGGGCTTGGTTTCCAGACCCTTCACCATTTTAGTTGCCCTCCTTTGGACACGCTCCAGTTTCTCCACATCCTTTTTGAATTGTGGTGCCCAGAACTGGACACAGTATTCCAGGTGAGGCCTGACCAAAGCAGAATAGAGTGGCTATTACTTCCCTTGATGTAAACACTATACTTCTATTGATGCAGCCCAGAATCACATTGGACTTTTTAGCTGCTGCACCACTGTTGACTCATGTTCAACTTGTGGTCCACTAGGACTCCTAGATCCCTTTCCCATGTAGTCTTGTTAAGCCAGGTGCCCCCTATCCTATCTCTGTGCATTTAATTTTTTTTTCTACCTAAATGCAATATCTTACATTTCTCCCTGTTGAAATTAATTTTTTTTACCTTTGGCCCAGCTTTCTAATCTATTAAGGTCATTTTTAATTTTGATCCTCTCCTCCAGGGTATTAGCTATTATCCTAATTTGGTGTCATTTGCAAATTTGAGAAGCATGCCCTTTAAAACTCCTCCAGGAGATTAATGCTTGTCCTGGACTTAAATGTAACCCCAAACATGTAGAAAGTGATTCCATCCACAGAGGAAAAAAATTTTTTTTTGACAGGGATGTGTAGTCTTCCAAGGTCTCCTAAGGGCTAAAGGGCCCCCCTACCCTGTGAGAGTTGTGTCACCCACATCCGTCTACAGCCAGTCATTCTCAACCCTCTCTCTCTCTCTCTCTCTCTGTGTGTGTGTGCGTACGTGTTTGTGTTTGTTTAAATGTCATTCTGCCACTCCAGCGGGGGCAATAAATGACCAGGGATTTGGGGAATTAAAGTCCCCAAACATTTGGAGCCTCCCTGGTTGAGAACCACTGCTGGATTCAGGGTTTCAGTCTGGATGCTTTCCCTGCCATAAGTGGGCATGCTAAGGAGCCCTTACAAATCCCAGGATTCCCTAGCAGTGAGCCAGGGCAGTTAAAGTGGTCTCAAATTGCATTATTTCTGCTGTGCAGATTCAGGTCCACAACACACTGCAGAAATAATCCAGTTTGAGACTGCTTTAAGTGCCCCGGCTCAGTGCTAGAGAATCCAGATCAGAAACAGAAAATGCAGGCCTAAGACTAACATCTTCATTTTTCCCCTTGTTTGACTGATGAAGAAGCCAATGTGACTCTGAAAGCTTGCAACATGTAATTGTGCATTTTGGTTGGTCCAATAAAGGTATAATTGTTTGGATGTTACTGGAAATTGTAGCTTATTGTGGCACCAGAACTGTCTGACAGAGAAGGCTAAATGTCTTATAAAACTACTGTTCCCAGAATTCCCTAGCATTGAGCCAGGGCAGTTAAAGCAGCCTCAAACTGGATTATTTCTGCAGTGTGTTTTGGACCTAGATCTACATTCACACTGCAGAAATAATCTGGACTGATGCCACTTGAACTACTCTGACAAACTACAATTCCCAGAACTCCATAGCACTGAGCCATGGCAGTTAAAAAAGTTTAGGGTTAAAGATTTAAAAGGTTTAAAAGGATTATTTCTGCAGTGTTTTTTTTTAAAGACTGGTGATGTTGTATCTGCATGGCAGAAATAATGCAGTTTGAGACTGCTTTAACTGTCCTGGCTCAGTGCTAGAGAATCCTGGGAGTTGTAGTTTGTTGTGGCACCAAAGTTCTCTGATAGAGAAGGCTAAATGTCTCAGAAAAACTACAATCCCCAGAGTTCTCTAAAGAAGCCTCAAACTGGATTATTTCTGCAGTGTGTTTTGTTGACTGTGGTTATCCAGTTTGAGGCTGCTTTAACTGCCCTGGCTCAATGCTAGGGAATTCTGGGAACTGTAGTTTTGTGAGACATTTAACCTTCTCTGTCAGAGAGCTCTGGTGCCACAACAAATTACAATAATTCCCAGGATTTTCTAGCACTGAGCCAGGGCAGTTAAAGTGGTCTCAAACTGGATTATTTGTGCAGTGTGCTTTGGACCCAAGTGGAGGGAGTCCTAAGGCTGAAGGTATTGCTTTTGGGAATTGTTGCTGTCCATGTGTGCCTTCAAGTCTTTTCTGACTTATGGCAACCCCAAGGCAAACCTATCATGGGGCTTTTCTTGACATATTTCCTATTAGAGGGGGTTTGCCATTGCCATCCTTTGAGACTGAGAGAGTGTGACTTGCCCTTGTGCAATGATGACATTGTTGTGGTCCTTGTGTGCCTTCAAGTCGTCTCCCACTTAGGTCTGCTCTGTCATGGAAGTTTTCTTGGCATGCTTCTTCAGAGGGGGTTTGTCACTGCCACCCTTTGAGGCTGAGAGAGTGTGACTTGCCCCTGTGTGATGATGAATGATATTGTTGTTGTCCTTGTGTGCCTTCAGGTCGTCTCCCACTTAGGGCCGCCCTCTCATGGAAGTTTTCTTGGCATGTTTCTTCAGCGGGGGTTTGCCACTGCTGTCCTTCGAGACTGAGAGTTAAAGCGATCCCAAACTGGATCATTTCTGAAGCGGGGATGCGGCCTGACCTGACCCTATATAGCAGGGGTAGGCAACCTTTCCCCTTTAAGGGCCGAGGGACTTCAGCTCCCAGAATCCCAGGAGCTATTGGCCAACATGGGACCATTGGCCAACATGGCTGAGGCTTCTGGGAGCTGAAGTCCCTCGGCCCTTAAAGGGGAAAGGTTGCCTACCCCTGCTATATAGGGTTGTAACGCACGAGTGCCACAGTGTGAGGTGGGACTAGGCTTCAGGGCCTGGCCTTTCCCTCCCTTTGAGGCCTATCTTCGCAGGCCCGCCTCTCAGAGGAGGAGCCGCCGAGCTGAGGCCGCCTCAGAAGCGTCGCTATTCGCACTCCCGGCGCCGGGGCCTCTGTTTGTCCTCCTGTCCCTCTCTGGGGCTGCCCTTGGCCGGACTGAGCCATGGCCGAGCGCCGCGGGGGCCTCACCTCGGGGCCCGCCGCCGCCGTCGCCGCCGCCGCCGCTGCTATTGCTACTACTAGGCCTCAGAGCCCGGATGCGGTGAGCCAGAGCACTTGAGCGCCGGGCCTAAGAGCTGACAGGGATGCCTTTCTGCCGAACATGATGTAGCAGAGAGGGTCCGCGTTGGCTGAGTTTATCTGGGGGGAAGGCTGCATC
>CM034706.1:28389337-28401683 GCA_020142125.1 Phrynosoma platyrhinos
GTTGCCTACCCCTGCTCTAAGCAGAAATCCAATTCTGGCTAGAGTAAACCCATCGAAATAATAAGATTTGCACAGGTGTTGACACAGTTCTATAGTATATTGGGTTTACTCTAGTTAGGAATTAGCAATAAGATTTAGGCCTCTGGCAGCCTCCTACTTTATAGATTACTGCTGCAGTTGTGTAATTCAGCTGTAGTAGAACCCTATGCAATGGTGGCATGGCTCTTGATATGTTCAGGGGTGTCTGTGTGTTGTGTATGTGGGCATCCCATGCATCCTTGTGGACTCAAGATAGGCATACATAATATTCAGGTTTTTTTAGCATGATACTTTGCCCCAAATATTTAATATGTTTTCATTTCATTTTCTAGGGACTTCTTATTTAATGCTATTGAAACAATGCCATGTGTCAAGAAGAAAGCAGACTGGGCATTAAGGTGGATAAGAGACAGGAAAGCCACATTTGGTAATTGATGTCTAAATGATGGACTTCATGTGCTATAAATGAAATGGTGGTAGCCCTGCTTAGTAGCCAGGATTAGACAAGATCAAATGGCATAGCCGTAGGCCTTCTCTCTACAAAGAACATTGTTACAACCATTACTACCACAAATTTAGTAGTAGGAAACAGAATTTCTAGGTCAAAGAGCTTGACTTTCATCCTGGATAGAGTCCTGGCATCTACCATAGACCCTTGGTATCCGCTGGGGTTTGGTTCCAGGACACTCTGTGGATATTAAAAGCTGTAGATGCTCAAGTCCTATTATATGCAATGGTGTATAAAAATGATGTCCCTTATATGAAATGGCAAAATTAATTTTTGCTTTTTGGAATTTATGTATTTTTAAAATATTTTCGAGTTGTGGATGGTTGAATCCGTAGATACAAAATCTGTGGATATAGAGGGCCCACTGTATTCATTCAAGACAGCAGGGGGGAACCTGTGGCCTTCTGGATGGTTTTGGGATCCAGTCTCTGATCAGCTCTGGCTGACATGGCCATTTAACTGGTATTAGTCCAACAACATCTCAAGTCCCACATGTTTCCCATATGTAAAATCTGTACGAGATTTATTTACAGATCTTTAAGTTGAAATTTTAGGGCAACATTTTATAAATGAGATACTGTCTGGCCATGCAGGATTTCCCCCAAACTTTTATGCCAGAGTTGGCCAACTTTTTTTGTTTTCTGAGGCCCACTATATTTTGCCTGCACCAATCTGAGCCCCTGACAGAGCTCTAGATATGTAACTTATTCAGGTAGGGTGATCTAAAATATTTCACCAGATGTCCTAACCGCAAAGGAGAACAAGGCACTGCAGAATGTAGGACATTACAAAATAAAAGCTAAAAACACTAATATAAATTCATTTCATAAGATTTATTTACAGCTATATTACATAAACTGTATTTTATCATGTACTCAACCATATTTTTCTGATGAGCTTATCTTCATTAAAATGCCTTGTTAGCTTGCAATATACTTATAAAACTCTCAGCAAGACAAATGCTTAAACTTGTACTTTGCTTGCAACAAATCCTTTACTGAATCTACATTTGAATTATTCTCATTTGCTCATTTTGCTGTTAAGGGCAAAAAATAAATAAATAAAATTATATATATATATATATATATATATATATATATATATATATATAAATCCAACAACAACCCCTTTCAATATTTGCATTGTGTCCTCAAACAGACCATTGCCTAACACATTTGCTGTCCTATTCCTCTCTGAGAAACAAACACGCCTGGAGCTCTGGGGGAAAATTTTGTCTGCTCCTAGGAAAAAAGAACTTTAGAAGGATCCAGCCTATCTCCTTATTTGGAGCCAGGACAGGCTACCAGGTAGATGCATTTCTCAGAGAAGAACAGTAAATGTGGTATTACTCAATGGGCTTTTTAGTCATTCTCAAAATTGAGGACATTTTGGAATTCCTCCTGGATAGAAGGTTGAAAAGTAAGATATGTCCTAGGAAAGGAAGACCGCTTGTCACCCTGTCACTGGGAGAGCTAAGCAATTAATGGGTTTCCTTTAATTTTCTCTCAGGGGATTTAATAACTGGAAAGCCTGTGGCCATCCATATCTTCACTTAGCCAGTATGGACAGTGAGGAAGAATGTGGGAATAGCAGCTAATCAGCATCTGAAAGCCCACACATTCCCCATCCCTGGTGAACATGGTTCTGCACTTATCTCTGGTTTAAGCTGTTGCCTGTAGCACCTTGAAGACAGATTGTGAATTGTATGACTAACAGGCCATTTTTTAAAAACTCTTTTTCGAAACAGGGGAGAGAGTGGTTGCTTTCGCCTCGGTTGAAGGAATCTTCTTCTCTGGTGCTTTTGCAGCTATATTTTGGCTCAAGAAGAGAGGGCTGATGCCGGGTCTCACTTTCTCCAATGAACTTATTAGCAGAGATGAAGTAATGCACAGGGAGTGGTAATGTTTAAAATAAGGTTAAGCCCTTACTATCCAAGCAGAAAATGGCAGCAGATGCTGGGAGATCCCCTCCTTCCATCTCACTTACACACAAACACAATTCACATTTAAAAACCAGTAGGTTGTCTCTTAATTAGACCCTTAGGAACATGACTGATGGTGATAGGAAATGCATTTTCCCCTATCTGTTTTTAATTATTTTAAAATGTGAACAGTGAGGGTGGGAAGTAAAGCTAATCTCTGAATTAAAAATCATCAGTCCAAATGCTTATGAGAAATAGGCTGCCATGGGAGAAAAGCATATTTGTAAATAACCATTGCGTGTCTATGTCATCCCAACCTCATCCTTGCCCCATGTAGTGGCCCACTATTCTAAACCTCTTCTTGAAACATTCAGATATGAGAGCATAAGAAAAATGGTGCTGGATCAGAGCACAGGCTTTCTGATCCAGTATTGTGTTCACGTACATAGTGGCCAATCATATATCTGTGGGAAGTCCAGAAACAGAATATGAGCACAATTCCTACTTGCATTCTTAATCTCCTCCAATACTGGTGGTAATATATAGCCATTAGGATGAGTAGCCACTAGTTATCTCATCCCCTGTGAATTTGCTCAGTTCCTTTTAAAACTGTCCAAATTGGTAGCCATCGCTACATCTTGTGACAGTGAGTTCCATAGTTTTAACCAGCACCATGTGATGAAATGATTCTCTTTGTTTGCCCTGAAATTCCCACTGCTTGGCTTAATGGAATGGCCACAGATTCAGCTGTTATGAGAAAGGGAGCAAAACTTCTTTCTACTTTCTTTACACTATGCATGGTTTTATGCTCTTTCGCAGCTGTATTCTTTTGCAGCTATAATTTACAATCTCTTTTATACATTTTATCATGTCATCTTTTTTCTAAGTTGGGGGATTCTGGGATTTCTAGTCCTCAAAGTATTTTCCCCTTCCACATCTTCTACTACTGGCTTCCCCTTTACCCATAGGAAAGCTTTGCTAATTCTTTGCCCTACACCTGTTTTATCCTGCTGCTTTTATCTTATAATAAGATAATAAGATAAATACATTTTAAATGTTTTTAAAGAATAACATTAAATATGGTATTCTGAACATGTTTTGTATACACATCTTACAGTTTCAAGTCAGGGCATAAAGACTTAAGTAATTTAAGCATGAGAGCTGTTAGTGTTCATATGGGCATTTGGGTTACTTGTTTTGAAAATTAAACTGAAGGTCTCTGAAGTCCCTTCTGTTCATGCTTTTCAGGGTCTCCATTGTGACTTTGCCTGCCTAATGTTTCAATACCTAGTGAATAAACCTTCAGAAGAAAGAGTCAGTGAGATCATTGTCAATGCTGTTGAAATCGAACAGGTGAGCAGATGAGATTTCTTTCCTATATCAGAATTACTAATAAATTGCATGATTTATTCAAGTCTCCCATCAGTCAAAAGCCATCTTTGATTTTATAATACAGACATTTACAAGCAATGTTCAGTTACAAATATTTTTTTAAAAAATCAAATGTCTTAACATCCTTAATGTGTAGAGCTTTGCAGCTCTTAAAAAAATCTCAGCCAGTTTTCTATGTATTTCTTAGTTTTCTATTTTGCTATTCTTTAGCTGTCTGTAATTAGTTAATCTAAATTTAAATAAATATTATAAATAAAGGAAAGGGATGCAGTGGCTAAAGTGGTTAAGACGCTGACTCTGTTGATTGCAAGATTGGCAGGTTGACAGTTCGAGGCCCGGGTGCTGCATGATGGGGTGAGCTCCTGTCACCAGTCCCAGCTTCTGCCAACCTAGCTGTTCAAAAGAATACAAATACAAGTAGATAAATAGGTACCACTTTGGTGGGAAGGTAAACAGCGTTCTGTGCAATCATGCTGGCCACATGATCACAGTAGTCTCTGACAATGCTGGCTCTTCGGCTTAGTAGTGGAGTGAGATCCCTATGGTTGGATGTGACTTGGCAATCTTGTCAACAGGGAATACCTTTACCTTTTTAATATTTGGAATATCATATGACATATAGTATAGTAATGATAGAAAAATTGAACTTTGAATGTCTGATATTCAGAATATTATGTAATATAGTAGCAGTAGAAAAATTGAACTTTGTATGCACAGGAAGCAGTTTAAAAAGAACATTTAATTTTTATTAATTTTAATGGAATACCTTCCCCTCAAAGGCGTGATTGGTGTCATTCTGGTGCCAAGTCGAAACATAGATTTTTATTAAAACCTTCAGAGCCTCATTGATGTTACCCAATTTGCACATGTGCCATGGTTTACATTATTTTAAATTGTTTTATCTGGTTTTAAATTGTCTTAAGTGATAAGTGCTTTAATATGCTTTCATTATTTTAAAATTATTCTTATTGTTTTAAACGGATTTAAACTGCCCTGAGATCCTCAGATATAGGAAATGATATAACTATTTTAAGAAATAAATAAACAAACCCAGTACTTCTTAATCCTCTTCCTGCTGCTATTCCAAACAAAAATTGCTGGCAGAAAGTCCTTCCCATAGGTGGCATGATGGTTTAAAGCACAAGGCCACTCTTCTGCCTTTTTGATGTGTAATTATTCTCTCTATCTTCCACCAATAGTTTCTTTTCTGTTTTTTGTTTGTTTCCATTTTCCTCAGTTTCTATCCCTTGTATTTTACCATCTCCAAATAGGGCTGGAATGATGCTGCCAGTCATGTAGGCCACGGATAGGAAATGTATTACACTCCAAATATTGTTGGACTACAATTCACACCACCTCTGACCCATGCAGGTTGATGAGAGCTAAAATCCAACAACATTCGGCAGCTACACAGTCCCTACTTGTAGTATAGAGTCTACACTGTAGGTAATCCTGACCAAGATGGACAAAAATGGACTCAGTAAATGGCAAAGTCTAGCATTCAACTTTCTGTTATTCACTGTTGTTTCAGTTATAATCCAGGATAAGGACCTGCACCACCTTATAAACATATTAGACAATTCATGATTATTTAATGGTTATGAACATTCACAATGGTTAGCATACTTACATCTGAGGAATTAGGTTCAAGTCTATGAAATCTCATTCTACCAGCTTCTTTCTTTCAGTTAGTCTCAAAGGTGCTACAAGATCCCTTGGCGTACTGATTTTTCAGACTAACATGGCTATGTCTTTGAATTATTTACCATATAATCCCACATTTCTCTACCTGCTTTTTTCTTGTGTCTGTCTGTCTTATTATATGTGTGTCCATTTCATAGAGGCAGTATGAAACTGTCTTATTGTATGACCTACAGACATACCTCACAGACAACGCCAAAGTGCAGGCAAGCACCACATATTAGTCAACCTTATACATATTAAAACCCTAGACCTGTGTGCCTGCAAATTGGCATGCTTGATCCCATCTTGCTTTGTCTGTACCTGGTGAGAAATCCTCTCTCCATTCCCTTTCTCTCACTGAGGGTGAGAATGGCAGCTAGGTTATAGGTGTTCTATACATTTCCCTCTCCTTTATCTTCACAACAATTCCATAGGATCAGTTAGACTCAGAGACAGTAACTATACCAATGTCACACAACAAGCTTTTGCTACTACCCACCACAGTCATTATATTGGTGGAAGCTGCTTCCAACAGTAAAAGTGGAAGGAGGGCAATCGCTATTGTTTCCTGCAGTTGTCCCCCTTCCCACATCCTTAAAATTGCTTTTAGAGTATATTTTGAGTGCCAGAGAGGGCAACTGAGGAAAGGGGCCAGAAATCCTAGAGTTACCAAAAGTGCTATGTTGGATTTGTAGCATAATGGGAATATGACATTAGAGCTCCCAGATCTTAATCCAACTTTCTTATCTCTATATATCACATTGGTTCACATCTCAGCCTAGGACTCAGTTCCTGTACTGTGTTTCACCCTCAAAGTTTTACTTTTTCTCTTAAATTTGCAGGAGTTTTTGACAGAGGCCTTGCCAGTTGGCTTGATTGGAATGAATTGCACTCTAATGAAACAATATATTGAATTTGTGGCTGACAGGTTACTTCTGGAACTGGGCTTCTCCAAGGTATGCTTGTTCAGGAAAGTATATTACATTTTATAATGGTTTTGGGCTCAGTCTATTTCAGGCCTGCGCTGGAGTTCAATTGTTATTTGCAACCTTCACAAAACAAAAGAAGAAATTTTTAAAAACCCTACCCCCTCAAAACAAATTAGTGTGAAAATATCTCTCTGCATGTTTACATCTTTTTAAAAAGTCACAAGTTAGTTGTTACGTGTGTTTCCTTTGGTTATATTGCCTTGCAAATCACTGCACACCTGTAACCTTGGCACTCTTTTATTTTAGAAAGCTATATTCTATAACCTATCAATAAAATAGCAATCTGAGTAGCTTACATAAATGAAAAGCCACAGACTAAACTGTTAAAAGTAGTTAGGAGGTAATAGCAGCAGGAAAGAACTGAGTACAATATCAATGTCAGCCCATTAAAACTCCAACTAGAGAAATAAGAGTCATTTCTGAATTTTAAGCAAATTTCTGCATTGTTCCGTTGCTTTGTTCAGTAGTTGTGATTTAATAATACATTTGGCTTTCACAGGTCTTTCAAGCAGAAAACCCTTTCGATTTCATGGAGAACATTTCTTTGGAAGGAAAAACCAATTTCTTTGAGAAGAGGGTTTCAGAGTATCAGCGTTTTGCAGTGATGGCTGAAACAAATGATAATGTGTTTACTTTAGATGCTGACTTCTAGAATTGCCTTCTTGGAAGATGAATCTTGCCAAAGTATTCATTTGCCTCTGGTTGCTGCAAAAGCTCCTATTGCTTCTACTAGAAGTGGAGTGTCCTGGGAATATTTCTCTACTTTCTCACAGTTGATGGATTGTTTCTTATGCAGTATATTTATTGCTGACTGTGATTTAAACAGGATGAGTATGTATATGTGTGTTTGTACTCTCTAATCAAGGGTCTCTCTATAAACTGGTACAACTTTTATAGCCAGAGTTTAATATTATTGTGCCAGACATAGAGGCGACTCTGTATATGTAGCAGTAAGCTTAAATTGAGTTTAATAATAATAATAACCTTTAACAGCACAATACAATTTATTCTCTCCTCCTCCCCAACCTGCTCTTGATCATTGTGCTCAGATGAAGGACTAATTGCTGTGCATCCTACAGAGGTGCTCCAGAATAAGAAGAATTGGATGAGAATAAATAATTATTTTGCCTAGCATCCTATTTTACACAGTGGCCAAACTATGGGAAGCCTAGAAGGAGGACACAAGGCCAGAACTGCCACACTGTTGTTTCCCAGCAATTGAAAGAGGCATGCTAAAGATGGCCATTCTATATCCTATATCCTGTCAATATATATCCTGTCAATCCCTCTGCATCCAAGGCTTGTAGATATTCTGCACTGAAAATTCAAACCACTGTAGCTTTCCATCTAGTCATTGGCAAGGGCATAGACTGAAATCGCTTGATACTGGAACATATCAGAACATAAGCAGGTCAGTGCCTGAATAAGATTCCAACTATATGCCACCTTGCCTTGCCTCTTGCAAAGAATGGTGAGATATCTGTGGGATCTCCTGTATTAATTTGAACCTTTCTGGATGTTTAAGATGTTCAGGAGAGGTCCTCTTGAGACCCTCATCACTTGCAGAGGTGTGCTTTTCAGGCCAAGAGAAGAGGGATTTCTGTGTTTGATAAATTATAGAATGTATTTCCTCATAGGTGTAGTTAGTTTCTGTTCTCACTGTTTTTGGAAGGGTCTGAAGATGCATCTCTTTGAATTGACTCTTTGAACTATTCCAATGCTTTTTGGTTTTTATGATATTTTAATGGTTTTATTGATTTAAGTTCTTTTTCATTTGTTTTTAATGTTTGTTGGCTACTTTGAATGCAATTTCTTTTGTGGAAAGAAGAAATTAGAAATAAATAAATAAACCAACATAAATGACACTAGGCGTGAAAGGCCACAAAGGTTGCCAGCCCTTAGTTGAAATCAATGTGCAGACATGTTTTCTGGCAAAACAGAATGCAGTGCTGTGGTTTTAGAGTAGTGACGTAGTGTATGTGTGTGTATGTGTATGCCTTTAAGTCCTCTGTTGAATTTCACATGGTTTTATTTATTTATGTATTTATTTAAAGTATTTCTGTATCGCCTCCCATCCCTCAAGGGCTCCCAAGGCAGTGGACAAATAAAACCCAATTAAAACAATACAAAGATAAAAACATTTTAAAAATACATTAAAATATTCTTTTAAAACTCCTAAAAGTAGTCAGAAAACAACTGAGTCTAGTTTTGAAACAATTAAAACAGTAATTTGAAATATTGATTGCCATGAGAAATAGCACTGTTTTGGCTGTCTGCTGGAAGTTTAAAAGTGATGGGGCCATCCTAACTTTTTTGGGTAGGATGTTCCACAGTCAAGGTGCTGCTACAGAGAAAGTCCTATTACGTGCACCCACCAGCATAACTTCACAAGGTGTTGGGACATGTAACGGGGCCTCCTCCGAAGATCTCTAATTTCTGGCAGGCTTATGAGGTGGTTTTGCCAGTTCTTTCCTCTGAAATACAGTCTGGAGCATCAGGTATCTGTTGGTGGTTTCCCACCCTGCTTAGCTTCCTAGATCAGATTCTGGTGCCTTTAGCTGGTACATATGTTTTAAAGGCCAATTGGTCAATGTACAGTTGCTTTTGTATTCTGCCATATTTCTGTGATGATTAAGTACAATAATAACATCAGTGGCAATAATAGTTTAAAGTTAATACAGTAGTGATAGAAGAGCATGGGCAGAGGGCAGAAAAGTGATCCAGGGATGCTTTGAAAAATCATTTGCCAATTATCTTAATAGCTGGTTTAAAGTCTATTGAATGTAGTGGAGCCATATATGCTTTTCCCTAAGTCTGCATAGTGTAAAATATCTGAATGCTTGGGAAAAAACAACCCGAACGCACTGGATGAAATGGACAGTGGATACAATTAACAAGGCTATTTACTATAGAGTTACAATTCTATTCTGGAAGAGTAAAAGGCTGCAATAAATGTGTCATCCTCTTTAAAACAGAGGGACTATATTTGTGCTGATAGTTTCTGAATTAACTTGGCAGAGAGAGACTGATGTAGTGGATAGTGTGATGGATAGAGACTGGAGAGATACAGTTTCAAATTCTCTTTTAGCCAGGGGTTCACTGGATGACCTTGGGCCAGTCTCATAATCTCACCCTAAATTACTTTATGGACTTGATATAAAAATGAAACTGGGGGAAGGGTGTCATGTATGTTATTTTGAGCTCTTTCAAGGGGATGCAAAATATAAAAAGATAATAAACTCGTAACATAAACATTCATTCCTAAAGACTGAAAACAGTTAAAATGAAATAGTCTAAACCTCTGCATGAACAAACAGGAGAAGGTATTAACAGGCTAAACTGTTTAGATTATTTCATCTTAATATTTACAAAGGAGGTTTCTTTAACTCAATTGTTTTGGCCATTGAATATATTTTGCATCAATAGGAGAATATCGTATGTGCTTTGAAAAAGAAACATGATGACTGGCTGTATAAATAGGGTGTTTTTTTTTTATTAATGAAAACTGGAACAGTTCCTGCTGTAGGGGTGATTCAGAAGAACTGGTGATTTGGCCAGAAGACTTTTGGCTGAAAATGTGGCCATCTGTTTGCAGCAGCTTATTTTGCATGGAGTTAGCAGAGTTGGCCATCTGGTCTATAGTGTTTCTCACTAGACTTCAGAAAACAATAGCACAATTTTGGAAAGCTGCTTTTCTTTACTGAGCTTGTTAGCACCAAAGCCAGGACTGGTTGACCACAGAAGTGAATGGGAAAAAGATAGAGAAGGGCAGGGAAGGGCACTGAAATCATCCTTCCAGAGGTACTGAGGTTTTCTGCTTTTGCAGGCTTCAGATAAATGTTCATGAGTCTCCATGTTCCTTTTATTTATTAATTACATAATCCTAAATCCAGTGTAATGTTAGTAGAGGAAACCAGCGTGCTGACAGAATTCTGATAGTTTCTTCAACTGTGTAAGCAGGATTGTACTTGTGCATTATGTCCCTAGGCATACCACTGATTTGTGCTACCTTAGTATAACTTCTCGTGTAACTGAAAACTGCACTGAATTCCTCCCCAGTGCAAAGTTCAAGACTAGGGGCCATAAATTTGTGCTAGCAAAAAAGCACTATTAGATTCTGGCCATAACTTTTTTTACTTTAGAAAAGTGCACTGCAATATTTGTCCCTAATACAACTCTAGGTACACAAAGCTACTGGCTCTAGATGAGAGATACACATTTGCACCTGTATCAAAAATGTATCCTGCCAGTTCAGTGGACTTCAAACGATGTTATACATGCAGGTGCCTTCTAAGTGAACACATCTCCCTTCTTGGATCTCCATTGCTGAACAGGCATGTGTGAGAGAGGTCAAGTTGCAAAATACTCTGCACACCAGGGAGTAAGTTCCTGGTGAATTCAATGGATGATTGCTTATGATTAGATATGCCCAAGAATATGCTGCAAAAATGCATGCATTTCACTGTGTGCCTAAATTTTTTCAAAATATTTTGGTTCTTTGCAAGTTTGTTTGATCTCTTGAATGACCGCTTACTATGCTGAAGTTAAAAGGAGAATATATCCCTGAGAGCATTTCAGAACCATATGTGACAGCTGTTGACACTGGATAGATTTTCAAGTTTTCCCCCCAACATCATTTCCAAGATTAACATTTTTTCCTCAACAAACTGGTAACAGTAAATTTGTCTACTCCCTCCAATGAATCCTATAATAAATCATGTTGCATGCTGATAATTGTTGTATTAAAACCATTAATAAATGAAGGAACAGAGCACACAAAAGTTACCTAAGGAGGGCAACACAAAATGATTCTTGGTTTGGTGTTCCTTTTGTTTAGAGAAATATAAAACAATTGAAATAAACACTGGAACAAAGTCTGGTATCTATGGGTTTCATTTTGCAAGTTTGGCTCTTTTTGCTCATTAATAATATTGCATGTAATTGTGCAATTTCTTTCTTTTTTAAAATACCTTTATTCAAATTTTTACAATTTATTACAATGACACTTACTAAAAACACTCACAGCTGGTATTATCAAATTTTGTCTATATCAATGTCTTGTTCCTAAAGAAAACCTTACATCCTTCATTCTTTCTAGCCTCTTTAACCTCTCTGTGTCTTCTTCCCCAGTCTTCCATCCATCTTCCCATCCCAGCTATACCTTCCTTCACTCTTCCCACCATAACTATCTTTCTCCCTATCTTAGTATCCTCATACTTTCTTCCCTTTTTATCCTTCCTTTTATTCCTTCTATTCTTTCTAATTATTGCTTCCAGTTTTCCTTTCCATACTCTCTTCCTATTTCCTTCTCCTTTCTATTTTTCTCCTTCTCTCTATTCTCATCTTTCTCTCCCTTACTCTCCCTTCATTTAACTTCACATTTACTAATACCTTTAACACCTACTCAATCCTTCTCCCACAAACATAATTGTGCAATTTCTGATGTATTCTTAAGCAAGGTACTCTTGGAAGGGATCATAACTAGATAGCTGAGTGCATTCACAAGTTGCAGGCTTCTCCTATTTAAGAAAAGACTTGGTAAGAGATGGTAAAGACCTCTGTGCTTGATATCCCCAAAGAGCTACCAGCACTCAGATGAACAAACAGTCTGATCAGGTATAAGGCAGCAAATAAAGCCCTAGCCTCACCAAATAATTTTCTTGGGAGGGTGCCCAAAATTCATGACAGTTTTGCTTACCTGTCCACATCTCAAGAACAAATGACAAGGAACTTCATATGCTAAATTAAATTTCAGAGCTTGGAATTTTGCTGAATATATCCCTCAGAATCCCCCAGCTAACATGCAGTCTGCAG
>CM034706.1:28421228-28443410 GCA_020142125.1 Phrynosoma platyrhinos
CCAAGAGAAGACCAACCTGACATCATTCATTGGCAGGAGATGAAGCAGCAAGAAGGAGTCGGATTCAACTGTCCTCTCCAAATAGCCCAACAGATAGTTGTCTTGGCATTGGAGAGTTGAAGAAGCATTCCCTCTGACTTTCTCTATTGTCCATGAGGCCAAGGGCTACTGGGAGATATATATGCTGCCTGCTGGAAAGAACATTGTGGCAAGAGGGAGACCACTCTAATCCATTGATCAACCCAAAAAAGAATTGGTCTAGTGCTTGCTTTCTTGCCTTCTCATCCTTTTTTCTCTCCTGGCACCCCACTTTTGTACTGTGTCTATTAGACTGTGAGCTAGTAGGTAGGGCCCATCCTATCTTTCAGTACATGTACAGTTTTTGGGTGCCTCTTTAGGGCTGGATCTTCCAACAAGGCAATTCATAGAGCCATAGGGAAGAGACCACAGGGGCCACCTAGTCCCATTTGCACTGATGGATATGCTTCTTTTGGCAGAACCAGTACAATACCTCTTCTTTCCTGCAAATGCTGTGGGATTTGAAGTGGTGCAAGGAACTGTAGGGAAGGAAAGAAGGTCACTTCACACTAGCAATGGGGGAAACAAGGGGTAATTCTTCCTATTATTCTTTACCATGAGCTATGTTGGATAGGGCTGATGGGAATTGTAGTCCAGCACCATCTGGAAAGCTGTAGTTTGTTCACTGATGCAGTAGTGGAGATCTATGTGGTAGTGTGCCATTGGATTGGGGCCAGAGTGCTTAATAGATAATAATAAATAAAATACAAACCCACTGTTGCAATTATAGTTACACATCATACTTTCTACTGAAAAACTGTAATCCAAAGAACTTCACTGTGACTTCTCTTCATACACCAGGATTTGGGAAGCTCCTCCTTTTCACAGTAGTTTCTGGCACCCTTAAAATTCCTGCATGGAGATCAGGGGACTTCTAGTACTAACCCCATGTATAAGACACATCTCCCAGCACTGAGCTATACAATTCTATGTACATCCCATCACACTGCAAGGCAGTTGCTTACAGCCAGAAGCAAAAACCACCCAAGTCCTCTGAAACATTTTAAGCAGCCCTGAAGTGCTTTGAATCCCAGCCTGTGGAACTATCTACCCTCCTGAATTCATTACTCTCGGTGCTTCTTGAGTTTTCGGGAAAAGGTGATTAAGGACAGATGTGATAGAGGTTATATAATTATGCATGGAGTAAAGCAAATGGATAGAGACATCTCTGGCCCTCCTCATGCCATAATACAAGAATTTAGGCTAATCCAATGAAATCCATTAGTTAGACAATTGGGACAGACAAAAGGAAATCTTTTATAGTGCATAGTCCATGTGGGGAACCTCGTGCCAGTAACTTTGATCGTTTTAGCAGGGGATTAAATCAACTTGCAGAGAATGTGGCTACTAGTGGGGATGCTTGTCATAATGTCTGTATATTATGTCCAGGCTTAAATGTCTCTAGATGCTGGACAAAAGAAGGAGAAGGCTATTGTCCTCATACCTGGGGTGAGCAGCTGCACAGGGCTAGGTCACCCATGCAAACTTGGAGGGCCACAATCCCCTGCTATGTCCTATGGGGAGATTTTTTACCTTTTAAACTCTTAAAAAACAAACAAACCTTAGGGGTCATGAGTCCATTTCATCATGGTTTTAAAGCCACCTCGGGCTTTTTTATGCCCAGGAAAGGTCTTTTTTGAAACAAGCAAACCATATAACAAATACAGCTCCTATTGTGGAACTCTCTTGCAAAAGAAATTCAGTTGCCTCTTCGTTTTCATAGTCCTTCCGGCAGCAGGAAAAACACATTTTATTTGTATGAGCTTTTGGCAATTGACTGGACGATAAAGAAGGGCTTTGTAAATGATGGGTGTTTTCCCTCCCTCCTTGATTGCAGAAATAATCCAAGTTGACACCACTTTAACTGCTATGGCTCAATGGAATTCTGGGAACTGTAGTTTGTTGTGGCAGAAGGCTAAATGTCTCACATAACTACAGATCCCGGAATTGTACAGCATTGAGCAATGGCAGATAAAGTAGTGTCAACTTGGATTATGTTTTAAATTGCTTTTAAGTTTGTTTGTTTGTTTGTTTTAATATGACAATATGTTTAATTGTCTTTTAATATTATACATTACCTTGTTTGTAATTGTATCAGTTTTTTAAACAGCTTGAGAACTGGCTTGGTTCCCAGGTTTGGGAAAAATGCAGTGTGTGTGTGTGTGTGTATAAAATAAATCACCATCCAGATAAGCAGTGTAGGAAACAGGATGCTGGATTAGATGAATCACTGCAAGGTTCATTGTATGCTCTTGAGCAGTTTTGTATTGGGATTAGTAATCAACAGAGGACTCCTAGAACTCTTAACAAACTACCAATTCCTTTTAAACTAATATAAAACTGATGTATGTTGTGGTATAGATATGAGCTAAGATCAGAAGCACCAATCCTGTGATACAGTTTGTGCGAAGGTAATTTGGAGCCGCAATGTGCTAGCATAATAAATGATTTCTTCTTATGGTTATAAGATTATTACTAATAACAGTAGAATTGGAAGAAGGTTAAAACTCAATGGTAGACATAATGAAGAAATATTTCTCTCCCTCTTCTTTATGTCAACAGCAATTTTTACTATATCCCATGCTTGTTCCCAGAGTTTAAAGTAGTTTTGAGATTACCGTATATTTTAGAAAAACACTTTCCTCATCCTGGTACCTGCCAGATATGCTGTTCAGCTCCCATCATTCTCAACCAACATGGTCATTGTAGCTGGGAATGATGGGAATTATAGTCCAATTCATCTAGAAAGTATCAGATGGGGAGACTGGGATAGAAAATAGCATGCTGTTGAACAGAAGTCAATAAACAAGTTGTAGATCTGTTGCCCTGAGGTAAATCTACAAGTATACCTTAAAAAAAGTGAAATAAGGATGAAAAGAATATTTGAAACCATACAGAAAGTGATTGAAAAATGGGATTCTCAGACAAATCACAATTCAGGACTTACTGTGTGTGTGTGAAAACAAACACACACTTTTTCATGTGTGTGTATATTTAAGCAGAGAATGGCAAGCAAGAAACACGTTTCCTGCACAGAAACAGCACTTTTTGTGTTCAGAAATGTTATTTTCAGCATAGGAAATAACATTTCTGCACAGAAAACAAGTTTCTTGCTATACCACCCCCCCAGTATATTCTATGGAGGAAATCACATTCTGTGCAGGAAATGCTGCTTTCTGTGAAAACAACAGCAACAACAACAGCAACACAATCCATACCCTTTTTTTGGACAGAATAAGTCTGAAAGAACAGGTTGTCTTTAAAACCTGTAAGTTTCAATGACTTTCTTGTAGTATGGGAAAAAAATGAAGAGTTATTTGTTTTTGCCTGTGAGAATGAAAGTTGTAAAGATTTACATCCCCCTCCTAAGTGAAAGCAATAAGTGATCTTAGCTCGCTTTGACACTTTTGCGAGAGAGAATTCAGTTTTACATTTGAGACAAATATATTAGAAATGCAACACGATGGTAAAAACTTTCAGTAGGAAAGGCAAAAAAGAGCATGCCATTCAGTTCAAGTGACAGAAGTGAGTCTCAAATAGGTAGAGCTGGGACAGGAAAGCTAATGAAGCTTCTAATAACTGGAATCCAATTCATCAAGAGTGCCCCCTTCTTACTTTCTGGCTTCTTCAAGTTTGCGAAAGACAGAGGAAGCCAATTAACTCTAGGCAAGGCAGTGGTTCAAAGTTTTCCAGAGATAATTACAGCATTGCCACTTTCCCATCCTCTCCGCTCCAGTTGATCCTGGCATTTTGGTGCCTTTGAGTATTTTCACATTTCTGCCTATTTCCTGAAGGAATGTTTCATGTTTGAAATCAGCTGCTGCTTCTGTGATGGGAGTTTTAGATCAGACACTTGTTTTATTCCTCCCTGCTGATGAAGGTTATTCTTAGGTACATTTCAGCTCTACTCCTTCCCCAAGAAATTTTTGACTTCCTCAACCCTCAATTGTATCCTTAGAATAATGTGGTAAGCGTAGAGATGGGAGAAACTAGACCAAATCCAGACCTTCCCAAGGCTCCAGTCATACAGTCCAATATTTCACAGATGCAAACCGGGACTTGTGTAGTTAAGCAACATCAGAGTGTGGTCAAGATAGCAAAAGTTAATGATGTGGACGAACACCCAAGTTAGGAGAGGCTGCAGCAGAGTGCTTTTGCTTGAGCCTGTTGGGGAGGGAAAATTTCCTTCCTCTCCTCTCCTGTCCTCTCCCAGATGCTGATTTATGAGTGTAAACTACTTTTGCACTTGCAGCAATAGGACAAAAGGGAAATGTGGGAGGAGGAGAGAGAAACTGGAACATTTTAAAAGTAGCTGAAAAAGTGAGATGACAGAGATTTAATTGGGACAGGGCAGGTCAAGGGTATGTCAGTCTGCTTCCCTGGGATTCTCCAGATGACTGCCTCCACTCCATATAAAACCATAGCTTGATGGTTTCTAATCTTTTAAAATATTTTTCCTCTCCTTCTAAGAGGCTAAACATTCCCTCTAAGTGTGAAGTCAAAGGCTTTCATGGCCGGCATCCATAGTTTTTTGTGGCTTTTTCAGGCTATGTGGCCATGTTCTAGAAGAGTTTATTCCTGACATTTGGCCACCATCTGTGGCTGGCATCGTCAGAGAAACATGGCCACATAGCCCAAAAAAACCACAAAAGACTATTTCTTCTAAGGCAGGGGTAGGCAACCTTTTTGAGCTGGGGGCTGGTTTGCTGTCCCTCAGACAATTGGGGGGCCAAAGCACCAAAAATAATAATAATAAAAAAAATTAAAAAATATGCATGCACACTCTCTCAGCCCCAGAAAAGCCATGGCAAAACCCCTGTGGAGATTTTGCCAAGAAAACCCCAAGAACAAGTAATAACAACAATAATCAATATCATCATGGTGGTGGGGGGGTGGCAGCAGCAGGACTGGCCTGGGGCCAGTCCAAAGGCCTTAGGGGGCCACATCCGGCCCCCGGGCCTTAGGTTGCCTACCCCTGTTCTAAGGCTTAGTTACTGGTAGTAAGGTTATACTATGCTGGTATTTGTAGTCGTACCTTTTTGGATTAGCTTGCTCTGCCCCAAGAATGCCACCCAAGAAGTAAATTTGGTCTGAATCTCCACTCAGCCATGGAAACCTACTAAGTGATCTTGGGCACATCACACACTTTCAGTCTCAGAGGAAGGCAAAGGCAAACTCCTCTGAACAAATCTTGCCAAGAAAACACAATGATAAGTTTGTGTCTTCATGTTGCCATAGGTCGGACATGACTTGAAGTCATACAGCAACAATGGTATGGAATCATTTGTATGTCTTAGGGATGCCAAATGTTGGCAATGACTTGAAGACACACAACAAGAGTAGTGAATTTAGCAACTGGTGGCCAACCTTCTACTAAGAAAAACACTATATATAAATAGGACTTTTTCAAAGGCTCAGATCACCATATCTTTTAATTAATTTAATCCATTTCAAGTGGGATGTATGATAATTAAAAATAAATTAAAATATGTGATCTCAAGCCTTTGGAAACAGTGCCAGGTTTTGCTACAGCATTTCAAAAGCTGCCCTACTAGAAGCTGGTAAAGAATTTTATTTACTTCTATAAATATTGTTATCCCACTATTCTCCTCCTTTTGTACCAATCATAGATTTTAAGATCAGTTAACACTAAAATCATAAAATATCGTTATCATTTCAAAATGACAATATAAAAAAAGAGAGATAAAACAAAGACATTGGTTAAAAGAGATCTTGTAGCACCTTTGAGACTTAACTGAAAGAAAGAAGTTGGCAGCATGAGCCTTGGTAGACTATAGTCTACTTCCTCAGATGCATTTGGATGAGGAAGTAGAGTGAAGTCTACAAAAGCTCATGCTGTCAACTTTCTTTCAGTTGTCTCAAAGGTGCTACAAGATCTCTCTACATATTGATTCCACAGACTTTTTGAATTCTACTACATTGGTTAAAAGTTATGGATCTCATAAAACAAATGCCTGCCTAGACAGCAATATCTCCATCGTACAGTAAAATGTTGTCACGGAGGGACAGGCACCTTCCTTCTGTTGTGGCACTGAGGTTGCCTTTGCTTTGGTAAGTTAAAGTCTTTGGGGCCTAATGATTTTATCTAGTTTGTGTATGCCCATACTTTAAACTGCTTTCACTTGTTTTGATTTATTAGTTTAATATGTTTTTGGGTCATAAACTTTATTCTATCTCTTTAAATTGATTTTATTCTATACCACCCTGAGATCCTTGGATGTAGGTGAGATATAAATATTTTAATCAATCAATCAATTAATCAACCAACCAACCAACCAACTCTTGTTAGAGAATTCCACAATTTCGGTACAGCTGCCGGGAATGACCTGTTATGGTGAAGTCTTGGGAGACTCATTATTGTTTATAAAATGTATAGCATTTAAAAATCTTGTGTTTGATGGTTATCCCTGTGAAAAGAGTACTGAAGGCAGGAGTCATTGAATGCAACACTGCCTGAAGGTTTTTCTCATAGCCTTACAAAAGAAAAGGACTGATAAAGTACCTTTGCTTGTTTTAAAGGAAACTTAAAATTCAAGAAGTTGCTTAGAATATATGGGAGGGTGGCAGGTCTACTTAATCTTGTCTTGTGTATAAGATAAGACCATTTATTGAGGGAGGCAGTAGGCAATAAACTTGTGATAAAGAAGAGACTAGGTATTAGGTAAAATGGAAGTGGGTTTTGAAAGACCTTAAAAAGGGCCTATAAAAATATAGAATAATAACATGTTGGAAGGGACTGAAGATAAGGCTTTTCAAAGGGCTGGTCTATGGACAAGTGCCAGTCGACAAGGTATTGGCTGCCAGTCTGCAGAGAGTTTCCAGGAAAGAAAGAAATAGATGTAGCTGTAGCCAATAGGCACAAATATGATACCAGTCCTTAGAAATGGGGAAAGGGGCCAAATTCTTGTTCCTCACAGCTAATGACATGAGAATTAATGAGCTAAGGTTTATCAATATAGTGGGCCCTTGGTTTCTGCTGGGGTTTGGTTCCAGAAGCCCTCATGGATACCAAAATCCATGAATGCTCAAGTCCCATTGGATACAGTGGGGTAGTAAAATGATGTCCTTAATATAGAATGGCAAAATCAAAGTTTGCTTTTTGCAATATATATGAGCAATATATATGAGCAATATATATATATATATATATATATAGTACATAGTACACAGATTCTTTATCCATCGATTCAAACATCCATGGCTTGAAAATAATATATATAATATATATATATATTATTTTCAAGCCATGGATGTTTGAATCGATGGATAAAGAATCTGTGTACTATGTAGCACAGAATTCTAACACTCCACTGAGGTGCAAATCCATGGATTCCATAGGATGGACCCATGGTAGTTAAAAGTGCTACCAAGTTGCTATAACTGTGCAGTGTGGCCACACTCCTGGCCCACCCTCTTGTCAGTGCACATTTTATGAATACTGTCCACCTCCATTCACATTAGATAAAGACTACCAGACCCCTTCAGAAAGACTGAAGCACATGGCTCATATGCATGTTTTGCCTGCAAAAAGTTTCAGATAAAGATGTTTCCTTCTCCAGGAAGGCTGAGGAATATCCATTCTGAAACCCCGGAGAGCTGCTACTAGTTGGACAGGCTGACAATACTGTTAGGTTTAGGCAGATCAATAGTCTGATGGTTTAGAAAAGCTTTCTACCTGTTGGGATGGTTATTATGGGTGCATCAGCACTGCAGAAATAATCTGGTTTGACATAGAGCTCTGGTGCCACAACAAACTACAAATCCCAGAATTCCATAGCATCAAGCCATGGCAATTAAAGTGGTGTCAAACTGGATTATTTCTGCAGTGCAGATGCAGCCTAAGGAAGAAAGAAGACAACCCTGAATGATGTGTGAGGTTCAGTGCAACACCTCAGAGCCAACAAAGCTGGTTCTTTATCTATCTTCCCAGTGAGTTAGTGGAAGGCGGTAGGTGACAGAAGGAACTGTTTGAGAAAAGTGCTTTGTTTTATTTTTAGACAGCCATTAAGGAGAATATGTCACACTTGTGCCAGTCAAAGAGATTTGGTAGCTCAACAATGGCTGCAGGAAATTATCAGCTCTCTTTTGCAGCTGCAGCAACAAGATAGTCAGTATATGCTTTCTGTCAAGAAAGATTTTTCAGCTGCAAGCACTTACCTTTCCACTAATTTGCAATACCTTTGCAGAAATGAGAACAATAAGCATTTTATGGTATAGATCAGCATTTCCAGAACTTGAAAAATTGATCTTTTTTCTACATCTTTCAGCCAATTATGCTGCCTGGGGGGTTCTGGGAATTGTAGTAAAAAAAAGCTAACTTTTCCAAGCTCTGAAGCTTCCTGACCTGCTGCCCCTGAGGTGTTTTGGAGACAGAAAGCTGCACTTCAACCCATTGGAAGAGCACCAGGGTGGGGAAACTTAAATCAAATTGAAAAAAGAAAGAAAATTCTGGACTCAAGGGGAGTTTAGTTCAGTCATACAGGCTGAGGGTGGTATATAAAAGTTTCCATCATTATATAAAAGGATTAGAGTCTGAGGAACCAATGCCACTTTTTATGTTCTCTTTTATTGGAATTTCTCCTGCTCCTTTTAGAGTGCCTATTTTTCAGCATTGCAAACAAATCCAAGTCTTCTTGTGAAAGTTATAAGGAAATGCTGCGGTTTGTACCTACATCCTCAAGAGAAGCAATGGAAAATAATCTTAGATATATATATATATATATTTTAAAAAGAAAGATCTGAGGATATGGATCTTTGCTGGCAAGAAAAGATGGTACCCCACTCTCCATATTCCATGTACAGAAAGAAACTAGACTGACAGCTGAATTTTACTTCAATGGGACAGTGTGTTCTGTTGCCACAGAAAGCAACAACAGGCTAATTCAGGAGAGGATGTGTAGCATACAAACCTATGTCTTGCAGCAGAGGAGAAGGACCAGGAGACTGAAGAAGAATGGCTGGATGGTTGTAGTCATTGCTACTTCTTCTGCATCTGCTGCCTGAAGCCATTGCTTCATTTTGTCCTGTGGTTGGGACAACCATCATGTTATTAACAATAAGCATTAGGGAGATCCCCTGTATCTGGCTGTGGATTTGTATTTAATCTTTTTAGTATTATTTGTTTTACTAGTCTATTTGCAATATAACACAAAAATGTTAACATAAAAAGTTAACCACAAAACAAAAAATAAACAACAAATACACCTGCATATGACAAAACAGATTATATTCAAAATATTCATTTTCCCAGCAAAGTACAAATATGTTTTTTCTTTTCTTCTTTTCAGTTAATAACTCTGAATCTTCATTTCCCAATTAACAATTCTTTTCCAATATTTATGCGGATACTCAGCTGGTCTTTTGGGTACCAGCTACATTATTTACAAAAGCAATGACAGACTTCCATATCTTGACATTATGGATTTGCACTTAGGGGCATTACAAGGTTAGTCCCATCTTAATAATTTTGGGCTTGGTTCTTTGCTGTGATTTTGTGTGTCACATTTCTAATTTAATGTTCTGGTGTACTGTTGAGAATTGTTTTTGATTATAGGGGAGAAATGTCTAAAAATATGCATTGATAAATAAAAAAATTCCCATAATCATATTTGTGTGTGTTATAGTACACAACTTGGAAAGTGTTAGCCCCCTGCCAGGATATGCATTTAGACATTTTCATTTGGGTCTGTAGCCATAAATGTCCACTCTTATAGTGTCATTAGAGTTGTGAAGCATATTGCAAGGATCCTATTTTTGGCTCATCTTTGTATAAAAGTGTAAAAAGCTTTCCCCAGCATGTGTTCTTCCAAGGCCTGAATCTCGCTGAGCTCTGAACAAAATGGACTGGAACATTCATTCTACAGGAGTCAACAGCAAAACTTTCCCAACTACTTTGACTACTTTTGAGTGACTGCAGAATATTGTGCCTGTTTCAAACCATGATCACTATCGGAATGGCCTAAGAAGTCCTGCACAAATACACATTTTCAGGCATTGAAATTTGAACAAACTATAATACTGTAAATTTCACAGAGGAAAATGTCTGTAAACTCAAAAAAGAGGGAAAGATTCTGCAGCAAAAGAATGGATGTTATCATAGTAACAGAAGTTCTATGCTGGAATTAAACAATACTTTCTATTTCAATATTCTTTTCTTGGGACATTTCTTAGTACAAATGTTAGGTGGAGCCTAACATTTCACTTGGGATCTTGGTTGTTGTTGTTGTTGTTATGTTCCTTGAAGTCATTTCCAACTAATGATGACCCTAAGGAGAACTTATCCTGGGGGTTTCTTGGAAAGATTTGTTCAGATGAGGTTTTCCATTGCCTTCCACAGAGGCTGAGAGCATGTGACTTACCCAGTGGGTTTTATGGCTGAGCTGGGAATTGAACTCTGGTTTGATTGTCCAACATGCAAACCACTATGCCACACTGGCTGAGAATCTTGGTACCTGGTGAAATACCTTTTGATGTCTTCCATTTAAATTAGATTAAAGCCTCCATAATCTCCAACAATATGATGGGGTTTCTAATACAAAACATCAGGAGGGTGCCAAGCACCAGCGACTCATGCATGGGCTCATCCAACCACTATGGGATGATGATACACTCAACAGAAGCTCAGATCATGCGTCACTGTTGGCACCAAGTTGGGGAAGTCTCTTTTAAGGTCATTCAATGTTCCTCAAAGGTTTGGAAATGTGAAAAAGAGAAAGGACCTGCTTAGTGTTGGTCACTCAGGTTTGGAATACTCTCCCAAGGGAACATAATCTGGGAGCTCCTTGTTGTTGTTTTTTGTCCTAGGGAGGCCAATCTGTTTGTTCTTCTCCTAGGTAGCTTAACATATTTCAAACCCTGGGTGCGGTTTTAGCTAGTAATGACTTTTAAAAACCTCTGTATCGTATTGGCATACTCTCATTGGGAGTTTTACAATGTGCTGATTTTCAATTATATATTTTAATTTCTATTTGCTTGGTGACTCTGTTTTTAACTATAGCCTAGAGAGCTATTTTTATGATGAATTTAAACAAACATATTTCCCAGGGGAGAACTCCCATGGCTGAAACAACATTTACAGATGGTCTCTATGTGTCTTATCCTGTGCCAAATTTTGCTGTGGGTAATTTGCAGTGACTTGGGTACTTTTTCATGATTTGCACCTGTTGCTGGCTGGTTCACAAGCAGACACTATCTGTACAGCTGAGGCTTGTCCCAGGATTGGGGCCAAGAAGTTTATTAAAGTCAGGAGTCAGGCATTGTCATATGCCAGGAATGGAGAAGTCTGTTCTGAGAGCAAATGTTCAGAGTAAGACCAGGTTGGGTGTGAGCCATAGTTGCAGCAGAATGGCCTTGGCAGAGCTAATTTATAATCAGCTGTAAAGTAGCTCAGCTAGCCTCATTAACTCAGTATAATTTATATTAGGTAGGCAACAGCATTACTGGAGTTTCTGTGCCCTGGGTTTTAACTGCCAATGCCTGAGAGGGTAGACAGCCTCCATCTCCTCCTCCAAATCTTCAGGTGTTGTTAGTAGGGCTGCCAGCCATCTCTAGTTCTAACAGGGGGTCATCATCCTGGCACTCCTCTTCTCCTCTTTCATCCAAGGAGACATCTTCCATGTAAGGCATGGCACTGAGTTTGAATCTCCACTTTGTGACCTTGGTCGAGTCACACTCTCGGTCTTAAAAGGATGCAATGGCAAACCCCCTCCTAAGAAATCTTGCTAAATGAACCCTGTGTTAGGGCCACCTTAGCATCACCATAAGTCAGAAATGGCTTGAAGGCACACAACCATAACCACCACAACAGCAAACAACAAATCTAGAATTCCATAGGTTTGAGCAATCAATGTTAAAGTGGTATCAACACATTGTTACTGGGTATTGTAGATATACCCCAGTCCAGCTTCCTGCCAACGTAGGAATCCACAGCTTAAGCATCCTTGACAGGTGGCCATTTGACATCTGCTTAAAAGCCTTCAAGGAGAATTTCGTCATCCTCTGATGTAGTCTATTTCACTGTCTAACATCAGGCAGTTGTATCTATGTGTGTGTGTATACATCCAGATGCACATATGGAGATACACACACACACACCATTGATATGGGTTAATGCAGTTGTCTCCATGTTTTGACTGCACCTTGGGACATGGCTATTGGGAAATATTACAATGAGAGTCTACTTTAAAGCTGACTAATAAAACCCTAAGTTTATTAGTTGATTAGACTAGGACACTGGGAGATCAGGGTTCGGATCCCAGCTCAGCCATGGAAATCTACAAGGTGACTTTGGACATGTCACACTTTCTCAGCCTCAGAGGATGGCAATGGAAAAACTCCTGTGAAGAAACTTGCCAAGAAAATCCTACGATAGATTTGCCTTAGGATTGCCATAAGTCCAAAACAATTTAGAAGCAGACAACAACAACAATAAATAAATCCCTGGGTTCCTAAATAAGCCAAAGTCTCTTTCACTTGAAGGGTAGGACTGTGTTATGTGAATCTTGTACTAATCTCTACACCATGTCACATTTCTAGACAAAAAGGTAACTGATGTTTAAACCAGTGTCAGAGCTCAGAATAGGGGTGTGTTTTTGTGGGGGACTACAACTCTCAGAATCCACCAGCCATTAAAATAGGCAATACAATTCTGTGCTTTGTAGCACCAACAGTAACCTTTCAAAGTTCTGATGAACATAAATTGCTGATTGGCAATTTATGCCAATCTTGCTTTGTAATGCCATTTCCCAGCAGAATTGCCCCAGTCTTGTGTATTAGATTAATGAGCCATTCATGACCTCTTCTAAGCAAACTGTCTCAGTAGCTCAGTTATGGGAAAAAAATAATCTCTTTGGAAAGACATAAGAATTTGCTTTGTGATTGCCACAAAGGGAAAGGCCTTCATTAAGTGCTACTAAAAATATTAAGAAAAGAGCATCCTCAAAAGGCCTTTTCAGCTTCTCTTAACTTAGCTAGTTAATACTGTCACTTTGACTTTGACTCAATTCTGAGACAATACCAGGACTTAAAACTCAGACAGGTATGGAACTGTGTATGCAGGGAATTTATTCCTTAAATTCCATTTTGTTAGCCCATTGGGTTATAAGCCTTTGGGCATTCAGTACAGAATGATGGAAGGCATTTATTTACGATTTCTTAGAAGAAACTAAACATGGGGCCAAGCATCTGTGCATGTATACCAACCAACAGCCTTCTATGCTTTTCCTTGAATTATGAACAATCAAAAATAAAGAGGATAGTTGGAGGATAGCAAGATGGCAGGATAGGAAAGATCTGACATTAAATGAGTCTTTTGTTTATTAGTTGTTGTGTGCCTTCAAGTCATTTTCAACTTATGGCAACCCTAAGGAAAACCTATCACATTTCTTGGCAAGATTTGTCCAGAGGAGAGTTTGCCCAAGGTCATCCAGGGATTTTAGTGGATGAGTGGGGATTTGAACCCTGGTTTCCAGATCCATAGTCCACCATTTGAATCAATACACTCTGCTGGCTTTCAAAGAACAATGAAATAAGGCTTTTGTGTATTTGTTGAGTGGCTTAGAAATATTGCTGCTTCTGTTTTAATACTGTTTGCTTGAAGAAGCCTCTTGGCCTTTTGGCTAAGATTGAGTATCTGTGAGCTGCTAGTTTGAAAATAGACAACTTTGACTAGTACAATATTGTTCCTTTTATGCTTTTCTAAGGACGTTCAGATAGTCTCACATGGTATTGTCCTTGGATTATACCTGAGAATAGTGAATGAAGGAACAAAGAGCATATTATTCTGTACTGAGATAGGAGATTGAGTCAGATGACCTGAAGGTACCTTCTAACTCTGATCCTATGCCATGTGATTGGGAATGGACAATAGAAATATGGCTTAAGCATTTTACTTAGCTTTTATTTAGCTTTCATGTGGTAAAATAGTGGTAAGGTACCTTTATTTTTGTTATATAGACTGATTTTTCTAGAAGGAGAGAACATTCTGGGAGGCAGGATTTGTTTCCTTCCTCTCTACTGGAGATTAGGGTCTAATATGCACTGCAGAATTCGTGCAGTTTGACACTGCTTTAACTGCCAAGGCTCAATGCTATGGAATTCTGGGATTTGTAGTATTGTGAGATATTTAGCCTTCTGTCTCAGAAGGTGCCACAACAGCTGCAAATCCCAGTTAAAGAGGTGTCAAACTGTATTCTTTCTGCAATGCAGACTAGACCTATATCATCAGATGTTTTATGCATAAACTGCAGGTTTACTTTTTGAGGCAGATGCAGTGGCAATTAGGAAAAACTGAGAGTAGATTGTGCTGGAGCTGAAAGAGTTCAGTAGAATAAGAGAGTTCAAAAGGAAATAGAATTCAGAGACACGTTAGTCTGGAATATCAGTATGCAAAGGGATCTTGTAGCACCCTAGAGACTAACTGTGCAAAAGAGGTTGTGGCTTTCATAGACTTAGGGGCTATCCAGATGGGTGGCTCTGGGCTGCCCTTACTAGCTGCGGATCGGGGCTGCGTCAACTGCACGCTGTAGCCCCAATCCTTCCTTTTGCTGCCTTTAAAAGAGCAGCAAAATGCTGCTTCTTTTAGAGGTGGCAAAAGGCCGCCCTAAGAGCTGGCACTGTGGCTCTTCCACGCTGTTTCGGTGCAGCATGTCTGCACGCTACGCTGGGAGGGCATCCTGATGCTGTGTGACATATATAAGGGCGCGTGGCATCAGGACGCCGTTGGGCTGGGGTTGGGGCAGCTGGTGTGTGGTTCCTTTGGGCCGGTCTGCATAGCCCCATAGGGCCTAAGCAGACGGGTGGCCATGGGACGCCCTGGGAAGCTGAGGATTGGGGCTGAGGTAGCCGCACTCTTCGGCCCCAATCCGCAGCTTCTCAGGCCCTGGAAGGAGCGCTAAAATAGCGCTCCTTCTGCAAGATACCGAAGGTACACCGCAAGAGGCGTTGGGCGCACCTTCGGCGTCTCTTCTGCCGCAGTGTGTGCGGACGCTGCGGCGGAAGTACGTTGTCGGAGCACCGGTCATGTGGAGTGACAGGCACTCCGATGATGTGTTCGGGAAGCGGTTGGGGTGCCCAGCATGAGGCTGCCCCTCCCCTTCCTTGCCTCCCAAGACAGCGCAAAGTGCTGTCTGCTTCCCCCTTTAGTCTCAGTTCATGCCATGCATCTGAGGAAGTAGACCAAGTCTACAAAAGCTTATGCTGCAATTTCTTCAACACAGTTAATTTCTTTTTTTAATGATAAAAAAATATTATTTTTTTAAAAAAACAAACATGCATTCATTGGCTTGTTATTACATATTAGTTTTTCAATATTTTGTTACAATAGTCTCTTATTATATCCAACTATCTTAACATCAGTTCATAATATACTCAACCTTATTCCATATCTATATCTATATAAGATTATCTTAAATTAAACCATTATATCACTTTGTCATTATGTTTACTTCCATTTCCATTCTTTCACTTTCCATTCTTACACATTCTCTTCTCCTTTCCTTTCTCGTTATTCTCTCATCGTCCTGATTCTTACTTTCTCTAATTACCTTTCCCCATTCCTTTTTACCTTTCTACACCTCCTTCCTTCCTTCACTTTCTCTCTGCCTCCCACCCTTCTCTATATTCTCTCACCTTCTTCACGTTTTCTTTTTTTTTGCCCTCTATATTCCCATCCTTAGTCAATACTTTACTCTCTTTCTTCTTATCATTCTACCATTCATCCTTGAACTCCCTTCTTATTTTATCTCATCTGGATTATTTGTTATTATATATTGACCCTCTTAATGCTTGTCTATTGTAAGCCATTTTACAAACTTGTTTCTTTCTACACTCTGTTCCATTTGTGTTTATGCCCTTGTTTCCTGTTCCTAATTCCAAACTTCCTAAAGTATCTATAACCTTGATTGTAGCATCTTTCTACCATTATTTTGGTGTGCAGTTTTGTGTAAGTTATCTATCGTTCCTTTCTCTATTGATTCCCACATTGTTATAAATCTTTATAAAATTTCATTTTTCTTATCTTTATTGAAATTCTATTGGTTTTCTTATATTTATTAACTTTCCATTACTTAGCTTTATTTCTTTACTTCCTTCCTCTTTATATTAATCTAACAAAAATTGTATTGTTTCCTACTGTCCTTCTACTCTTTTTGGTTATTAACATTTTCCATATTCATACATTTCTCTTCTCTCTTTTTCTCTTAAAAGCTAATTGCAGCTAAATTCCCCCACAGTTCTCTGAGATATTGCAAAATTGGTCTCCAGATATTGTTTTCCCTTTTGTTATCATTCATTCTTAAGAATTGTGTGAGTTTATCCATCTCTATTGTGTCATAAAGCTTGATTAACCAATCTTTTATACTTGGGATATTTTCCAATTACCACTTTTGAACTAATGTCAGTCTTGCAGTGGTAATTACATAAAAAAAGGATTTTACCATATTCTTTGTCTAGTTCTTCTTCCCACATATTCAACAAATATATCTCTGGGTGGGCCTGTATTTTTATTTGAAACATATTCTTAATAGCTTCATTTACTTTCATCCAGTAATTTTTAACCAGTTTACATGACTAAAGACAGTGATATAATGTGCCAGGTTCTTTGCCACATTTCCAAAATAGATTATTCTTGGATCTATATATTTTTGATATCATGTCAGGAGTCATATGGCAATGGAAATAAGTTTTTTAAAATTTTTCTTTTAAGATTTTGCGACGCTGTATATTTTAATCTTTTTGTCCAGACATGTTCCCATTTTTTTCTAGTTCTATTGAATAACTGAAGTTTTTTGCCCATTTAATCATGCATTCTTTTATTCTTTCTTCCTCTCTCATTCCAATAGAATTTCATGAAAAGCATCCAATCCATTTTTTGTTTTCACCCAACCAAATATTATCAAATTCGTTTGGTTTCAAATCTATCAAATTCGTTTGGTTTCAGGTTTTAAATTGTTCCACAATTTGTCTAAATCTAAACCAATCCAGTGTAAAGCATTCTCTTCTTTGTATTGCTTCATGGGGGGGAAAACCAGGGGGAGAATTTTGGCATAATTCTTAATTTATATTTGTTCCAAATCCTAAGTAGTGAGCATTTAATACAATGATTATGAAAATTTTGATTTGCCTTTAATTTATCATATCCCAAATAAGCATGCCATCTGAAACAAAGTCCATCTCTTTCTAATTCCAACAATTCCTCGTTATCTAGAATTATCCATTCTTTTAACCATGTGAAGCAACAAACTTCAAAATACAGCTTTAAATTTAGTACTCCCAGGCCTCCTCTCTCTCAAGTCTTGTAATAGTTTAAGCCTAATTCTTGGTCTCCTGTTTTACCAAATGAAGCTATTCATGTCTTTATGCCAATTTTATAAAAGCTTTCTTTCACAACTATTGGTAGCATTTGGAATAAGAAGAGCATTTTTGGTAAAATCATCATATTAAGAGTTGATATTCTTCCAATTAGCGATAATTGTTTTTCATTCCAAGAATTCAGATTCCTTTTGATCTCATTCCAGGTTTTTTTAATAATTGTCATCAAATAATTCTATTGTTTTCTTTGTGATTGTAATACCCAAATATTCTATTTTATTTTGTATTTTCATACAAGTTCTCTCACATAGCTCTATTTCTTTTTCCTTGGTCATATTTTTGTGAGGATTTTTGATTTATCTTTATTTAATTTACAACCTGTTATTTCCCCAAATTTTTCTATTACTTCCATCAATTGGTTCGTGCACTTACAGGGATTGTCCAAAAATATAACTATATCATCGGTAAAGGCTCTTATTTTGTAATTGTCTCTCTTAATTTTTATTCCCTGGATTGAGTCCTGTTTCTTAATTTCTTTTATTAATCTTTCAGTTACCAACAAAAATAAGAGTGGGGAGAGATGACAGCCTTGTCTTGTTCCTCTTTTTATCTCTATATATTCTGTTCTCTCCCCATTGATAATAATCTTCGCTTTTTGTTCTTTATATATTTCTTTTATCCATCTTGTAAATCTGGGGCCTAATTCCATTTTTTAAATAATTTCAGACAGGGTTTGCCAAGTGACCATGTTGAATGCTTTCTCTAAGTCTATGAATATCATTCCCATATTGCTTTCATTGTGCCTTTCATAATATTCAATTACATCCAACATGACTCTAATATTATCTCTCATCTGCCTCTGAGGTAAAAACCCTCTTTGGTTTTCGTCAATCCAATCTTTTAAATAACTTTTCAATCTATTTGCCAAAATATTAGAAAATATTTTATAGTCAATATTTAGGAGCAAAATAGGCCTATAATTTCTTACCTCTGTTTTTTGTTTCCCTTCCTTTGGCATTACCGCAATTTCAGCTTCCTGCCAACTAGGTGGTAGTCCTTCTTCTAGTATAGCATTCATTACATTTTGGAGAGGTGTACAGAGTTCATTTACAAATGCCTTATAAAATGCGACAGTAAATCTATCCGGACCCAGTGATTTACCATCTTTGCATCTTTTAATTGCCTCTATAATGTCAGTATTGGTGATTGATCCTTTTAACTCATCAAGTTGTTTTTTTGTTGGTACTTTAAATTCATGTTTTTCTATGTAATATTGGATTTTTCCTGGTCCAATCACTTGTGTTTGATAAAGTTTAGAGAAAATTTTGTGAAATACCACCTTTATTTCATTTTGTTGACTAACCACTTTCTGCTCATCTTTTATCTCTATTATAATCTTATTTTCCTTTTCTCTTCTTAATTGCTCAGCCAACCATTTCCCTGTCTTGTTTGTGAATTCGAAGTTTCTCTGTTTGAGTATTTTTTAGTTTCTTCCCTATTTCTATCATGTTCCTCCTTGCTTCTTGTATTTGTAATATTTTTATCTCCTCTACAATTTTTAAATTTTCTGGTTCACTTTTTAATTTGCTTTCTTTTTTCATAAGCAAATTATATATTTCTTGCTCTTTATCCCTTTGCTCTTTCTGCCGGGAAAGAAATTTGCTGTTGAAAGGGACATAATGGAGTGAATCATGGCAGAACGTAACTAACCAGGAACACTTAAGAAAGATGGAAGAAGACCTGGCAAGGCAGAAAATTATAGGGAGGACAATAACAGAATCATCAACAATTTAGGGATCTTTTAAAAAGTTTAGAGGACAAATTTTTGTGGATTATTGTGGATTACTGTGGATTATGATGGATGGATCAGATCTTTCTGGGTAGAAGAAAAGACGATTGGAAATAACTACGTGTTTTAGAGAAACTGAACTAAAGTATGAACAGACCTTCTTTCTTTCTTAACAGACTGGATTGCAACCCAAAAAAGAGAAGGGAAGGGGAAATTGAAGAAATTATTTGCAGTACTGAAAGGGAAGGGAGATTGCTACAATTGATACATAATAGGAATGATGGCAACATACTGGCAAGTGGATATTGACACACTGAGGAGAAAACAGAAGAGAAGGGGAAAACAACCCAGCTCAGATTGACAAAAAAGCAAACTGTATAAGGGATGAACAGATCTTCGGGGATATAGAGGAGGGAATAAGTTACAAAATATTAAGTAATGACTTTACATTCTGATTTATTTTGATATATTACCTTGATTATATTGTTAAAGGGAGCAAATTGGGGGAAAAGAGAAAGGCCAATTGAGTGAGGGAAACTACTTAATATAGCAGAAATAAATGGGAAAGTGAACAAAAATTGAGTAAAGTAATAATAGAGTAAACCAGCTGATATAATTTTTGTAGAATAAGTGTGGGTAAATACAAAGAACTGATAACAAGAATATTTGTTGAGATATATATATATATATAGATATATATAGATAGATATATATATGATATAGTATAGATATAAACATATGTGAGAACAGGTGATATTGACATATAACTTGTTATTTTGTGTTCTTTATTTTTTATTCTTTTACTCTCTAAACATATATAGTTCTGTTGGATAAGAATGTTATAAGAGTCATTGTGGGATTATATTATAGAACTGACGATCATACTTGATAGATTTTTGGTATAAGTGGAAATAGAGAATACTGTGATTAATTTATCAAAATAAAGTGCTTGGGATATTTTTCTTAAGATAATCCACAACATATTTAGGAAACTTCAATAGATATAAATTGGCATTGGTGATAACTGGGGATATTAGTGATAATTTATCTAGGTGGACCTAAGTAACAAAAATTGATTTACAAAGTTAGAATTTAAATAATTTTATATAGATATAGAGTCTTATTATCTGAATTTAAAACTGCTAATTTCTAATAACTCCATCAAATTAAGAGAAAACAAAAAGGAAAAAAGTAAGAAAACAAAACAAATTAAATAAATCAAATCAAAATCAAAGTAAATCAAAAAAATTAAAATTAAATTTTAAAAATTGGGTAGAAGCAGCTGAAAGGAATGGAAAAGCAGAAAAATAAGATAAGATAAGACAAGAGCAAATTGGTAAAAGTTCAGTGGAATTAATATAGAATAAACTAAAACCAAGTTTGAAAAAAACAAAATAACTGAAATAGAACAAGTCATGATGTCAAGAAAAGAGAGAGAAAAACAAGCAATAACAGCACAGAGTCAGAGACCTTCTCTAGAGATGACAGCAAAAGGAAATGAACAAAATATGTTTCTTATAGAAGATATTAAGAAACTACATTTGGATTTAAGAAATGAAATTAGAGATTCAAGAGACGAGACAAGGCAAGAAATTAGAGATTCTAGAGAATAAACAATGAAAGAACTGAAGCATAAATCTAAACTAATAAGACAGGATTTAGACAAAATTAACAAAGACATAGCAAAAATAGGAAAAGTGGAAAAACTGGAACAAAAATCAAAACAAGTAGAAAACAAAATTGAAGAACTAAGTAGATACCAGCAAGAAGACCAGGAGGCAATCCTAAAACTTGAAATCAAACAGAGAGAGAAGTGCATTAAACTCAGAGGATTGCTGGAACAAATAAACAAAAACTTTTATATGACTGCCTGGCAAGATATTTGGATAAACCTTTACAACAAATACAGAATGAAATTGACAGAATATACAGGATTAATTCAAGAATAGCCAAAAACAAAAAAATTACCTAGAGATATTGTGATTTACTGGACTAGAAAACAAACTAAGGATGAGTTTCTGCAAAAAAACTAAATAATAATAATAATAATAATAATAATAATAATAATAATAATAATAATAATAATAATAATTTATACCTTGCCCTTCTGCAGAGCAATCGGGGCAGTTTACAGCATTAAAATTTACATAAATATAGTCCCCGTCCCATCCCAGACAACCCCAACCCCCCCCAAAGAAAGGTATTAAACAACATTGCAGGTTTAAAAACATACTTAAAATAAATTCGTTAAAAGGGACCAAACCCTAGTTGCAGCAGAGAGTAGGGAAGGAGAGGAAGACTGACTCTTAAGGACAGGAAATCTAGTCAGGAAAGGCTTGCTGGAAAAGATCCGTCTTAACAGCTTTCTTGAAGCTGCTCAAGGTAGTAATTTGACGGATCTCGTCTGGCAGGCCGTTCCATAATCTGGGAGTGGTTGCTGAGAAGGCCCTTTGGGAGGTAGCAGACAGCCTTGTTTTTATAGGTTGCAGCAAATTCCTCCTAGAGGACCTGAGTGCATGGAGTGGATTATATGGAAGGAGGTGGTCCCGAAGATAGGATGGACCCAAGCCATTTAGGGCTTTAAAGGTAATGACCAACACCTTGTACTGAGACTGGAAACTGATAGGCAGCCAGTGAAGTGACTTCAAGACAGGTGTTATATGGTCTCTCCTTGATGTTCCCGAGACCAACCTGGCTGCCATGTTCTGTACTAATTGAAGTTTCCTGACCAAGCATGAGGGTAGCCCCATGTAGAGCGCATTACAGAAATTAAGACGGGTGGTTACCAGCATGTGCACCACAGTTTCCAAATCCCTTACTTCCAGGAAAGGGCACAGCTGGCGTATCAGCCGAAGCTGATAGCAGGCACTCCTGACCGTCGTATTTGCCTGATTAGTCATCTGGAGCAATGGGTCCAGGAGCACCCCCAGACTGCGAACACACTCCTTAGTGGAGAGTGTGACCCCGTCCAGGACTGGAGTTTGTAT
>CM034706.1:28457152-28472683 GCA_020142125.1 Phrynosoma platyrhinos
GCTGCACCAAAGGAGCACAGAAAAGCCACAGCATTTGCCAGCTCTTTTTGGAGCAGTAAAGTGCCAGATTGGGGCCATCGCGTGTGATTGCCGTGGTCCTAATCTGGCACTCCCAGGGCTGGCACAGAGCTGTCCTTTAGAGGCCATCTATACAGCCCCAGAGTCAACTTTGGATTGTCCAAAGCTGCATCTTGAGTTAAAGAAATAATGACATATGTTCTTCTAGAATGCAGACACCCTTATTATTCACACTAGTATGCCTGCTTTATATCAAACCAATTGCTTTCATCCTTATAGTGCTCTGCTGATTGTAGATAATGGGAACTGTAGACCAACAATTCTGGAGGGCATCGAGTTGGGGAAGTTTGAATATTTCTTCCTGAGAATCCAGGTTATATTTTTCCCAAACTGCTGAATTCTTGTGCCATTCTCATCCACTTGTCCCATTTCTAATTTTTCCTTTGTTTCCATGCCAGATGTAATTGTAGCAGAGATCCTTTCAGCCACAAACATACATACATGGATTGGCTTATCTGGTTTGGAGGATTCCTTCATGATATACTGGTATGAAATGGTATGAAAATCTGCTGCTCTCTTTCCTGTTCTAAAATGCTCTGACAGGAATCTGAAATTAGATTGTGCAATTAAGTTTGATATATGTACCTAGCACTTAATAGGCTTACCACCTGAGATAAGACACACAGATACTGTCACTTCAATGGTTGTGTAGAAAAACAAATTTCAAAAGATGTTGCTGGTCACACAAGAAAGACCGGCTGAAATTTCCCCTTCTACACAATTATTAAAGGACAGGAGCCCTGTCTCATATTTCCCTTAGCAACCTTAGCATTGAATATCCCCTAATATCCATAATGCAATGTAAAATGCCATTGATTAGATTCAAAATCATCATATAAAAATAGGTGGCCTTGGAATTTGTTAAGTGGTGCTGGAAAAAGTAGTAAACTGATTTGTAAACTACAGCATCAGACTTTTATGTTCTTGACTTGATGGATTTTTAGGGGAGACATGTGTGTTCCCATATGTGTCTATTTGCATTTTACAAGTGTATATATGGTCTTGAGTGTTGCGTGGTCAAGCCAAAGTTATCTCCTTTTTGATACTCTATTATAAAATTAATTTGAATGCCAGGGGGACATCTTTTCTAATTCTTTGCCCCCTCCTTCAAAGGATTTCATTATACTGTAGCCCTTCACAATTATTAATGGAACTAGAAAGATGCAACTTATTGCAAGCTTTGCCTAACCTAAAAAAAGGATCTCCTTTGCCTCCAGGAAGGTTTGCCAAATGGCTTCAGAGTTGGGGTTCTGTCTTCCTAAAGAAGTTGTCTTGTCAACACTTCCTCCCTCTTTTTCACAATGCTATAGACAAGTTGCTTTGTCATTTAGCAAGCATTCACCATCTCTATGGCAACTACTGTACAGCAACTGCTTATGTACTGAAGGAATGCACTGGGAAAGAGATTAATTTAATTTTAGCTCTTTTGGTTATGAACTGCATCCATTGGAAACTTAATTATTTTTTAACATTTTTGAATGACATGTTTCTACCTCCTCTCTTTTCTTTTTTCTTTTTTTAAATCCTAAGGTGGAATGCATAATATTTTAAAAAAACACCATTGAACTGTTATAGGAAATATTCAGCACTTTCTTTTGCATGCAAGAGAAATAGGCTTTGCTTGAGGCTTCTGTTATTTGTCATCAAATTGGCTTTGACTTGTAGTGACCATATGGATGGGAGTCCTGCAAGAGACCCTGCTGTTAACAGCTCTGCTCAGATCTTGCCAATTCAGGGCCATGGCTTCCTATATTGAAGCAATCTATCTTTATTGTGATCTTCCTTTTCCCCTACTGCCTTCAATTTTACAGTGTATTATCTTCTTTTCCAGTGAGTCATGTCATCTCATGACCACCAGTGAAATCACGAAGACAACTCAAGAGCTGAGCACTATGTTTAGAAGCCAATATTTCTTGAAATGTTGTTTCTAGTCTCTATGTGAATGGTTGGAGTAGCCAGAATAGCTTTTTGCTAATAGAACATCTTAGATGTTCTATAAAAATCAAATGATCATGTCCCTGGGGAAAAGTTCACAGTTTAAAATCCATGAAGCAAAAGAAGACAGCACTTGGGGGAAAGGGGGAAAATAGAGATGAAATAATCTGAAAGGATGAAGGCTGTATTCCAGCCACACGAGGAAGAATCATGGACAGGAAATTCTCCTCGTGGTGCTGATTGGAAAATCCATTTTTTTATTTATTTTATTTAATTTATATCCCAACTTTTTTCTAGCACATGAGCCCAGATGGCATACTACCAATTAAAGTTGAGCTAAAAACTATTAGTACAAAATATTTTTAAAATGTTTAACAGTTATAGTAAAATACAAAGATGAACCAGTTAAAACATATTTAAAAGATAATTAAAAAGTTAAAAACACCATTAAAATCCCCTTCTGCCACATGATGTAAGAGCCAACCACCATTAAAAAAGAAGAAGCTTTTTATCTGCTGATGGAAAGAGAGCAGAGAAGGGGCCAACTGAGCATCCTGAGGAAGGGAATTCCACAATCTCCTGTATCCTTACCAAACATGTTGGAGATATTGGTGGAATCAAAATAACACCCTCCTCTGAAGAATTCAAAATTCAGGCAGGCTCTTATATGGAGATACAGTCCTTCCTCTGCACTCAACTTGTATAGGGCTTTAAAGATCATAACCAGGACTTTGAACTTTCCCCAGACCCAAACTGGTTGTCAGCATTTATATAGACTCGAGTCAATTGACTCAGACTCAAGTAGGACTCTAGTCTCTTCAGTCACTCAACTTGGACTCAACTCAGCAATAAATGATGCACTGGCTCAACACGACTTGTGACTTGTATATTTTTAGTGACTGACTTGCTGGCATTATTCATTTTGAGCAGCAGGCAAGACCTGCCCCCAGGTGGGGCATGTTTCTGGGAGGGGAACAGCAAAAGTGTTAGGCAATGGGCTTGAGGTGGAAGGATCCTTCTAAAATTTTTCAAAAGCTTTAGAAGTCTCCTCTGATTTGCAGTGGAGCAGGCTACCAAGCAGATCTCAACTCCTGCCTCAAGTCCATTGCTTAATATATTTGTTAACCTCTGAGAAATGCACCCCACCTCCTTGTTGTTGTTGTTAAAAGTTGGTTCCCAGACTTGGGACTTGACTTGAAAGTATCTTGCAAGAACTTGAGACTCAACTTGAGACTTGAAGATAAAGACTTGAGACTTGAAATAAAACATTTGACTAGGATTATCCATGCCATCTTATTTCCCATTTCTATATATGGTTGTGGAAGTTGGAGAGTGAAGAAAGCTGACAGGAAGAAAATAAACTCATTTGAAATGTGGAGGAATCTCTTTTCCTGTAGTTGTAACCCATTGCCTCATGTTCTACTCCAGGGGTAGGCAACCTTTTTGAGCTGGGGGCCAGGTTGCTGTCCCTCAGACAATTGGGGAGCCGAAGCACCATAAATAAATAAATAAATAAATAAATAAATAAATATAATTTTTTTTCAAAAAATTAAATTTTTAAAAAAAATATGCATGCACACTCTCTCAGCCCCAGAAAAGCCATGGCAAAACTCCTGTGGAGATTTTGCCAAGAAACCCCAAGAACAAGTAATAACAACAATAATCAATATCATTATGGCGGGTGGCGGCAGCGGCGGCAGGACCAGCCTGGGGCCGGTCCAAAGGCCTCGAGGGGCCACATCTGGCCCCCGGGCCTTAGGTTGTCTACCCCTGTTCTAGTCTCTGAAGCAGCAGAAAGCAAGTTTGCTCCATTCTCAATATGACATCCTTGTCCATATTGAGAAATCTTAAGCATTGAAACAGGACTGTGGGCTTCTCCCCAAAAAAGTCCCCTGGTAAAGACCCACATAAAGGGCCCCTGTTCTCTTGGTTTTTTCATCAGGCTCTGTCAGTGAGCTCAATCAACTGGGTTTCTAACTCTACAGAGAGCTCCTGGATGCTACCTTATTCTGGAGGCAAGTCTCTGTCTCTCTTCCTCTGAGCAAAAAACAACAACCTCAAAGGCTCACTCAATATGACTGCTCAGAAACTGCTTTCCTTCTCCCTTCCTGGCAGAAACTGACCTGGAAAGCCTCCTTACACTTTTTCTTTGTTGAAATTCATTTTGTTAGTTTTGGCTCAGATCTTCAATCTGTTAAGATTATTTTGAATTCTGATCTTGTCCTTTGTGGTATTAGCTACCCCTCCTAATTTGGTGTCATCTGTAAATTTAATAAGCGTGCCCTATTTGAATGCTATTGCTCATGTTGAGCTGTTTCTTGGCTACTCTTTGGTTCCTCTTTAGTCCCATCTGAATGTCTTTTGGGTTACTATCCTATATTTTTGATCTTCACTTGTCACTCACTATACTCAGCCACCGGTCAGCTATTGGCTCACTCCCTAGCATTATGCCAAACTCTTTTTCATTTCCAGATTTTTCTGTTTCTTTTTGCAGAGGTAACATGGTACTGGTTGCTTGAACTCCAGAGGGAAGGGATCTTTTTTCCACTCATCATATTTAAATTTTGCTTGGCCTTGACCAGTAGTAATCTGCATATTCACATGTGCCCCTTTCAGGGCTCCACAAATACTATATTAATAGTGGGAAAGAGAACTAGATAAATGTGATGGGGATGCTGGTTGTTCTTCAGTAGCTTCCTATAGGAGTCTCTTTTAGGATTTTTGAGAGCTTGGATTGATATTTCTTTGTTATTGGATTTATAGCCAATGTTTAGTGGCTGGAGTGTTGGACTGTGATTTAGCCCAGGTTCATTATAAATAGTTCTCTTCTTTTTCTTCTTCTTCCTCCTTTTTTTGTTTGTTTTTGCTGTCATATCACACAAGATTTGTTTGTTTGTTTCTTGCATTTTTCTTTTCTCTGTGTAATTTCTTTTAATCTCATCCATCCCCTTTCAGTGTTTGGGTGGTGACAAATGGGGCCCTCAAACATTCTTTCAGCTGTTTCTTTCTGTGCCAAGCAAAAATATTGACAAAAAGGTAGGAGGAGTAAAATCATGAATGTCATTTTTCACTTTCATTCTGACAAGGTTTTTTGCTACAGTATTATAACAGAAATTTAAACACCAATTTAGATTTAGCATAAACTCTTCTTTCAAAATATGTGTAATCAACATATCTTTTTAAGCCTTACAGTGTAAATGTAATGTAGTGGCACTTTTGCCCAGCAACTTTTTTGTCTTTGCATGTACAATTACACCACTGCCCTTTTGCTGATAGGGCACCAGAAACCCAGCCATCTTGCTACCTTGGGATGATTTGAGTTGCAATCAAATATATCTGAAGGGCATGCAGTTAGGGAAAATTGCACTACAGCTTGAAGAAATGTCTGCCTTGCAACAGCAAAAGAACCAAGAACTTTCTCTTTGGCAATGAGGGATCAAGAGGAGAATGTGTTAGTTCCCCTGCTGTTTGTGTCAAAGTGAACACACAATGAACATCAAACATATATGCATACCAGCAAATAGGATACTTAAGTTAAACTGTGTTTTGCAGGGCATTAGATAAACTGGGACCTTGGTGAGGTTGAACTGGCCAAACCTAAACGTCAGGGGAAAATGAGTTACAGTCATTACAGTATGGTTCAATCTAGGGGTCATGGTTACACCAAACCTTAGTTTGCAGACTAGATTTCTATGGTTCGCTGGTTGAAAGCTAGCTATGGCTAAGATGCCATAACCATTATTCAGTTGGTATGAAATCTGAGTTGATCCAAGAATAATTTTTGGAACTTGGAAACAGTTTATCTTTCCTCCCGTCTGTTGTTTATTTGTGATAAGGATAAGTGATTTAGTCCAGAGGGATGTTATGGGAGAGAGGAAATCCTTGCCTTATTCTTGCATAGAACTCTTCTTCCTTTCTTTGTACTAAGGATGTGTAAAGAGTTTGTATATAAATATATTAAAGTAATGTGAGAGAGTCAAACCAACTTCTCCTCTTGTCTTGCCACCAACTGAACAGAATATATGAGGCATCACCACCTTAGGGTCAGTTTCTCTACTAAAGGATTGTTCACTAATGCAAATAAATTATTTTGCAACTGTTAAGTTCAGTGTACCTAGTTTACATTGACCTCAATGTGATTATTGAAAATTTGCAATGACTCCCAGACAAAAATAGCAGAGTTCCCTTCGCCTCTTTTTTTTTTTTTTAACATTCTAAGGAGATTGTCGCACAGCAAAATAAGCCATCCTTTGCCCGACACAATAAGGTCACCTTCCAGGTTGCTTTCGGGTGTTAATCGCACACCAAAATGCCGCTGATGCTACTGTGTGACTACAACCCACAGGTGGCCCATCTCCTAGCTGCATTTAGCCCACTGATTTTTAAGTACAAAAGCTTTCCATACTTCAAAATTGATGGGCTAAGCACAGCTGGGGGATAGGTTGTAGTCACCCGGCAGCTTCAATGGTGTTTTGGGTGTGATAACATCTGATAGCAACTTGAAAGGTAACTTTATCCTGTCAGGCAAAGGATGGCTTATTTTTCCATGTGATAATCTCCTAAATCTCTTTTCATTTTCTTGGTCTACTCTTTGTCTCTGGAACAAATACAGTCTTGGCTTACACTGCTTAGATTGTTTTGGGGGAAATCTACCAAAATTAAGCCTAAATGTAAATTTCCATTCTCTCCAAGATCATTCCAAAAGGCTTTATGAGAATTTCTTAGGAAGCAATCAAATGAGTTTTGACATATTGTTACCCAATGTGGTATAGTGATTTGATTGGTTGGATCATGACTCTGGACACCAAGGTTTAAATCCAAGCTTGGCCATGTAAATCCACTGGGTTTATCTTTGGCAAGTCACACACTCTCAGCTTCAGAGGATGGCGATGGCAACCCCCTTCTGAAGAAACTCGCCAAGAAAACCCTGTGATAGGTTTGCCTTAGAGTCGCCATAAGTCAGAAACAACTTGAAGGCACACAACAACAACAACATGAATGAGAGTCTTCCAAGAGCTCCAGTCAACAGTCGAGTTAAGGTCTTCCAAACTCAGGGCTGCAGCTTCCTTTATTGGGTCAATCCATCTATAAAGTGGTCTTCCTCTTTGCCTACTGCCTTTTACTTTACTGAGCATTCTCCTCTTTTTCACTGAGTCATTTTGTCTCATGATTTGTTGAGATTACAACAGCCTCAATTTAGTAACTTTGGGTTCTATTGAAATTTCAGGCTTGTATTTCTCTTTGTCTTTTTGACAGCCTGTGACTGATATCTGTCTAACTCCCCTCCAGCACAACATTTCAAGTGAGTTTGTTTTCTTCCTGTCAATTTTGTTCACTGTCCAGCTTTCATAATGATACATAAAAATCAGAAATGTTACGGCATGGATCCTGACTTTGGTATTCAATTACATACCTTTACACTTGAGGGTCTTATCTAGTTCTGTCATAGCTGCCTTTCCAGATCTTAGTTTTCTTATAATTCTTAATTATAGTCTCCATTTTGCTTTATGACCAAGCCAAGGTACAGAAAGCCTTTAACTATTTTGATGTCTTATTTACCCACTTTAAAGTTATGTCGATCTTCCATGCTCATTATTTTTTCCCCTTTGGTACTCATCTGTAACCTTGCTTTTGTACTTTTGTCCATCAGAAAGAAAGGCACAATATGGGGAATAGCATTATTGTTTGCCGTATTTTTCCACCCTTCCCTATTTGTCATCTTCCCTTGCTCTTATTGCAGAGATTTTCCCTCTTTGGTTGGCAACACTAATGGCAGTGAGCAAGAATGGGAGAGAGAAGGAAAACAATCTTTCGATGCATGGCCTCTGTGTTGAGAGGTGTGTATAGAGTTAAAAGGGAGAAGGAGAGTACACTGACTAAAGGACAGATCAAGTATGAGTGGTGATGAACAAGGAGAAAGGTGTGCTTTCCCATTTCTCCCTTTGCAGCATTCACATGAGTACAGTTTTAAGTTGTTCCTTGTGTTCATCTCATTGCCAGTGCTTACCAGTCATGCTGATGCCCAACCAGCTGATTGTTGGTTCGTCCTTGGTTGCCCCATAGGCAACCTATTTGCTGGTATGCATGTATGTTTGATTTCCATTGTGTGCCCAGACTGATACAAACAGGAGGGGACCCAGCACATTCCCCCCCCCCGATGCATCACTATCAAAGAGAAAGTATAATGACATTTGAAATCCCCAAATCAGTGATACCTTTATTGGCCAACCAAAATGCACAAAATAATGTTGCAAGCTTACAACATGCATTTTGTGTATCTTGTGTATTTTGGTTGGCCAATAAAGGTATCACTGTTTTGTGGATTTGGGATGTTATTGTACTTTCCTACATGGCCAACATGGCTACCCCTGAATATGTTGTCAAAGAGAAAGTTCCTGATTCTTCTGCTATTGCATTCCCTCAAGCTCTGTTGCAATTTCCCTAACATTCTAATGCTCTGAAAAATACACTTTAATTTACTTGGAAGGGGAGTAGGAGTGTGGTAAGGTTCAGGCAAAAGTGAAGAAAGATACAATTATAACAGTGAACTGAGTAAAATCAGCCAGCCTAGCTTCATTTAAACTTAGAGAGAAGCCTTGAAAATAAAATGTTTACTCTTTAGTGTTTAACCATTGCTGAAGTCAGTTTCATACGGAATTAAATGAGTCCCAGCCAGACATGAATACAGACATGAAAAACACAGGTTAGTTTCTTTTTAAAGACATCTTATTTATAAAAATAAAATCAGAAACAACAGGAACAAAATCTGGGACTTTTGGGTCTTTTAAATCAGCCTGGATGCACCTTAAAATAACTTGAATTAGGTACCATGGTAAGAAAGGTAACCTGGAAGTGTGATCTGTCACAAGGGCTCCTAGAGTTCATTACTAAAAGCATGACTATGCATCTGTCCCCTGTTCCACCTTCAGCAGATTTTCTCATGTGAGATGGAAGAAATAGTAGGAAAACCTAGGAGGGCTGCAAATGCAGGACATTATTATCTGAACCTCCTGTAAATTTCCATGAAGAAAGCAGTGAAACTGAACAATAAAAGCCTCAACAGAAGCACTTCTGTTCAGATTTTTTCTGAACAGTTCAGAGTTCAGATTTTTCAAGTACCTAGCATGCTTCTACTTCCATAGATCCACCTATAAGGCAGTTTGTTCCTTATGTGTCTGATGCCAACTCTCCATCCTGTCCTCTAGGAGTAGGTCATGGCTGTAAAAGGCTGTAAAAAGATTTTTGGATATAGCAGCTTAGCAAAGCAATGCTGCCAACTGCCTTAACTAGACATGACATTAGATGTGTCACTTGCAACATTAATTTTTTAAAAATGCAAGCCAAGTGAGTTGGAATCTAATCAAATCTGGCACCAAAATGTGGGTGGGGAAGAGAGATTTTATCTTTTCCATCCTACTTTAATCCTGAAAAAGAATCCCTACTGCAAAATATGATAGGAAACCACATGGAATAGGTAGCAATGGGACCTTAAAAATTTATAACATGGAGGGTTGCATGGAGGGAAGAATTCTTCTTCCTGCATCGTGTGATTTCAGGCCAGCTCACCCCCTCCCAACCGTTTTTAATAATAATAATAATAATAATAATAATAATAATAATCCCTAAAGTTACTGCAAGTGAGACATCAGATGTAGGTAGGTCCTAAACGTACAATGGTAGATTGCATTCAGAATAAACCATTCTGTACTGAACAATATGTTACACTGAGTATCCTGTAATATTATTATTTCAGTCATAGTAAGGTCCCTTCCACTGTGAAAGGGATCTTAACACCAGAAATATTTAAAAATAAGTTTATATGCAAGAAAAAAACCAATTAACAAAAAGACAGTCATGTATGATCACCATGGATGTCAGAGGCTCCTAGAAACCAGAAGGTTTTTACAAGCACAGGAGTATATTTAAGATATTTTTAACATACACCTATCAGTGTAAAGCATGAATATGACAACTACAGGTTGGTCAATATATGTATCATACAGGTCAAATGGTGACTGTATTTTGGTGGCTAATCTGGATTTAATATACAGTAGCTATTAATGTTAATTAATTTACCAGTGTTCAGCAAGCCAAAAGAAAGTATCCTACTTTTTGTCTCATGTTATTTTTGTTTCTAAAAAAGTGATGTAGCTTAAAAAAATATTTAAATGAATAATGGCTGTGAAAAAAGAAATGTAGGTAAATCCCAGTCTTCCTTACTATGGTAAGATTATTGTTATTTATGTAAATCCTAGCAAAAAGTTCTACAACACTATCTTTCCATATAAATCAAGATGTGTCAATTTTAAGCAAATGTGTGCTCACTTTTGTCCTTTTGTTTTTGGTAATGCTTTCTATATTTCATTTACGATCTGTTCGCTTTTCTTCAAATGGTGCACACATATTTGCAAGTATTCCTTGTTTATATTTGGAGGCCGGATCACTGACTTCCTCTTTAGATGGTTGTCCCTTGGAAAAGAACTTGTGTTGCCAAAATAGTCCACCTTTTTCCTGCCAGATTTAATATTAATAGCCCCAGTAGAATGTTTTTGTCTGTCTGCACTGCAGAGTTTCTGTCTAGATACTAGTCTTCAGACCAAACATATTTGCCAAATTCTCTAGTGTTTAGTTGGATTAAAATCAACATTTAAAATATTTCCCATCCCCACCCCCACCAAGGCTGATAATGTACAAACATATTTTTTTAAAAGCTTCATATCAATATGTTAAACACAATTTAACATTTTAAATCAAGGTGGCTAGTAATATTAGTGCTTATTTTTAATAATAGTTAATGTACAGAAAAATACAGTTTCCTTTTTGCAAATTTTATTTGTTATGATCTCTTTTTGGTCTTTCTGCTTCTACCCTTATGCCACTTCACTCTGCTTGGGCTTGTTATATATTTTTCTTACTGTTCAGATATTATTGGTTTTTCTTGGTCTTTTATGATCCCGCCTAAAAAAGACTAAAAAATTGTTGTTTTGCCTTCAAATCATTTCCGATGCATGGTGATCCTAAAGCGAATCTATCTTGAGGTTTTCTTCTCAAGATTTGTTCAGGAGAGGTTTGCCATTGCCGTTCTCTGAGGCTGAGAGCATGTGACTTGCCCAAGGTCACCCAGTGGGTTTCATGGCAGAGCAGGGAATAGAAGCTGGTCTCCAGAGTCATCGTCCAATGCTCAAATCACTATGCCATGCTGGCTCTCCTATCTCTGGCCTTTTACAAGCCCCCTGCCCCTAAAAGACAAAACAGGACATAGCAAATCATCTACACGTGAAGATTTATAGTCATAGATGGGCAATGAAAATTTATTTATTTATTTATTTATTTAAAGCAGTGGTACTCAAACTTTTTACCCTTGAGAACCCCTTTAACATCTACAACAAATGTCTAGTGAATTGTGTCTAATGAATCTTGTGAATATGGCCAAAGTACAATAATCTCAGTTTGGTGATTTTGGCTTCTATGGAGAGTTCAGCTTTTACTTGCTTTTGGACTCATTTGTCTTTTTTTTGTGTGTCATTCAGCTGTTGTCTTTTTGGCATTTATTTGTCTTTTTTGTGGTTGTGAAAGTGATTTGTCTTCCTTTCCGATTTGCTCTCAGTATTTTTCTATTGGTCTTTTGTCTTTTAGAAAGTACATCCTGAGAAATGGAAGAAAATCATGGAAGTCCATGAAAGGAGAAGGGGACAGAGAAGAGGAGCTGTACAGCAGAGTGATGTCTCTCCAAGGAAGCAGTAGATACTGACCAGGGTCAGTATGATTGCTGAACTGTCTTTTTGTCTTAAATATTTCTGGCAGAATATTTTCTCTTGGTTGTTGTTTCTGAAAAATAGTACTTTATCAATCTTGCATGTAAGATACATACTTTTTTGTGGGATATTATTGATAAAGAATGGTTTGGGTCTGGCTTTTACTTCATATTTGTAGATACAGGTTTTGGTTTCTTGCATCCTTCCTCTCTCTTTCTATTTCTTTTTAACATTCATTCCGTTTTGGAGAAGTGACGTGAGAAACTGAGTTTTCCAGAATTCATGCAACTGTTTCCTTTCCTTTCCAGGCTCAAAGAAGGAATCGGTGGAGAGAGAAGGAGTTAAATAATGGATCAGATTAATACAAGCACCAGATTAGAATTAATAAAATTTAAATAAACTACCCCATTTTGACACAAATGTTATCAACATGGGTTGGGATGCAGTATATAACCTTTCACTCAAATTGAGTCCACTTTAACTGCCCTGGCTCAGTGCTAGGGAATCATGGGAATTGTATTTTTTTCTGAGATATTGAGCCTTCTCTCTCAGAGAGCGCTGGTGTCATAATAAACTACATTTTCCATGATTCCCTAGCACTGACTCAGGGCAGTTAAAGTGGACTCAATTTGCACTATTTCTGGCAGTCTGCTAAGTAGGAGAAGCTCTAAGAAACCTGGTTACTGAATTGTGAAGATGTATAATGGAATATACATCAGCAATAATGCTCAATGTTCTTTGGGGGGTGCATGATGTGCATTGTGGGCCTGATGCTCGTGAAGGACTATAGAGCATTAGTCCCTTTGCTAGCTCTGCTACATAGGTATGTAACAGCAGTCCCCTCCTGGATACAAACATTGTGCATCTTTACAATTCTATTTCCTGCAGACACAAGTCTAGTATGTGCAAGCAATGCACCAACATGATTCCAGCCATGCTTTCTAGTGGCAATTTCCTTCCCAACTTTCACATTCCCATCTCTGGTACTCAAACCCTAACAAGGGTACAGTCAACTAGGATACCATTAAGATGTTGTTGTTGTTAATTGCCTTCAAGGTGATCCTGACTCATGGCGACCTGGCAGATCATGAGACCCTATGGATAACAACAACAACAACAACAACAATTTATTTATATCCCGCCCCTCTGATAGGCCTCCACAGTTTTCCATTTTGTCCCCCATGGCTCTTGAGGCTGCTAAGCTTTCTCAGTCTTCATTGGATGGTTGTGAGGGATTTTTTTTTGTACTTGTGAACGCTTGTGTTCAGGTGTGGATGTAGTGCCCTCCTTCTCCCTCAGTACCTACGTCTTATTTAGCATTGACTTCCATTTAGCTCCGACCCTGTTGGCTCTCAACTATCCAAGTTCACTATTAGGGGGAAAGATGATGATTGGATTAAATATTTACTCAGAAACTAACTGCATATTACTGAATCAGGAAGTAACCAAGGGCATTTTTAAACCATGAATAGAGACAGCAAACTGTCAAATTGTCCCAATTTTGTATGGACAGCCCCTGTTAACCCCTGTGTCACCCCCCCTTTTCAGCTGCTTTTAAAGGGTCTCAGTTTTTTTCTTTTCCCTCCACTTTCCTAAGTCGCCCTTAGCTTACTTCAATTGCTGCAAACTGAGGTTAGCGTGTAAAAGTAGATTGCATTCAGTTAGTTCAGCGTGGATGAGAAGAGAGGACGGGTACAGTCATGTCCTTCCCTGCAGGATCAGGCAAAAGCAAACTGCTGCAGCTTCTTCTAGTTTGTGTGTTCTTCCTCATTAATAACTTTTGCCATCTTGGCCACAGTATGATGTTGCTTGCTACATGTGTCCTAGTTTTCATCTGTGAAATGTAGAGATTGGTGTTTTTTTGTACTTTGGCCACATCATGAGAAGCTATGACTTGTTTGAAAAGAGAATAATGTTGGGAAAGATTAAGAGTAGCAGAAAAAGAGGAAGACCACATGCCAGGTCTTTTAGGGGGGACAAGGCATGAGTCTGCAATACTTAAGCAGAGCAGTGGAAGACAGGGAATCTTAGAGATGTCTCATCCACAGGGTCACCATGAGTCAAGATAACCTTGAGGGCAGTTATGAACAACAACAAATGAGATTGGTTGTACGTGAGTTTCCTCTGTATATCGCTTTCTGGGAAATATGAGCAAGAAGGTGATATTGCATCAGTGTCTTGCTTGTAGGCTTCCCATAGGCAACAGTTTTGCCATGGTGCGAACTAGGTAGGCCTTCAGTCTGATCAAACAGGGATCTTCTGACATTCTTACCACATAGTTGTGTTAGTTTTTAGCTTGAGATGTGGGTGGGGATGAATTTTTTAGATTTTTTAGAATGGAGGAACTACCACTGATCTATGCTTTAGTTACATTGAACTTTCCAGCTAGATGGTGACTGGCAGTCAGAAGAAGAATGGTAATCAGGTAATTCCAAAATGCTCCATTTGCCGTTAGGTAACTTTCCAATTATGTAACTGAATCACACACACAAAAACCCCTCTCATCTTCTGGACTAAGCATTTCACAACAGGAGAGTTAAAATATTTATCTCTCTTTCTCTCTTGTTGTAGATTAGCATTGTTAACCCTCCTTTTTTTTTTCTTTTTGTCTAATCCTCCCCTTTTTCTGCATGCTGCTTCTGAGCAGTGCAATATTATTTTACCCAAGAGCTTGTTGAACACAGCTTGGTACCATTTTAATGGTCAGAGAGCATTTGTTCATTGATTTGAATGAGAGAACATATGCTCTGCTAGCTTTTGAAAGGCAAAGTGGTATAGCTTTGTACTGAAAATCAGAATCTTGGAGGACATAGTTATCGGGGCCTGGCTTTATTCCTCCACCCTTGAGAGTAATCTCGCTCTATCTGTATTTGAGACATAGATTTGATTGCCAAAGTAATAATGTATTCTTTCTGTTTATGGTTTTCAGTTTTTGACTTGGGTGGCCATGTGTCTTATTTTACAAAGGACATTCCTCTGTGTGAAAGACTGTCTAGGGGTCATTCAGACGTCTATTTTTTTAGTGTGCTGGTGTGAATCTTCTCACATATTCTGGGCTTGTTATTCACACTATGGAAATGCATCAATGTGTATCTCTGCAAGTTTGGTTGCTCACAGGTGCAAGCATTCAAATAAAGATTAAATCAAAGATGTGAATGCTTTCGGAACATGTTCAAGTCATGCAGAGTTTTATCCCACATCTATTCGGGTCTATTTGCATTGGTTATTCACACTACCAGCAATGCAGATCTTTAAAACAAAACAAAACTCGGGGGGAACCCCATATCTATTATCCTGGATTAGGTTTTTTTGGCAGCTCCCCCAAACTTAATGCACATCCTGTGCATTCGGGATGTGTGTGAACAACAGAGATTCAACCCAGATTCATCCTGAATTATTTGCACAGTGTGAATATCAGCAAAGTTATTAGAATGTGCCACCTTTAAGTGCCATGGCTTTATTCTGTGGAATCATGGGATCTGTAGTTTGGTGAGGTTTCTCAGAGAATTCTGGTATCTGTACAAACCACTTTATCTCTGCAGTGTGGAGATACACCCTTGGACTTAGTAGAGAGGACAGTTGCATGTTTTGTAGAGGTGGCTTGAAATGATATGCGCTAAATGTTGAAGCAGACCCTCATCATGACACTTCTCACAGACAGATCCCTCAGGAGAGTCCAAAAAAGCAGAGAGCTATATCAGTCTATATCAGCAACTATGTCTTATTAGAAACAGGACTTTTGCAAAGCCAATGGGTCTTAATA
>CM034706.1:28479901-28491350 GCA_020142125.1 Phrynosoma platyrhinos
CCCCCCTTTGTTAAGGAATAGCAGTGTAGTATAGTGGTAAAAACAGGGGTGAGGACCACGTCAAGGTGGAGTGCTGTATTCCACAGTCTTCCTGCAGCCCTATGTGAGATAAGTGATGACAGGTGGCATGGCTGATGATATTAAGGTGATCATTGGCCAAAGGTCCAAGTGTAGCATTTCCTGTTGTAGCTTCAGTTGGAAATCTGGCTTCATCTTTTTCCCAAGTGGGCAACTGGAAGAGTAACAAAGAGCCATCAGTCAGTGCTTGGAAACACCAAAAGAAAGTAGGCATTTTTGCTCCTCCTTCCTATTTACCATACAGGGAAGAAAGGAGATATAAAGAACTCACAACTGCCACTTGCTGATGCCAGATGAGATTTCCACATCACTTTCTCTTCTGATTGAGTAGCAAGGTGGCACATACAGTTGCCTCCCCCCATTTGCAGCTTTGATGGATTTGATTATTCACGGATTTGATTAATACCTTCTCTCTAGGGGCTCATTCCCACTATGATTTAAATTGATTTGCTGATTGATTTATATATGCCTCATTCACACTGGAAACGATTTCAGATCTGACTGCGTTCAGTTTGAATCATGGAGAATCGAAGGGAAGTGAGGTAAATGCAAAAGAATTGCTTTTTTGAAGACGGATCTTTTGGTGGTTCTTTTGAAAAGAATCAGTTTGCAACCGTGTTCAGCAAATGTGAATGATGTTCGTTCGGATCTCAATCGCATCACACTGGAGGGGAGGGATTATGGCAGAGGGGTGTAGCCCATGCAGCCCCTGGTTTGGAGGAAATCCACCATTTCTCCCCCTCAGTGCTTCCTCAGTGCTGTCTTTTGACTAGCATAGGTGCTTTTTATTTTTTATTTTAAACACTGCCAAGTGGTCCCTTTAAATCCAACTGGTCCTCATCCAGTTGTTTTTGCATTCCCCCCTGTAGTGCCATAATATTTCCCCCCTCAGCACCCCCTGCTGCTCTTTTTCCCCTCAGTGCCCCCCTGGAGCTTTCCAACACCCCCAGAGGAGTACTACTGCCCACTTTGGGGACCAATGAGCTAGAGTATTCCCAGTAGGTAACTTTCTAGCCTCTTTTTGAAGATGTCCAAAGAAAGAGACCTCACCTCTCTAGGCAATTTGTTCCATTGTCGAACAGTTCTTACTGTCAAGAACTTCCTCCTAATGTTCAATCAGAATCTATCCTCTTATAATTTAAAAACCATTAGAGCTGGTTCTGTCCTCCGGAGCAGCAGAGAACAAATCTGTGCCAGCTTCTGTATTCAAACTAAAGGCATGAATATAATCAATAATATCAAAATGTGATTCCAAAAGTCATGCCAATAAAAGTCAAAATTTGAAGAAGAAAAGACAAAAAATAAGTTATAGGTTATAAGACATTTTAAAAACCTGTCACAAAGTTATATAGATTTTTTTTCCAGCGGGCTCCTCAATTTCACAATATTAGATTTAGCTCCATAGCATTGAGAGCAGCATTTAGTTTACTTTAACTTATTGTTTTGTTTTTCTATTTAAAACCGACACCTCCAAACCTGCTATTTGCTTACAGGGAAGCAGTTTATAAATTTCTACAAATGCCTAGAGAAGTGTTCTCTTTAGAAATCCAGCATAAGCTCTGACAGACGTTGGCCACAGAGTCACACTGGAAGACCTGGAGATTCCTAGGGTGCATTCCCACTTGCATTTAAACTGCAAGTGGGAATGACACCAAGTTGCTGAATCAATTCAGGCCAATGTGTAGTTCCCCCATGGAAGTGAATTATTTCACTATTCCATGCATTTGTGTCTTTTTTGACATGATTGTCATTCCCACTAGATTTGCACAGCTACAAAATGCATGCTCAGTATTGATTGAGATCAACCCATCCTGTTTTTTTTTTAATGTCTATCATATTATGTGCATCTACATGTCATTGGTGATGCAACCACATGTCATTCCGGTGACACAATCACTCGTAGGTGTGGCCCCATGCATCTGCTGTTGCTATTTCCTTCCAGAGTAGCCAGGCGTCCTCACTGCCAAGGAGGACAAGGCACGGCAAAATGGAGGACCTGACCAAATGGAAGCTCAAAACCCTCATGGGAACATAAATCCCTGCTTCTTTGTCCTCTTCAAAATGAAGGGCATTTTTTTGGGAATGCGTCATCTGGGGGAAAAGTCAATGGCAGCAAAGCATAATAAAGAAGCCACAGTTGAGCTTCAAAAGCTTGCTTCATCTATTTTGTGCATTTTGTGGTTGGCCAATAAAGGTATCACTGGTTTGTTTGTTTTTTTAATTTATTTTGGATGTTATTGTGCTTTGCTCTATGAACTGGCCAGCTTGGCAACTCCTGGATATGATTCCTAGAGCAGGAGTCCCTCTTAGTTTCATAGCTGTTTGGGGGATTTTCTCTTTTCTTACCCTCCTAGAAATAGGGAAAAACCCCACCTTGGCTAAGTTCTCTTCCAAGTGGCTAGAATTCAGTGACATAGATTTAATTTGTAGTAGAGGAATAATTCAGTTCAACACTGCTTTAACTGCCATGGCTCAATGCTATGGAAATCTGGGATCTGTAGTTTTTAGTCTCTGTCAGGGAGCTCTGGTGTTACAACAAACTACAGATGCCAGAATTCCATAGCATTGAGCCATGGCAGTTAAAGCAGTGTCAAACTGCATTAATTCTGCAATACAGATTCAACCATAAGTCATGTTACTGTGGAATATCAGTATGCTAAGGGATCTTGTAGCACCTTTGAGACTAACTGTGTGAAAAAAGTTGTAGCATAAGCTTTTGTAGACTTCCATCAGAGGTTTTGTGGAAGAGACTTATGGCAGCCCTAGGTGCAAGAAACTTCTTTTGTATACCATTCTGGGACAAGGCAGGAGAAGGGGCAAGCTCGTCCTCCATTCCCCCTTGTGTTGGATACTGTCAGTGCTCTGGTGACTACTGGGTTTCCTGTTCCTTTCCCCCCTTTTATTCCTCTCTTTCTCCCTTTGCTGATTTTGACCTATAAAGCCCTATGCAGCTTGGGTCCAGGCTATTTGAAGGACTGTATCTCCCAGTATGAGCTTCCCAGAGTATTGAGACCATTGGTAGAGGCCCTTCTCTCTGTCCTACCATCCTCTCAGGTGCATCTGGTGGGAACAAGAGAGAGGGCCTTCTCAGTGGCTGCTCCCAAGCTCTGGAGCTCCCTCCCTAGAGAGGCCGGATTGGCTCCATTTTTTCTTTCTTTTTGATGGCAAATGAAAATGTTTTTATGCTGCCAGGCCTTCGCATATTTACATGGGTGCTGTTTTGTTTTTGTTTTAAAGAGTTTTAAATTTAAAATTTTTAATAATGTAATGTTTTTAATTGTTTGAATTGTTTAATTGTTTTTTAACCCTTTTATTTTTAATGTTTTATACTGTTTTAACTTGGACTGTTTTGTTAGCCACTTTGAGCCCCTGTACTGGGAGGAAGGAGGGATATAAATAAACAAAATAATAATGATAAATAGTTTGCCAGGAGAAACCTGGAGGAGGAGGAGGAGGAGGAGGAGGATGGCTGCAGGGACATTTCTTGACATGGGCTGCCAAGGGGGCCATGCAGCCCTTCCTTCCTTCGTCAGGTGGAAATCCTACTGAGCTTTCCCTCCTACCCACCGTCTTCTCCAGGCACCCTATTTGGGCAGCATTGTTCCTTCTATAGAGGGGCCTCCCTCTTACACTTTCCCAAGCCACCTCTCAGACTCACCTTCCTTCCCCAAATACAAACTTTGGGGCTCCAGGCTCCCTTTGGAACTTGAGCTGGCTAGCAGCAATTGTTGTTGTGTGCCTTCATGTTGTTTGACTCATGATGACCCTAAGAAGAACCTATCATGGGGTTTTCTTGAAGGTAATGGGGGTTTGCCATTACCTTCCCCTGAGGCTGGGAGAGTGTGACTTGCCCAGGGTCACCAAATGGGGTTGCATGGCAAGAAATATTTCATTTACTTCATTTGCAAAACTACCCAAAAGCAGCCATTTCCCTTGCTTAGAATGCTTTCTCTCTTCTCTGCCCCCCACAGTAGAACAGTGGACCTAATACCAAGAAATAGGCATGGGGGGCACTAGGGTTGTCACCCAAGAAGAAAGGGGGTGGTAGCCTGAAAAAGTTTGAGGACACTGTCTTGCTGGATTTTCTGCACTGAGTGAGTGGGGTGAGTGGGTGGGTGATGGATTCAATGGCCTGTGTTCCCTTCCAACGCTATAAATTTGATGATTTATGTATTTTGACTTATAAGCATTCTTATTTGTGCTCCTTTTTCTTGAGATTATAGATGCAAAACTGGATAAGGTTCCTTTAATAAGAATGCAAAAAAGAGGATTTCAACAGGTGTATCTTGCATAACAATCTCTACCTTTTGAAATCTGTTCTTCTTATTTGCACTGCCCTTATTTGCACCTGGCTATCCTGTTTCCCCTTTCCATATTCTTTTTCAGCAACCATCCTAACGTAGAATGGGTATGATGGAAAGCTTTCTAGTTGTTATTGTTAGAGAAATAAAAGGTGGAGAAACCCTCAGTCATTTACTATTAATCCTTCAGGGATCAACAAATAGATTTCAGTCTTCCTTCTATCCACCCATGCTATGTAGTATGTCTAATCTAGACCTATAAATTATGCCTTCATTATTCAAAATGTATGAAAAGGAACATTTCATACATTGTCCTTGAAAGAAAGATGAAGAGATTGAGGAGAATTCCCCCCTCCTGCTGTCATTAACATTTTTGAATAGTAGAATAACATTTTTAAAAGGATTTGGGTTTTTATGCCCACAGGCAGAAGAATGCAGAAATGTTTAAGGCAGCAAACCTCTACTCTTTATGTAATTGGATTATTGCCATGAAGTTCAACAGTACATTCCTTTTTATTTCTTCTGGCAATCAAAGATCTCAAGTCTGTTGGTGCTAGCTTATTATACCAAAAGTCCTTGTTGTGCTCGAATAATGTACTTTTGCATTGATGGAGGATATGTTGTTCATTTTTTGTTGCCATAGAGATGCAAAATCCCCTTCCTCCATCCACTGATGTGAAATGTGTGGGGAATTTCAGGCTTCATGCAGGAAGTAAAAGCACCAAGTGTGTGTAGTGTTTGTGTGTCAATGAAGGATTTCCCCCTCCCTTAGAAATTGTACCTTCAGAAGGATTTTCATCACGAGTGTAGTCCATCTTCCTCCATTCCTTCTGCATTTCTTAATGGAGATATTGTGTGTGTGTGTGTTTTAAAACCTGGATCATTTTTTTGAGGGGAAGAGTAAGTACCATTATTTAAGGTAAGGCTAAAGTCATACACATTTCAAAACAAAATAATCTATAATATGCAAACCTTTAAAAACAACAACAGAATAAACTAAAGAAAAATGTAAAGATCAGCAAAAGCACAAGAGCAAAAAAGCTTTAATATCAATATTTATATCCCAATACACAAGAAAGGAGATACAAAATAGCAATGGCAGCTTCATTTATATACCGCTTCAAACCTTGCTATACAGTCTCTAAGCCATTTACAACTGTAAGCTCATTGCTCCCAACAAGCTGGGTACTCATTTTAGCGACTCAGGAAGGATGCAAGCCTGAGTCAAGCCTGAGCCCTGGCTGATATTGAACTTGCAACCTTGTGGTTTGTGAGTGAGTGGCTGCAATACAGGCATTTAGCCACTGCTCCACCAGCAATTATAGGACCATAGCATTCATCTCACATGCAAGCAAAATTATGCTTAAAATTCTGCAACACAGAATCCAACCATACATGGAGAGAGAAATTCCAGAGGTTCAAGTGGGATTCAGGAAAGAAAGAGGCATCAGGGACTGCATCACAAACATATGGAGTGCACCAAATAATTCCAGGAAATAGCATATGTTTTGTTTTAAGATATACAACTGAACAAAGCATTCCACTGTATAGATCATGAAAAGCTGTGGAATGCACTCAAAGACATGGATGTGCCACTACATTTGATAGACCTGATGAGAAATCTGTGCCAAGGACAAGAGGCCACTGTCAGAACTGAATTCAGAGAAACAGAGTGGTTCCCAATAGGCAAAGAGGTAAGGCAAGGCTGCATTTTGCTACCCTACTTGTTCAATTTATATGCCAAAGACATCATAAGAAAAGCATAGCTAAAATCAGGAGGAGGGAAAGTGAAGATAGGAGGAAGGAACATCAACAACCTAAGATACATGGATGATACCATAATAATGACAGAAGACATCACAGACTTGGAAGGTCAAAGATGAAAGTGCAAAGGCAGGATTAATGCTGAACATAAAGAAAAGAAAAATTATGACCACAGAAGAGATACATAAATTCAATCTAGACAATGAGGAAATCAAAATAGTTAAAGAATTCCTTTACTTAAGATCAAATATTGACCAGAATACTGACTGCAGTCAAGAAATAAGAAGATTAGGAATGGGAAGGGTAGCTATGAAAGAACTAGAAAAGCTCCTGAAATGTAAAGATATATAATTGAGCACAAAAAATTAGAATCGTCCAAAACAATGTATTCCCCATCACTATGTATGGATGTGAGAGCTGGATAGTAAAGGAAGCAGACAGAAGAAAAATCAACTCATTTGAGATGTAGTGCTGGAGAAGAGTGCTTAGGATACTATGGACAGCCAAAAAGGCAAACAGATGTGTTTTGGAACAGATCAAGCCAGAGATATCCTTAGAAGCCAATATGATTAAATTGAGGCTGATATACTTTGGCCATATAATGAGAAGTATGGATCTCTGGAAAAGACAATAATGCTAGGAAAGGTAGAAGGTAGAAGAAGGAGAGGAAGACCACATGCCAGATGGATGGACTCAGTCATGGGGGACGAAGTAAAGAAGTGGAAGAGAGGAGTTCTTGGAGGTTTAAAATAAATGTTTTCTAAAAATACAAATTATTTCAAATTTTATACAATAAAGTTGTTCCAGATATAGTTGTATTGCAGAATAGGGCATCAGGTGTTTAATTTAAAACCCACTAACAATATTTATTGGTGTCAGTAATGTTGGCATCCTCTTAGATTTCGATATAAAAGGTACAGGATTTCTGTGGGAATAGCAAGATTCACAGGAAAGTCTGTTCTTGGAGATGTTTTAGATGATATTGTTGACAATGTATGTGTTTTAAGGACATTGACTACAATTGCTTAAGCAATCAACATAAACAGCTTAAAATGAGGATGAGCAGTTTATGCCCTCCAGATGTTTTTTTGGACTGCAATTCCAAAAACTGGGCTAGAGCTGATGGGCATTGAAGCAAAGAACATCTGGAGGGCTACAGTTGCTTATCCCTGTCCTAAACTATTTAGTACAAGAGAAGGCTGATCCCCTTCGACTCTCCCAAGTGGTAGTTCTGTTAAGAAACTGAATACTTTAAAGGTCTTGTCTTTTGTATATGAAAAGAACCTTTCCACATTAGAACCCTAAAGCACTGCTAAAATCATGTTTTTCCTCAATCAGATGGAAACAGTATTAAAGAAAAAGTTTCATCTAGCACTTAATATGACACCATGCCCGGCAGTATCCTTCCCTACAGCCAAGATGCTTCTGTCTCAGTTATAATCATCAAAGGTCCCTTCTAACATTAATTGTATGTTTTCTGTTGTGTACCTTCTCCCACATTGCTTCCTGAAGAGAGCACTGCTAAAAAGGCCATTCATTCTTCTCAAACGCTTTCTTTCGACTGTCCCTTTTCAAACCTGGCAAACTCTTGGTGTTCTTGAATACATCTCTTATCATCCTCAATCCTTGATCATGATGCCTGGGTCACAGATAGTACGGAAGGAGGTTTAAATCGTTCCCACCTGTCTGCCGGTCCAGATCTAGATCAGGATTTTGCAGGCTTCCTCTAGAACAGAGGTGGGCAAATTCAGTCCCAGGGCTGTATATGAACCTCATCCCTCTTTTTGTAGGCTTCGCCCATCTCCAAACTCCATGAACTATCCTTTTTCTGAACCCTCAAAAGATGAATTTCCTCTCATGGAAACCCTGAAGAGCATCCATTCATTCTGTAAATTGGTTACAATGCCTCCACTTCCCCATTTAATAGAATAATATCACTATTTCAAAACCAGAATTGGACTTCAAGCCACTTCTGGGCTGGGGGGGCATTTTTGGCAGTCCATACAGTCACTAAAGAGCATACGGACCCCTGCTCTTTTTTAAAAATGGATGCATAGCTGTATGGTAAATATGTACTGTATCATGTGCTTCGTATGCTCCAAATTTCACAGATGAAAACAGGGACACGTGTCAAAGAGTGTGCCCAGGCAGCACAAGGATAAATGCTATTAATGAGGAAGCACCCACAAAACTACTATTTTAAGCACTGAATTCCTGGACTTTATGTACTATGGTAAGAAAAGTCTGAAGAAAGATAAGAACCCAAATGAGCCTATTTGGAAGGGCAAGCGCCTACCGCTCCTCTCCTCTTCCTCCTGCTGAGTTGAATGCAAACTCTTTTTGCACTTTGCACTCCGTCTGTAGCATCTGAAGTAAGGTGATGATGAAGATGGAAATGGGAGGAGGAAAGAGAAACTGAGGCATTTTAAAAGCAGCTGAGAAAGTGGGATGACAGCAGATTCACTGGGATTGTCCCTCTTAAGCCAAGACAGTTGGAGAGTATGGTAGTTTGATTCATACGGGATTAGTTTTGTGAATCAAGTGTGTAGTTTGGCTAGTTTTTGCATATGTGTGTGTGTACACACATACCTCAGACTTTTATTCAGACTGACCCTCTTCATCATTGCAAGTAGCCAAAGTGTGAGAGAAACCTGTCTGTTTTCTGGCTTTTTACAAAAAATTGCACCTATGGAGGACAAGGCAGGCTGAGCAAACTCTAAGCTTTTCATGCTTAAGAGGACCCATAGAATTATCAGTTTATTGCATTTCTATGCATGCTGTTGTTATTCTTATGTGGTTGTTTAGGGACCCCTCATAAACTAAAACTCTAAATCAGGGACCGGCAACCTACGGCCCGGGGGCCGGTTAAGGCCCCGGGCCCCAGACTTACCAGCCCAGGCCAAAGGTTGCCGCCGCCGCGCGCCACCGCCACGCGCTGCCGTTGGGGCGCATATCGCAGCCGCCATTTTGGAAGTCAAAATGGCGGTCGCGACATGTTTGCACATGTGCAGTACTTTTGCACATGCGCAAACACGTCACGGCCGCCATTTTGACTTCCAAAATGGCGGCTGTGACATGTGCCGTGGCCGCGCGTGCTATGGTGGCGGCCACGTGCATGGGGGGGTCACGCACGGTGGAGGAGGGTGCGCGTGCACGCATGAACGTGCACGCCGCCATTCCCCCCCCCCTCGGTCCAGCCAAGACCTGGGTTATGGGAGACTGGCCCAGGTCTGAAAAAGGTTGCCTGTCCCTGCTCTAAATTATATTTTATTTGGCTTGTATGTAAATCGGGCACTGGGCCTTTGTTTGGAGGAAAGGAAATAATCTCTTTTGCTCTCTGAATAATCTCTAAAACATTACTTCAATTTGCTCACTCTTTGAAAATAGGAAATGCTAGCAGCTCCTTAGCAATTCCTGTTTGTTGCCATAATAGAGTTCACAGATAATGTGTTGAGGCTGTTTTTCAAGTAGGCGTTATCATCTGAAGAGTGAACAAATGAGTGTAATTATATCCATTCTGTTTCACAGCAACAGATATGAAAGGATGGCAACTTTTTCTGGACATAAAGTATTTAAATTTTGTTTCTTCTTCTTACTTATGCATTTCTTGGCCCTTACAGCCATTTACATGGTCATCCAAGAAATTCATGGGAGGTACCTTCTTGTCTAATGCTTCTGTTGTTATTGGTGAGTCATGTTTAAAATAAATAAATTAAGATGTAAGCTATAGGCTTCTATAATAATTATTTTTATATAGCATGATTGTGCCAGCAAATTATAATGTATGCTCTCACATTTATTTGGGCTTATACCTAACTCTGAGAGCATCTTGGAGAAATGGGATTTTGAGAAATCATGGAGAATGAATGAGGTGCCAGAGGAGTAGAGAAGAACAAACATTGTCCCTCTCTTCAAAAAAGGCAAAAGAGCAGATCAAGGAAACTACATACCAGTCAGCCTGACCATAAAATCAGGAAAAATATCAGAATGGATTATACAGGAGTCTGTCTGCAAGAATCTTGATGACATTGTAGTGATTAGTAGGAGCCAGCATATGCTTGTCATGAACTAATCCTGTCAAACTAACCTCATATCTTTTTTTAAAAACGGAGTCACTAGTTTAGTAGATAGCAGGAATGCAGTGGATGGCATTTATCTAGATTTTAGCAAAGCATTTGATAAGCTCCCTCCCCCAATATTTTGATTATAGAAATATAGAATAGATGAGAAAACCACCAGATGACTCCATAATTGGTTGGAAAATGGTGCTGAAAGAGTTGATATGAGTGGCTGTTCTTCAGACTGGAAAGAGGTCTCAAGGGGAGTGCCACAGAGTTCTGTGGGTGCCCCTCCACTCATTGCACCTAAAGACATGGACTTGATATGAATCTTATGGCCCATCTGGACAGACTGGAAAAAGCAGAAAGTCATTGGTTTTGCTCCTGTCCTTTTCTATTGTTGTTGTTGTTATTGGATATCTACATGATGTTTTCCCCATTCTGAGGTATTCTCAAGGAACCACTAGCACTTACAAAGACTTTTTATTCCCATTCTCCTGGTCATTTTAAATTAAACCAGTATTTCCTGAAATGAAATGTACCTCTCCAGAGCAGTGTGTATCAGTTATCCTGTAGCTAGCTAAGTTGGCCACCTCCAAGAAGCATAGCAACTGTTTCCAGGACAGCAGATTCAACAGAGATCAAGCAAGGGAAAGTGGAATGCCAGCAATGAAAGAAAATGATCCCAGTGCTTAACTAGTGTAGGTTCTTCTTGTTATTGTGTCTTTTCAAATAGTTTCTGACTTATGATGATCCTAATGTGAACCAGGGATGCAGTGGCTCAAGTGGTTAAGACGCTGACTCTGCTGATTGCAAGATCGGCAAGTTGGCAGTTCGAGGCCCAGGTGCTGCATGATGGGGTGAGCTCCTATCACTAGTCCCAGCTTCTGCCAAACTAGCAGTTCGAAAGCATGCAAATGCAAGTAGATAAATAGGTACCACTTCAGTGGGAAGGTAAACAGAGTTCTGTGCAGTCATGCTGGCCACATGATTACAGAGTAGTCTCTGACAATGCTGGCTCTTTGGCTTAGTAACGGAAATGAGCACCGCCCCCTATGATCAGACACGACTTGACAACCTTGTTAACAGGGAATACCTTTACTTCTTTAAATTGAACCTTAGTGAAAGGTGAAATGGAGATTTCTTGACAAGACTTGTTCAGAGAAGGTTTTCTATTGCCTTCCCCTGAGATTGAGAGCTTGTGATTTGCCCAAGCTCACAAAGTGGGTTTCCATGGTTGAGTGGAGA
>CM034706.1:28500956-28527068 GCA_020142125.1 Phrynosoma platyrhinos
ATGCACTTAGGGACCAATGATGACACTGACAAAATGTCATTAATATACTGTATAAGTTCCAGGTGATAATTATTACTTTACGATACCCCCTCATATTTCCAAAGAGTTTCCTGATTTAGTGACAAGTGTCTCCCTGTAGTCATCTCATCCTGTGGCTTGCCCTAGCGCACATGCAATTACATTGAAGGTGCTAGTATGTCTGGGTAGGGTTCATGGCATCATTGTACAGATTGCAGCCTCTTCTTCTTTGGTATATAAAATATGAATCAATTAGAATAGAAACTCTTCTATTTGCTCCATTCTTTTTTGCTTTTTTCCCTTTGGTAGTGAAGGGACATATTGATTTCCACTGGCAGCTCTTACTTGTCACTTTTATCTATGGGGACATTTAAAAATATCTTTTGGATGTGGACCAGGAAATTATTTATCCAGATCTTGAGATGATCTATAAATATCAGCTCATTCCAAATAACTTTCTGTTTCTTCACATTCTTCCTTCAAAATGTGATTCTTTGGGACAAAACTCCCCAAATCCCCCCACTCAGCACTTTAGATAGCTTCTTTAAAGTTCAGACTCAAATCCAGAGCAAATTTACTATTCCATTGTCATTGGGTTCTCTTGTTGTTGCGGGCATGGAGGTTGCTGGGCCAATGTGATCAAAATTGCAGAGGAGAGTAAGTGGCCCTTGTAATACAGAATTAACCAGACAGGAGCTTTAATGCATTTTTGTGCTTCAAAGGCCACAATGTTATTGTGTTTTGTGGACAGGTGTATGTGAGTGCATGCCTGTGCGTATATTGATATATTCATGCCACAAACTTTAATCTCGGCTTGGCTTCTGATATGGGCTGTAGAAATGTTGGTGTAATAGCATTCTGTTGCTGAAATGTGAAGAAGATAAAGTTAGCCTATTTAGTCTGCAGCTGTTGAAGGAAGGAGGTAGATTACTTTTTCATAGCCATGATATTGCTTAAAAGGCTCCAGCAGTTTCTCTAGTGAGTTTTTGTTAGATGAGCTGCATGTTTCTTTATGTATTGGGGATGACTGCAGCCATGGCAAATTATAGTTGGCTCAGAGCTGTGTGAAACAGAACATTGAAATGGAAATAATCTGTAAGTGGAAAAATAATTTGCTAGGGAGGAAAAGGCCATCAGATTCTGGATTGTATGAGAAGATAGAAAAGATCTAAATGCAGGAGGACAGGGCTTCTGCATAGCAATTCAGTTGGATGTATTCAGAGACTGAGCTGAGATAGCCAGACTTTATAATGACAAGTAAATAAATAAACCTATTACATACTTGTTGTTGTTGTTGTGTGCCTTCATGTCATTCCCAATTTATGGCAACCCTAAGGCACCTATCACAGGGTTTTCTTCGCAAGTTTCTTTAGAGGAAGTTTGTCATTGCCATCCTCTGAGGTTGAGAGCATGTGACTTGCCTATGGTCACCCAATGGGTTTCCATGGGTGAATGGGGATTCGAATCCTGTTCTCCAGAGTCCACTGGTCAAACCACTACATCACACTGGCTCTTTTATGTACTACAGTATTGGAAACCTCAGAAATTAAGGCTATCCAAGTAATAGTGAAATGTAAACATAGAGTGTGTTTAATTGTAAACACACTTTACAATTATAATATTATGATTCCACATTAATTGCTGTGGTTCCATCCCATGGGAACCCTGGGGTTTGAAATTTCGTGAGGAACTAGCATGATGTGTCTGAGAATTTGAACTATCCCTTCTTAAACTACCAATCCCAGGATTCCATAGACCAGAATTTGGCAGTTAGAGTAGAATCATAATGCTATAATTCTGTAGTGTGGATGGGCTGTAGAAATAATAAAAGGATGTGGTTGTTTCTTGTGTATCTTCTAAGTGCTTTCATTCAGTTGCTTAAGGAAGGGGCAAGGGGTGGAAGGGAAGAGGGGAAATGAGCAGACGGAGGTGATGGCAGTAATAATGGGAATAATAGCAGCGTTCCTCCGGCCTCAGGCAGCTTTAGAACTCAGGCTGCCTCGGGTAACCTTTCGTCAATAATCCAACCCACAACCAACTTTCTCCAATGGACAAGTTCACCTGTTTGTCCTGTGCTGGCTGCATCCACATTGTAGAAATAATTCAGTTTGACCCCACTTTAACTGCCATGGCTCAGTGCTCTGGAATCCTAGGGTTTGTAGTTTGTTGTGGCACCAGAGAAGGATAAATGTATTGGAAAACTACAGTTCCTAGAATTCCATAGCACTGAGCCATGGTAGTTACAATGGTGTCAAACTGGATTATTTCGACAGTGTGGATGCAGCCTGTTGTCAATCTTTTCTCCACATTTTCTTCTGCTCCAAGATGCTGCTTTCCTATGTCTCAGAAGAAACCTGGTTGTTGGTGCAGTTTTCAAAAGCTGCAACCATGGAAGAGACTGAAATAATGATGGCTCTCAGAATCCCCTAACTACCTTGGCTATTAGAATCAGTATGCAGAGAGATCTTGTAGCACCTTTAAGACTTACTGAAAGAAAGAAGTTGGCAGAATGAGCTTTCCTAGACTTAACACTCCACCAAATGCATCTAGACTTAAATCTATAAAAGCTCAACTTCTTTCTTTCAGTTGGTCTCAAAGCTGCTACAAGATCTCTCTACTCCTTGGCTATGGTAATAACTTCTGGAAACTATAGTTAAAAAACAAAAACCTAACTTCCTCAAACTCTCATTGTTCATCTCTAAAATGAGAATTGGAAGAATTATTCTGAGAGTCAACAAGTGCAGCATGTACTCATATATCTTCTTTGAAAATTAATGGGTTTTAAATGGTTTTAATTTTGACTCAGGGTTTGTGAAGCATTTTACAAAACACAGAAAACAAAATAGCACTGGCCCTATATTCCAGTATAGCCAATGCTGCCTTGGTCTTCTGTTGTTTCCCCTTTAAAAAGAATTTGTTCAATGATTCAATTACTGGAATATATCATCTCCTCATGTCTTTGTTATGCCACAGTGATTATATTTTTATAGGCACAGTTAATGGGGTTGAAAGCACACTGAACATTTTCAGCTCCACAATGTCCACAAACTTAAGAAATAAATTAACAGCCTTTGCAATTAGAAAGTTACTTTTAAGAAGATTGAGTACAGTCAGCCCTCCATTTCCACAGGTTCTGCATCGACAGAGTCAATAAACCATGGCTTGAAAATATTCATGAAATAACCAAAAAGCAAAAAGCTAACCTTGCTGTTTGCCATTTTATATAGGGGACAGCATTGTACTAGGCCATTGTATATAATCAAACTTGAGCATCCATGGATTTTTGTACCCACAAATCCCAAATCCCAACAGATACTGAGGGCCCACTGTAATAATATGCTGGTACATTATCCCACCACTGCTCAGCTCACTGTCATTTTATTTATTGCTCTTAAAAATATCCTTAGCTCTGCTTCCAGGGTTAGTTTGACTGCCTAAGGCAGGATTCCAAAACCCGGTGCCCCCCATTTGTGTTGGGCCACATTTCCCATAACGTCCAGGTTGTTTCAAGAATATCAGGATGTAAACAACTGGCCCAAGAGTGCAACAATTCAGTTGCTACCAATGAAGCAGAATGCAATGACTTGAAATGCACACTTTCCAGGATACATTGTAGGATCTGAGAATTGCAATTCACTATCTCCTGCAACATTGCAAGGAGCCCATGGGGCATTTCTTACTTGTGGCTTCAGCTGTGATCACTCAAACTAGACATTAAAAGGCATGCCTAGCAATTAATCCATTTCCCCTCCCACGGCAGGATTTATTTGAGAGAAAATGCCATATGTCAGCCAACAGACTTCCAAATTAAGCCTACAGTTCCCTTCCAACAACCAATGCAAAACAAAGCATGCTAAATACCAGATAGGAAAATCACATACTATGACAAACAGGTGTCTTTCACCATGTGGAGGAGCACTTTTGCAAAAAAATGAGACTTGGGCTGCATCCGCACTGCAGAAATAATTCAATCTGACACCACTTTAACTGCCATGGCTCAGTGCTATGAAATTTTGGGAAGTACAGTTGGTTGTGGCACCAGAGCTCTCTGGCAGAGAAAGCTAAATGTCTCACAAAATTACATATCCCAGAATTCACACTTAAAGTGGTGTCAAACTGGATCATTTCTGCAGTGTGGACACAGCCTTTGTCTAGTTTGGCAAAAGGACTCATTGGTCTTGGGTGATCCAAGACCCAGCGGCATTAATGATCTTTCTAGAAGACAGTGATTCAAGACCAACTGTTTTCCAGTTGTCTTCCCTTACAAAGCTGTAAACAGCTGTCAGAGATGAGCCAATAGTCAGATCAGAGATGCAGAGCTGAGGGATTAAATCAAAACTGAAAATCACAAAAGAACATAGAACCAGTTCAACCAAGGCCCAAGCCAGACAGGTAACTTGTCATACCCTTTTCTTACTAGAAGAATCCAGTGACCCACCTGGGTGGACAGCTCTCATGCAGAGCTAGAGATTTAGTAGATTTGCACATTGCTGGCTTTACCCTTAACCACTTTTGACAGGTATAATCTTTTTTCTCCAGGCTCCACTGAATAGAAAGAATTGCCTTTATATGTCATATTTTAAGTACTGGACGCACTTTTCCTACAGGTTTCCCCACAGTCATTCTTTCAATCAGAGTACAAAATGGGAATACAGACCTACGTCTTTTCAAGTAGGACCTACAGTGTTTCTACTTTGGGCATTGCTTATAACATACCATGTTAGATAAGCTGCTATTTTTATTGCTATCTCCCATCAAATGAAATAAAAGTGTGTCCCCTCCAACATTTACAGGTGAAAACCAGGACATGCAACCAAGAAATATTGGAGTAGGGTCAAATTAGCAAAGGTTATTAATGGGGAAGATCACACAGGCTAGGAGAGGTTACATCAATTTGCTTTTGCCTGAGTCTACTGGGAAGGGCAGGTGAGTTTTAGCATAAAAAACAGTTTCTAGAAAACTATGTTTCTGTGCATGACTGTGGTGTGGTTTTTTTTTTTTTTTGCATCAAAAACTGCATCTTCCAAAACAATTCTGCACAGTCTTGTGCTGAAATCAGCAGTCTTGCTCTACAAAACCATATGGCTATTTTTATTTTTGTGCAGGATTTCTGGGTTTTGTGGAAGGTTTTGTTTTAAGATTTTTGCTGTTCAAGATTGCTGTTTTCGCACAGAGAATGGCAGCTTGCGAAAAACCCCACATGTGGCTGCCTGAAAACAATTTTGTGTGGGTGTGCAACAGCCCACAATTCCCGCAGAAAGAACCATGTGTATTTCTGCATAGAATAATTTCCTGAAATACTCTGGGCAAAACATTCTGGGCAACCATTGTGCAAAATTCTCAGCAATGTATTTTCAAGAATGTATTCTTCTTCTTGAATGGGTTTCCCAAGCATCAAGAAACCAATTTTTCAGTGAAGAAGACCAAAACAAAACAACACACACCACCACCACCAAAATGGCATATATTCTTTCCATCCATTTTACAGTAAGAGATCTCTCGCACACAAACATATCCAGAGAAATATTATTCAACTTTTAAATTAAAATGAAAATAGCTGTATATCATAGAACCACTGAGCAAAATATAGTCAAATAAGTACTCAGCTAGGCACACCATGGCCTAACTTTATGATTTGTGAAAGTACCTAAGAGTACAGAAGCTGCTGAAAACACATATTTTAAAAGTATGTGAACATTAGCATACTTTCTGTTCTTTGCTTTCATGTTAAATTTCCACTTTGATTTTTAAAATGTATTTTGCACCATTTTATGAATCATAGAGCAGAACAATTTCCTTTTTAATATTCCCAAAGCATTTCCTCAAATTAATTAGACTGACACAGCAAGGTAAGTGTCTTGCTTTCAAAGCTTCAAGATATCAGATGATGTGAACAGTTGAATGAAATCTGTGAGGAAGTGGCAAGGTATACAGGCCAAGTTAGGGCCAAAGACAGGGAAAAGTAGTCTTTTGAACTACAACTTGCAGAACAATCCAGGAAGTATAAGCAATGTGTCCCATTTGCAGTCCAGGCACAAGCACATTGTCCAGGAGCCCAGTTTGCTGGGAGATGTAATCTATAGTTTGAAAGTAATAATTTGGGGTGTGCCTTTCTGGAGAACTGAGGAGTTTTTAATCATGCAAACCATACAGTAATTATTTTTGAAATATATTTTACAACTGCTTCTAGTTTGAAATGTGGTGCTGCAGAAGAGTTATACAGATAGTGTGGATTGCTAAAAAGTCAAATACCTGGGCCCTAGAGCAGATCACCCAAGAACTGTACAACTGTCTTTGTGCATCCAGGGATGAAGAAGCAACATCTGCCTTTGTTTATAGAGGAAGATGGCTGCTTCTTTTTCTCTCCTGCTCTGGGTGTGCAAAACACCCTTGCTGTCAATCTTTGGATGGGGTAGAGCTGCACCTAGATATCTGGCTAACTTGATGCATCTGAGGGAGAAAGAAACCAATGTTCTCAGAGCATTAGCATGGTCTGCTGCCTGTGGTCTTCTTGGATCTTGACCCATGGCTAAATTCAATTATTAGTCTCTAGTAGAATAGACCTACTGAATCAATGAGATTGATAAGTGTTGACACAGCTGTGAATTTGAAGGCTTTCACAGCCAGCATCCATAGGTTTTTGTGGGTTTTTCAGGCTATGAGGCTGTGTTCTAGAAGAATGTATTCCTGACGTTTCACCTGCATCTGTGGCTGGCATTTTCAGAGTATGCTGGCATGGAGGTGTTTAGGATATATATACTGTGCGACCCTTGGTTGAAAGGACCATTAATTAAACAGACACTAATCCTCCTCATATATCCCCCACCCTGAGGGCTTGCCTCAACAGAACAATACACAGATTTACATGCTAATCCTTTCAACAAAGGGTCACACAATATATATACCCCACACACCTCCATGCCAGCCACAGATGCAGATGAAACGTCAGGAATACATTCATCTAGAACATGGCCTCACAGCCCGAAAAACCCACAAAAAGACTTACACAACTACTTCTTTGAAAGCTAGTGCAAGGTTTCAGTTCCCTGGAACTGTAGGGTTTCACAAGAAGTCCATAAGAGCTCATGACAGGGGACAGAGAGAGAGAGTGAGAGAGAATATTTTTATGGAGGAGTTTTCTGTGACCTGAAAATTATTTCAAGGCTTCCTCCAGGATAAAAAGGTTGAGAAAGGCTGATCTAGTGGAGTCATGAGAGAGGGCCTTTTCAGTGGCTGCTCCTAGACTGTGGAATGCCCTTCCCAGGCTGCTTCCGCACTGCAGAAATAATCCAATTTGACACCACTTTAACTTCCAGGGCTCAATGCTATGGAATTCTGGGAATTGTACTTTGTTGTGGCACCAGACCTTTCAGACAGAAAAGGCTAAATGTTCCACAAAACTACAATTCTCAGAATTTCATAGCATTGAGCCATGTTAATTAAAGTGGTTTTAATTAACCTGGATTGTTTCTGAAGATTATTTCTAGGGAGATAGTGATCATTTTCATTGTCTTTCCAACAGAATATAAAAAAAATTTATTATACAAACTTGCAAAAACTAACTCTGCATAAATGGAAGTGATGGACCTGAAGTGGTTCCATGCTCTGTTTTTTTTTAATGAATGTATAAGTGGTGTTTGAATTGATGTTTTAAATTAACATGCAATTTCATATTTGTCATATTTATCCTGAGATGTTTTTCAATATGTGGTAAGCAGTTTCATATCCTAGACTTTGTAGAAAGACAAGGATAAAATGCTGTTTTTACCTCCTTGTTGAAGGAAGCATGAATAATAGCTGAATAAGTAAAATTTGGGAGTGTTACTGTAGCCTTTAATCTACATGTTCTTTCTGTGACAGGAACGTATCGGACAGCATTTCTTCCCCAAGGCAAAGTAGATCATTGTTTGTGCTTTGGTGCTCCTTGTTTATCTATGAAATTTGTTAGATGCAAACGTGTTGCTCTTCACAGCAGAGAAATCCTGTGCTATTATATAGGGCTCAGTTAATTCTTTGTCTGCCTTTTGCCTTTAGCAGCTGAGCAGTGAAGTCCCTTAGAGTTAGCTGCGTGTGGTGTGATGCATTGCTGTTGGACAATTGTGGTCTCCTTTGTCCATTTTTCAAGCTGTCAGGTCCTTGTCTTTTGGGTTCTGTTTTGCTCTTTGAGTTTCTATTGTGGCTCAGTTGCCACTCAAGATTCAACCAGCCCAGTTGTGCATATGGTGTTTACATAAGGCCAAAGAAAACCCTACATTGTTAATATTCAGGAGGACTTGACAGGTCCCTTTGTACAACCAAGACTTAAACATTGCATTGTCTTTGCTGAACTGTTGCATTTTTGCAGTGAACTTCTGATTTTTTTTTTTTTTGCCAAGTGTGAAATTTGATTCTGTCTGCTTTCAGAGCTGCATTTTTCTTTTCTTTTCTGTGGCTTTCAGATCTCAAGCTGATTTTTGCATTCTGATCAATTGATTGTGTCTGGATTGGAAAACCAGTTTGAGAAATTGACTTTTTAGATGTCTCTGAAATGGAGTCTTGAAATGTTCCATTGTATCCTTTCTGGGAATCAAGCTCATTGATTCTGCTTCATTGAAGATGCATATAGAATGAATATGGTTGGTTATATTTTCCTAGTAGTGTGAAACTGTAGGGCAGATCTGTTTGTGTAGATGGGCTGAAAGTATAAAAAGTTCAAAAAGATAGCTAAAACATTTTTAAGCTCCACACTGCAATTTTATAGCCAAAATAGTTTTAAAATCGTATCACAGATAAACTCTATGAATCAACTACTGCTCTTACACTTGTAGCCTCTTCCCACATTCAGCTCTCTTAAAAACAATGGCCAGTATTCTACATCAGCAACTATATTTCCTGGTCTGACATCCCCCCCCCCCACATGATGGAAACATCATTCACTCATGTTCCAACCTCCTCACAGGGATAATATATGTGGATCTATTTTGCCCTCATCCCCCCTCTGAGTGGCCATTCTGTTACATGAAGTTGTTATTGTTGTTATTTTACTTAGTTATATGTTTGATTTTAAATTTAATTAGTTTAATTCTATTTTAAGGGGTGAGGGTTGTGGGTGGGGGGTTGTGGGAATTGGGAATGTTTTAATTGCTGTATCTTAACTTGCTGTAAGCCGCCCCGATTGCTTTGCAGAGCGGCGGGTTATAAATAAAATTTTATTATTATTATTATTATAGAATGGACCTCCTTCTCCCCATAGAGCTGATGTCTTGTAAAGCAGGGTTTTTTTGGGGGGGGGGTATTATAGATGTGGCAGTTTTGTCACATTTGTGATGAAGAGCCTTTTCACATCAGAAAACAAAGTGGAGCCGGAGCTGGAATGTAGTGGCTTTCTCCATGCATTACCACATGATTTTGTAGTGCTCCCCTCAGGAGACAGTTGTAAAAATGCATCTTTTTCCCAGCTGCTAAAATCAGTTTGACAAAAGTCAACCATTTGACAAAAGACAATTTTTACAACTGTGTCCCACGGGATGAGAACCTAAGCACTACGGCGTCATGTGGTAAAGCACAGAGAAAGACACTACTCTCCAGCTCTGTTTCCGCTTTGTTTTCTCATATAACAGGGTTCGAAATAGGGATCATGAATACAGAACAGCTACAAATCTAGCTAACTGTTCTGCAGTTCTGCATACACAATTGCTACTTAGTCATGATTGTGATATTATTGTTATGATTGTAACTCCCACCAATCCACTTCACTGGGCACTGGGCATTGGCTGCATGAGGAAGAAGTTCATTCCACCAGCAATTGAAGCATGGATGAATGACATTTCCATCAGGTTTGGTGTAGTTGCACCAAAAGAAGTCACTAGTTAAGTGTACTTCACAAAGGGGCAGAAAGATGGTCCTTTAAAGCCATCATCTGGGCAGCTTGGGAGTTCAGCATTTATATGCTGCACATTCCCAAGCTAGTTAGAAGTCAGGCAGCTACCCAGACGTGGGTGGTCTCAAGATGCTGTGGTGGTGTGGTGTTTTCAAGCCGCAAACCACTGGAGCATCTTGAAACTGGCTTTGGACTGTGGTACTTTTCCACTCCTTTTGGGTTCAAGGCAGATTGGGGCCACAGCGTGTGTTTGTCGTGGCCTCAATCCATCTTCAGTGGGGGCTGCTTCAAGCCGTCCCTTCTTGCCAGTCTGTTCTGGCCCCTAGCCACTGATGTAGAATATTGGACATTGCTTTTAGCCTCCAATATCAGGTTCAGGAGACAGAATAATCTTACATCCTTGGTCTGAAAACTTGTTATTTGTTAATACATAGGTATGTAGGAAGCTACCTTATATTGAGTCAAGCCCTAGTCCATCTAGCTCAGTATTGTCTACACTGACTGGCAGTGTGTCACTGGAATTTCAGGCAAAGGGCTTCATTCTCTAACTTTAGGTCACATGTAAGGGACAAAAGCAGGACCCTCAGTATATAAAGCATGTATCTTGCCATGCAGGTATAGTCTTCTCTAAACCAAGTGGACCTGATGTCTGTCCACCTCTGCTCTACAGAAACTGAGAGTGGCCCTCCAGGGTTTCAAAAGGATTTCCCCCCAGCTTTGATAGTGGGAACAGGAACCTTCTCCATGAAATGTATTACACTAATAGCACTGAACTACTATGAGGCATTATTATTGATATAGCTATATTTCATACTTTGTGAGTAACCTTTCATATGTGGAATGTAGCAAAGAGGGAAACAAAAGAAGAGGGGTGTAAAAACAAAGTTTTCCCCCTCCTTGTTCATTGTGAATTGCCCTCTGAAACTGCTGTTTTCTTCATCTTCATGTCTATAAATAGCCTGTATATAAACTTAGCAGAACTGCTGCATTTACGTACATTATCCATTACTGCTACAGGAATGTAAGCGGGGGGGGGGGGGGGGGGGGGGGGGGGGGGGGGCTTGTCTTCCAAAATAGACCAGTTCAGAAATCCCCAAGAAAAATACAAATCAAAGGCTTGACAAGTTCTTGTAGTTGTTGCTGTTTGGGAAATTGTTCTCTTGGCAGGGTGACCTTAGCTATGGAATTCATTGAATGCTTATAGCTCTCAGTTAATTACCAGCTCTAGATGGAGTTTCCTTGACAAGCAATGACTTTTATGGCTTTAAATAATTGATCTAAGAAATTGCACAGCCTGATATTTAGGCTCCACATCTATTGTTTGCCTGAATATTAGGAAGGACTTTTAAAAAATGCGTACTAAGAAATTTCATCAAATACAGAAATTTCACCACAAAACTTGTAAGATTGAGATGTGAATTTAAAAGAGGGATGGGGAGCTATAGAAGGCCACACATACTCCATTTTCACACATGCCCAGACCTTGGTAACTGTACCTTCCCTCTTTTAACAAAACCAGATGCTACTGTAAGGTCACTTCCAGTTTTTTGGAGGGGAAAGGCTATTGGGGACCTAAAACAGTCTTCCCCAGATAGTTTTTAAATGATCAGTTGTGCCACATGGAACCTTCTGGGGACGTAACTGCCCATTTTATTTTCAATTTGGAGGGCTTGGGAGGGCACTGGAAGACTATACTTTGGGTTTAGGAGAGTCACATGTGGCCTGATGGATGCCCAGTTTAAAAGATTTTTCTGACTGGTATGCTTTGATTTACAAATGTAGCTGGACAGTGGCCACTAAGGGCCTTTGCAGACTGCTAGAAATAGTGCAAATTGAGTCCACTTTAAGAGTTAGGGTTAGGGTTAGGGAGTCATGGGAACTGTATTTTATTGTGGCACCAGAGCTCTCTGACAGAGAAGGCTCAATGTCTCAGGAAAAAAAATCCCATGATTCCCTAGCACTAACCCTAACCCTTAAAGTGGACTCAATTTGCACTATTTCTGGCAGTCTGCAAAGGCCCTAAATCTCTTTTTCCAAGAAGGAAGAAGGAATTGGCAGGTATCCATGATGGCAAAACATTATTGCCAATACATTTCATTTGGAAGCATCCTTTGTAGAGTGGTATTATGGGGCTAATTATATGGCATGAGTTTCATTCTGGTAGTGTCAGAATCTTAAATAGCATCAGAAATAACCTGGAAAAAATAGTTTTCCCCACCACAAAAAAAATGGTGCAGGCCAACACTCTTCAGCACACTTTAATTCAGAACCAACAATATGCATGTGTGAAGTGAAATACTAGGTCAGACAAGCCTTGCATAAGTAAACATTCTGAATCTTTTAGGAACTACTTGAAGGCATTGTACATAATCTATCCAGGGATGAGGGACTTCTGGTAGCATGGCGGGCACAATGGTCACCACTCTAAAACGCTCTGAGTGGTGATTGCTTGTTGCAGGGACTAGTTCTGTCTTTGGGAATTGCAAAGCAGAAAAAGATGTCCCCACCAATGATCATACCTGGATTTTGCCCAGCGTGTCCAGAGAAAGGCAAGATTAAAATAGAAAAAAACCAGAAGCTATATCGAGTACAGCGCCACCATTGCTTCTTTTATCTACCAGGAATCAAGCATCTTGAAAGAAAACTTGAACACTACTAAGAAAGGTCCTTTCTACAATAAGGACTTTGCTATACAAGTTAGTTATATTAATTGCAATTGAGTACTTGAACAGTTGAACCTTGGACTTTTTAAATAAGGAAAGAACTCACATGGAATGGATTGAAATGGGACTGAGAAATTGAGTAACAGTAAATACAAAGTATATACAAAGTGACACAAAGATATTTGGGCGTACTATTCAAAGATTGGACTACTAAATTTATGAATACAAAGTATATTAATCATTATACTAAACATTTCACAGCTGAATAATTAAGAACAAAAACTGAAATCAATATTATTAGAAATAAAGCTCAAGGGATTGTCCAAAACAGTGGGTGGAGGACAGTAACAGAGGAGGACGATAAAAAAATTAGAGAGACTTAAAAAGACAATTTAAAGAAATTTGAAGATGGATGTTTGAGATGGACTATGAATAAAGAAATATTTAGGTATACACGAATAAATAAGGGGTGATGATTTGGAGAAAAAAAATTATTTAAAGATTTAGAGGATCAAAGAGTAAAGACTGATATTGATAACAGAACTTCACAAAGAGCTAATCTAGAAGATTTGGAAATTTGGAAAATTTGGAGAGGAAGAAAAAAAGACCAGAAAAGATAAATAACCAATCAATAATATTAATTGGAAATATAAGAAGAAAATAAACAAACTAAGTATTTAATGTTAAGAAAATTAAATTACAATAGAGACATCCTGCAAGAGTTTGCCTATAGAAGGCCTACCAATTAATTTGAAACTGAAACTTATACTCCATTTGATATTTGATATCTGATATTTGACATTTGATTTCTCATACTTGATATTTGATATTTGATACTTTCTATTTAATATTTGATAACTTATAGGAAAGGAGTTGGGGTAATTGATTATCAATTGATTATAAACTGATTAACATAAAAATGAGAGTGAGGGAAATATTATATATTTTGAGCTGGGATGCTGAATGTATTTTTGTTGAGTGATTTAAAATTTCTCAAAGGAAATAGGAGGGAACATTAAAGACTAGGATCTAAGAAGGATAACTGCATTGAAGTGGAGATAATTAGAAATAAATTAATAAATAAATTGGAAATAAGATGTCACCAGGATTTAGAATTTTCATTGTACTTTATTGTATTTCAATGTATAATAGCTAACATTTAATTTATAAATCTTAATCTATCCAGGGATGACATTTTCTTTCATCACCCTACACTTTTCTTATGATTTCCAATTTGGTGGCCAAACCAATAGATCTGTGCTTTTAAAAAACATTTGTGGGTGGCAGATGAGGCATCCTCAATCATTTTCTCCCTATTTTTCTATTTTCCCTCAACTATTTTCTGCTCAACCATTTTCTCTCTGTTTTGCTGTCCCCACATGCTTAATAACAGAATCTGGAGGCAGTTGTTGTTTACCATGCCTGTGGTAAGCAGACATGCATGACTATAGTAGGATTGGCTACAGTTGTAGCACAATCTTTTCCAGTTTAAACTTTTTTTAATGGATTGTTTCCTGCAAATATGCTGCTGCAATGCGACACTGAACATTTGTGTTACTAGACCTTCTCACCATCCTCCCAGTCCCAATGCTTCCAGCTAGACAAAACCTTCCAGCTAGACAAACAATGAGGAAGAAAAGGGAAGGAACAGATGTAAAAAGCCTTTGTGAAAAGGATCTTCATTATCAGAATATTTGTTAATGAAGGTATATCTGTAAAAGCTAGGCATAGCAATTTATATATAAATCTAGAAAAATCAAGAGGGGGAAAACACCAGGAACTATCTAGCCATGTAGCCTGCCCCCTTTGCTGGGCGTGCTTCACTGATTGTGCTTTGATTGCTAGCAATCTTAATAGGGTCAGATGGCCCACCCCAAAATCTTAATTCCTGACTGTAGTGTTGCATGCAGTTCAGCACACTAGCCCTGTGCTACTGCATAGGAAAATCTCAAGGAAGAAATTTGGCATCAGGGGAAGCTGAACAATATGTACATTTTAGACTACAGTCGGCCCTCTGTTTTGTCAGGGGATCCGTTCCAGACCCCCGCCATGAAAACGGAGATTTGCAAATATTCAAACCTCATAGGCTTGAATGGGGTGCACCCCCACAGGTGCACCCCATTGATTGTAACTGAGGTTACCCCTCCGTGAATATGCAAAACTGCGGACTTCAAGTCCGTGAGAATGAAGGGCCGCCTGTACTTGGGTATCCCATCTCCCAGAGATGGCCCTGGAGGTGCAGTTGTTAAATGCCTGTACTGCAGCCACAACATTGTGAGTTCAATCCTGAGGGAATCCAAGGTCAACTCAGTCTTGCATCCTTTTGTAGGTAATAAAATGAGTACCCAGCTTGTTGGGGGCCATTGGCTTACATGTTCTAAACCGCTTAGAGACTATTTAGTTCACTATGAAGTGGTATACAAATGTAAATGCTATTGCTATTTGCTATATACCACACAATAGTGCTAATGAATTAGCTGTGATTTGAGATACAGTTAAGCAGGGTCAGTCTGCATTAGTATTAGGATGGGATGCCAACAGTGAATATCAGGTGCTGTGGTATAGGCTGTGTTTCAGAGGAAGGAACAAGCAAAACCACACCTGTGTATTCCTTGGTAAGAAAACGCTACAAAATTCATGGGGTCACTATAAGTCAATAGGAGATTTGAAAGCAAATACAGACACACATGCACAGGATGTAGGGGTCAAAAAGAGAACAAGGATTTGATAGAAGCTAAAGTAAGTTGAGCTTGTAAAGAACAAGATGAGTGTGAGAGAAAATCTTATGTGGAGATGAGAAAATAAATGAGAAGTGATGGAGAACTTTGAATGTAAAGTTAGAAGCTTGAAATTGATGCAGAAACTGACAAGAGAGGAAAGACTTTGCAAAGAAATGACATGATTGTGGTGCTAGAAGGGCTTTCAGCAACATTATTCTGAACTGGCTGAAGAGAGATGACAAGAGGAAAGGTCAAGTAACACTGACACTATAGTAGAATTTGATGCTATCAAGGCCACTAAGAGAACATAGGAATTCAGGGACACCAGAACTACTGTTAAGGGAAAGGGAGATTAAAAGTGGCAGGCAGAATAGATTTCATTAAAATCATCATGATGAATGATATACCAACTGATACAGTTAACAATGTGACTATTGTGATACAATAATAAACAATGTATTACAAAGTTTATTGTCATATCAGGCAAATATATAAAAAATACAAGACCCTATTCAGTAAATGCAAAGATGTCTTTAAGGTCTTGTAAATAACATACCTTTCTCCCAACTACTTTCTCACATTATTTTGAGAGTAAAAGCTGTGAGATTAGTTAGCATGTACAGGATGGCACAGAAAAATAAACTCAAATGGAAATGCAAATCATGTGTGCCTATCAATATTCAGCTCATTCAAGACATGGAGTGAGTTAGTTTGCTGATAACACTAAATTGTTCAGGATAGGATGAACAACAATGGATTGTGAAGAGCCCTGAAATTATATCTCCAGAATGGGGGAGTGGACATTAAAATTATAAATGAAAATTCAGTGTAAACAAGAGTAACATGATGCATAGATAAATAAGTAGATAAATAAGTAAAAAAACCCTCAACTTCATATATACACTGATGGGACCTGAACTGGAAGCAACTAATATCGCACCTCCTCCTGGGCTCGGCTTACCTCTTGCGAATTAGAGGCCAATTTGGGCTGGAGCCGGGTCTTTTTGCATGGCTTTTGCCTCTAAAAGAGCTGTCTGGGTGCATCCGCTCTCCAATGCAAATTGGGAAATGCGCTCCAGTGGCCATTTTTCCAAGTCGGAAAAAGCCATGCGATAAGACCCAGCTCCAGCCCAAATTGGGCTCTAATTCGCAAGAGGTAAACCGGGTCCAGGAGGAGGTGTGATAATCCCCTAAAAGAAGGATTTTCAGGTCATGATAGATAGCTTGATGGAAATGTTGATCCAAAGTACAGCTGCTGTTAAAAGAGAGAGAGAGAGAGAGAGAGTAAAATTTCATGTTGGGCAGAATTAGAGAAAGAACAAAAAAATAAATCTGCCAATAATGTACTGTTCTGGTTTCAGTTTGGAGCTCCTGCTGCTGCATCTGATCTGGGCCTCCTAGTGGATTCCTAACCTGATCCAGGAGTCCTTTTAATTAGCTTTGTTGATACACAATCTTGGACCCAATGTGGCCCATTCCCTTAATAGAGAAGCAGCAAACCCACAGGCCTAGTCCAGCCCATGAATCTAGGGCAGGGGTAGGCAACCTAAGGCCCGGGGGCCGGATGCAGCCCCCCGAGGCCTTTGGACCAGCCCCAGGCCAATCCTGCCACTGCTGCCGCCCGCCATGATGATATTGATTATTGTTGTTATTACTTGTTCTTGGGGTTTTCTTGGCAAAATCTCCACAGGGGTTTTGCCGTGGCTTTTTGGGGCTGAGAGAGTGTGCATGCATATTTTTTAATTTTTTAATTTTTAATTTATTTATTGATTGATTTTTGGTGCTTTGGCCCCCCAATTGTCTGAGGGACAGCAACCCGGCCCCCGGCTCAAAAAGGTTGCCTACCCTTGATCTAGGGAGTCTGGGGATGCTCCATCATCAAAGATTTAACCCCTTACTAAGCTCTACTATGTCCACCAAGCTGGGGAGATTCCCCTATGCACATATCACTTTCCATTTCAGAGAGCAAACCATAGATGGGGGAATCTCTCTGTTAGCTCTCAACCATGATAACATTGGTGTTCACCACCACACCCTGCTCATATTTCCCAATGATAATGCAATTGGGTTATGGGGAAACCCCACTATTATCTCTGATTTGAGATAACCCCACCATCACCATCACCTTCTTCATGGGAACACGGGCTTGTTTTATGCTTATTTGATGAAGGATGGAAAAGTCAGGAGTTTGCAGACTGAGGGGGGTTGCAGACTGCCAGAAATAGTGCAAATTCAGTTCACTTTTAGGGTTAGGGTTAGTGCTAGGGAATCATGGGAATTGTTTTTTTCCTGAGACATTAAGCCTTCTCTGTCAGAGCTCTGGCGCCACAATAAAATACAGTTCCCATGATTCCCTAACCCTAACCCTAACCCTAAAAGTGGACTGAATTTGCACTATTTCTGGTAGTCTGCAACCCCCCTGAGATTCTAAAAGGGATTCTGGTCATGATTTAGAGCAGGAGTTGAGAATGAAAGAATGAAAAATGAAGACATGACATAATGGGTGGGATGAAAGGATGGGTAAGTTGCCTAGGTAACTAGACTTCCAGAAATGACTTCATACGCAACAATGTATGGCTTAAAACATTCACAATGCTTTTATTGTAATGAAATTTTTTGCCCATTATTTCTATCTCAAAGACCAATGCATTTCCATCAGATGAAAAAGTTTTGTTAATTTCTGTGCCTTTCATAACAATATATTCTCAACAAGGGAAGCAATTCTGTGCTCCGCATAAGGGAGCTGAGGAATAACAAGATGAAGCTCAGTCACCAGAAAAGGAGGCCTGCTAGCAGAAGGCCATCTCTACTTTTGGAGACCTCCCTGGAGTAGCGGCAGAAAGTCTTAACACCAATAGGGTTGTTGGATTATGATCACCCCAGGCCCGGTGTAGCTTTTGCAAATAGGATTTGCAAAAGAGACACAGCAGCCTTAAGACAGATAATGCACACTTAGCAAATGGCCTATGAATATTTTGTACAGGAAGGTCTTGCAGGCTTTCTTCAGAATAAAGATATATTTTGGTCTCCTCCTCATTCTTCTATTCTTTTTGTGGGATTTTAAGCATTATCAGTGGGAAGACAAATAGTGCTTAGATTGCCAGCTAAGATGATGAATACACATGTTCAAATCCCATATAGTTATGGAGCTCACTGGGAAATGTTGAACCAATTACTCTTCCTCAACCTGGCATACTTTATCACAGGGATGGACAAAGTGTGTCCTGCAAGTTGCATGCCACACTAAGAGCTGTTTTTATGGGCCTCTGGTATCCACTTTTTCTAGGATCATGAGGGCATTTTTGCCCAGGAGAGGCCTTTTTACAACAGTGAGTGACCTGGAAGTCATTTCCTGTTTACCTCCTGCTTCAAAAGGGGGCATGTTGAGGCAAAATTTAATTTTTTGCAATGGTGGTGTTGCCCTCCAAGATCTCTTGGGAGGGGTAATGCTGATCTCTAGCCTCTACCAGAGTGATTCCCAAACTTTGGTCCTCCAGATGTTTTTAACTCCAATTCCCCAAAGCCCCAGCCAGTTTGGCCAACAATCAGGAAATCTACAAGGTGAAACCCAAAACTTCTGGAAGACCAAAGTTTGGGAACCACTACGCTAACAGTTGCCCACTGCTGCCTTACAGGGTTGTTGTGTAGCAATGGGGTAGTCCACACTGGCCAAATAAAATGGCTTCTAACCACTTTGAAGGCAGGGTGGTTAGGTGATGCACAAGGCAAAATTGGTTTAAAGAAAAACAAAGCAGCACTTCGAGGCTAAAAACCAGAACAAAAAGAAACTCCAACTGAAGGCAAAAAATGTGCTGCATTGCAGCAATAAACAGCCCAGCACCAGCATGGGACTCAGCAATGCAAAACCATGATTGCCAGTAATGCAATGGATGTAATTACAACATAAACAAGCCAGACCGCCGAACAGGGGGGCATGAGATGAAGGGAAGGGAAAGGGGACATGTATGGGGGGGCTTCCATGATTGTGCTTTGCCAGTGTATCACCCGGAACACTAATGTACCAATGCATTGTACAGGCAGTGCATCACACGTACAACTATGTGGCCAGTCATATGGGTGGGTGTCCAACTGAATGGCATCTGGGTAGAAAGAGGGAGATAATTGGAGGTCACAGGTGGTGTGTTGTGAGATGGCGCACAGGCATGGTGGGAAGGCGACAAAGAAATAGCACACAACATGGCTTGACACCATATGGTGCAGACAGCCCATGGATGTTTGGCCTGCCATGAAGCAGGCAGTGTGGACAGAGGGATTTTGATCTGTTTTCGGAAAACCCAGGATCCAGCTGCTTTTTCCTGCCTGTCTGCTCCAGCCTAGGATTACTATCTTGGGTTCCTTGAAGGGAAGTTTATATATAAATGTGAAAATAAAATGAAATAGTACAATCTGTATGCAATTTGTATCCTCAAAACAGAAATGTGATGTTGAGGAAAGCTATCTGGTCATGCACACAAAAAGTGGATTATAAGTTCAAGTGTACTATTGCTGCACTTAAAAATCACTTGGAAACCCCCTAAGTGTACTCATGTTATCTTATACTGATGATCTTCCTGTTAATGAACTAGCAGCCGTACTTATAGTCACAGACTGGCTTCTGGTTTCATTGCTGTAGGTTTGCTATGAACTGATAGCCATGACTGAAAAGGCTAAGCACTGAAAGATGAGTGCTTGAGTGGTGATGTCAACAACATTGAGTTCCTTTCTGTTATATTTATGATTAGGGCTTGGCTGGATTTCACTAGTCTCTTGTCAAACCTAATTATTATAATGATTTTCAGCAATGTGTATAAGGTCATCCAGATATGGTGTACTCACTGAGTGTAGCATTTGATAGGTAACAGTAATTAAAAGAAGGTATTGTTTTTCTGGAATCATCTGATCAATTAAATTCTGAAGCTGAATGTGCAGAATCATGATGCTGAAGGGCATGCATTAATAATATTTATGGATCTTTTAAGATATGCACACACACGATCAGACAGTGGAGGGGAACCACTTTGTTTTGTTGTTGTTGTTGTTGTTAACTGCCTTTGAGTCGACTTCGACTCATGGCGACCCTATGAGATACCTCCAAGTCGCTGTGTCTTCAACTGCTCTGCTCAGGTCCTTTAGGCTCAGGGTCATGGTCTGATTGAATATATCCATTTAATATGCATCCTTCTTCTCTTTCTGCTATTCTCCATCTTTCCTAGCATTATTGTCTTTTCCAGTGAGGTGTGCCTTCTTGTTATGTGGCCAAAAACCTTGATGCACTGTGGAAGAATTTGCTTAGAAGTAGGCCTACAAAAAGTAGGCCTACCTTGTCACCTGTGCAGTAGTGAACAGTGTGACTACAGCTGCATCTACACTGCAAAATTAATGCAGTTTGACACTGCTTTAACTACCATGGCTCAATGCTATGGAATTCTGGGATTTCTAGTTTTGTAAGATATTTAGCCATCTCTGCCAGAGATTACTGGTGCCACAATAAACTACAAATCCTGGGATTCCATAGGATGGAACCATGACAGTTAAAGTGGTGTGGAACTGTATTATTCTACAAGAGGGCTGGCAACCTACAGCCCGCAGGCCGGTTCCGGCCCAGGTCCCTGCACTTACCGGCCCAGGCGGACCCCTGCCGCTGCCATGTGTCACCGCCGCCACGCGTTTTGGCCACTGTGTGGCCGCATGCGCTGCGACCGCCATTTTGATTTCCAAAATGGCGGCCATTACTCGTTTGCACATGCGCAGTACTCCACGACATACGTGGAGGTGACTGTGGCTGTGCACGCCGCGGCGGCGGTGGCAGTGGCTGCAGTGCGTGGGGGGGGGATCGCGCATGCATGAGCGCGCATGCCGCCACTCCCCCCCCACCTGGCGGAGGAGAGGACTTTGGGGGACCAGCCCCCGGCTCAAAAAGGTTGCCTACCTCTGTTCTACAGTGTGACAGCAGCCATACTCTCTCATACTTCCCCATGGAGCAAGGCAATGGCAAGATTCCTCTGAATAAATCTTGCCTAAAAAACCCTATGAGAGGGTCACCGTAAGTGAAAGCTGAAGTCACATGAAAACCAAACAAGACAAATTCATTATCTGAGACTTGTGCAAAATCTTTCAGAGAACAGGAGATATGGATGGTGAAGAACAGAGAGCGCAGGGACTGTCAATGGCACTGAACACCCCTGTTGCACTATTGAAGAGAGGTGTGATAATAAAAGATTCCAAACTGTTGTGATTCAGTTCTCTTTAAATAATACAATTGTGGCAAGACTGAGGCTTATGTGATAAAGTCCTTAATTATTAAAGCAATGTTAAATTGCAATTTAAATGTAAATTAAATGTCTGCACTAAAAGCCATACCAGAATAAAGCTGGAAAAAAGTCATCCATGATTGTACCTGCCCCCATTTGTCTTGTTTTGAGATTGGGAGAGAAAGAAAATGCTGCATTAATTTTTTTTTAAAAAACTTCATGTTTCATTTTTGTTGTTGTTAACGCGAGTTGATCTTGACCCATGGCTACCCTCTGGATGAGACATCTCCAAGACTCTCTGTCCTCCACTGCTCTGCTTAGTTCCTGTAGACTCATACCCTTGACCTCCTTAATAGGATCCATCAATCTAGCATGTGGCCTTCCTTTCTTTCTACTTCCCTTCACCTTTCCTAGCATTATTGCTTTTTCCAGTGAGTCATGCCTTCTCATGATATGTCTGAAGTTTTGCCATCTTGGCTTCCAGGGAGATTTCTGGTTTGATCTGCTCTAGGACCCATTTATTTGTCTTTTTGGCTGTCCACCTCAGAATAAAATGTTTTCATCTACCACATCCCAAACCCTTCTTTTGCTGCCCCTTTCTCCCTCTCATATAGTTTCATCTTCTTACTGCTAGTCTTTCTTTACCTTACTCTCTCCAGTGGTGTAGTGATAGATTTTGAAGTGCAGGAGCTCATTATGGAGATGATCGCACAGCTTAAAAAAGCGACTTACCGCCAAATCCACCATCAAAATCCATGCAATTGAACCCAGCTGCAGCACAAATGAGACTTCAACTCAGGAGAGGTAAGTTGCTTTTTTAAGTTGTGCGATAATCTCCTATGACAGTGTATACACATATGCACCAAAGAGCAGTAATACTGTATATTAAATAATATCAAATTCGTTAGGTTCACCATGACATAATGCATAATTAAGTGCCTAAAAATATGCTCTTTTGAACTCAGTGGTGCTTACATCTGATTCTCTAGGCTAGTTTAGTAAAATACCCTGAGACCTTCAGTCTACTAAAATATAACCTCCAGGTATTAACTGCAAATGCTGACAATCTTGCAACAAACAAACCTTTTACCATTTAAACTGCTAATGGAAAGTAGGAACTAGATCTAAGGAAAGGAAAGACGTATCAAGCCTCTTACAGTATTTTCCTTATTGTTAGAGTTCCTTTATGTTAACTGTCAAAAGCAATAGTAAAACTTGAAAACCTCTTTCTCACTTCCAACTGTCAGGAGGATCTGTCAATTCACCTGAGAGTTGACAAATGGCATTGCAATTCCTTGCCTGAAAAATATTCTAGAGCTGAGTTCCCCTGTATTCCCTTCTCTGCTCCTTGTCCCTGCTCAAATCATATGTTCTGCATCTTTCTTCTTTGAGACAGTAAATGGCCATCCTGATCAGGGGATTCTGGGGGTTGTAGTCTAAAAAGTAACTATTCCAAGCACTGCACTACACTGGAGTTAGATGTAAACACCACAGTGCTCAGAAAAAATATATTTGCCCAGATAGTTGTGCATAGGATTGCAGCTATAGAGAAAGACAGACGTATTCATTACCCCCTTATTCTCTTTCTCCTATATAACATTCCAGTTTCCCTTTTTTGTCCTACTTCTCTGTGTCTTGATTGAACAGTCGGCTGAACTTTTCTCCTAGATCGGTTGGTTTCTTGTACAGCCAACATCTCAGTCCAAAAGGGCCTCAGATATTTCTGTCCCAGCCACACAAAGCCTTGTTTCCATCCTCTCCTCCACCAACTCCTTCCTTGACATGTAGTCATCCTCAGTCTTCCATGCTGAACCCTGACATTGTTTGTCCAAAAAGCATCCTCTCTAAGCTTTGCATTTCAAAATCTCTTCCCATCCCCCCATTTAAAATCTAAGGAAGACGTGATGCCTCATCTCAAAAAGAAAACATTTCTTTCTACAAGAAGGGGAAATAGTAGAGCAACAGATCATAGAGATCAGTGACCAGATCTCTAATTTATTTGTTTTTTAAGGGCAGATGCAGCCCCAGGATTGGAGTTACATAGGAACAAAGCTTGGAAACATTATTTTTTGGCTGATGGATTCTGGAAGCATTTTGTTTTTGTTTTGTTTTAAAGTAATTTGTAGAGGAGCAGAGTTACAGTCTATAGAAGGTTACAGGGAAACATGATTTTTCTGAAATATGAGAGAAGCCAAGGAGTAGATTTCTATGTATGGCTGTGAAAGGTGGGCAGTGAAGAAAGCTGATAGGAAGAAAATAGAGCTTCGAAAGCTTACAACAAGTATATTGTGCATTTTGGTTGACCAATAAAGGTATCACTGATGCATTTTTGTTTGAATTAAATGGCCAATACAGCTATCCCTGAATGTTTTAGGAAGAAAATAAATTCATTTGAAATGTGATGCTGGCGGACAGTTGCGTGGATACAAATAAATGGTCCAAGAGCAAATCAAGCTTGAATTCTGCCTAGCAGCAAAGATGAGGCAGTTGTATTTTGCATACATCAAGATATGGCATGACTTATTGGAAAAGACAATATGTTGGTCAATTGGAAGACAGTAGGAAAAGAAGGAGACCAATTACAAGGAAATTGACTTGGGGGGATGCATGGGCCACCCTGGGAAGCGAAGGATTGGGGCTGAGGCTGCCCCATGCCTCAGACCCAATCCTCCCTTTTGGCGCCTGGGAGAGGAACACCAAAATAGCACTCCTTTCCCAGGTGGCGAAAAGGGTGCCTTATGGCTCTTTTGCACCTCTTCCGGTGCAGTGTGTCTGGACCCTGCGCCGCAAGGACGTCATCAGAGCGCTCGCCATGTGCAACTGTGCATGCTCTGATAACATCCTCAGGAAGGGGTTGGGGCGCCCGGCGTGTGGCTGCCCCTCCCTTTCCCTGGCTCCAAGATGGCGCTTTGCGACTTCTGCAGAGCCCCTCAATCAAGGAAGCCATGGCCCTGATTTTGCAAGACCTGAGTAGGGCTGTTGATTATTAGGGATTTTTGAGGTCTCTCATTCATAGGTTCGCCATAAATTGAAGCTGATTTGGCAGAAACAACAAGGAGTAGAGATAAGGGATTTCATTAATCTCCCCCTATATCCCTCCTAACTTGAAAACTCTATAGTTCAGATCAGGGCTGTGGCTCTGGGAAGTTTTATTAACCATTCCCTGGTTATTTTCCCAGTTGGAATCCTTTGCCCCAGCACTGTGATTTGTCCTATGGATGAGAAACATGGACTGCCATACAATTGCCAACCTCACTGCCATAGAAGAGGACAGGCTGTAGCATTAGAAGAGCTTCATAGGTAGCTTAGGAAATGTGATGATGACTTCCTATGGTCCCCCACTGAGATGTATGGCTGAGTGCAAATTATTTTAGCCTGGTCTTACAACATTTAAACTAAATATTTTGACTACAGTACTATTCTAGGGATGAGTGAGAACTTAATTCTGGTTTGTATTTGAAAATAATTTATCAAAAATAGCAAATTCCTTAATATGAAAAGAATTTGAGATTTTTAAAAACCCATTGAATGTGAAAGATGCTAAACTGACAGATTCATCCACTGAGGCCCATGGCATTAAATATTTAGTACCTGACTGCTGAACATGGTTAATGCTGAATCAGGGTAGAATGTTATATATAATCTGGGCTTGAATCATATGGAGGGCCTTTGCAGACTGCTAGGAATAGTGCAAATTGAGTCCACTTTAACTGCCCTGGCTCAGTGCTAGGGACTCATGGGAATTGTATTTTTTTTTTCTGAGACATTGAGCCTTCTCTGTCAGAGAGCTCTGGTGCCACAATAAAATACAATTCCCATGATTCCCTAGCACTGAGTCAGGGCAGTTAAAGTGGACTCAATTTGCATTATTTCTGGCAGTCTGCAAAGGCCAGTCTGCTATTTTAGTGCTGACTTAGGTTTCTCCCCCCCTTTTCCCTTCCTTCCTTCCTTCCTTTTGAAAGAGGATCCTCATCTTTAACATCTATATGGTAAGTATGTGCAACCATTGGCTCGTGCAAATGAGGGAAATTTCATTTGTATTGAAGAGGTCACACAAATTCAGGTTTGCCAGTTCCCCTCCAGACCTGAGAGCTTTCATGCTTTTGATACGCCAAGAGTGGAACATGCTGCCCTGGAGTGTGTTGGAGTCTCCTTCTTTAAACAGAAGCTGTATGGCCATCTGTCAGGAATGCTTTGATTGTGTCTTCCTGCATGGCAGGGGTTTGGACTGGATGGCCTTTGGGGTAAGTTCCAACTCTGTGAGTCTATAATTCTAAGACATTAAACCAGTCCCCTTATTTACTCCTGCCTCCATCCTAATATGAAGAACTTTTTATTTGTCCCTCAAGATGAGAAGCTGGCCCAATATAGAAGGTGGTAGAAGAATAGGGCAAGAGGTGGACTCAGGTGGCCCTGTGCCTTTATTTTACAGGCGACTATCATGGGTTGCTTGTCTAAACAGCATTGTGTCTAAAAGTTTGCATTTGATTGTGCAGAGTTAAAATTTAGAGAAAGACATGGTACCTTTTTTCAAAAAGAAAACATTTCTTTTTTGCTACAGCTTTTTAGACAGCCAACATGGGCGAGTGGTTTGAATGTTA